>JAODJX010000109.1:6789067-6868089 GCA_026776945.1 Isichthys henryi
CCCCCCCGCCGCCCCCCCCCCCCCCCCGCCCCCCCCCCCCCCCGCCCCGCCCCCCCCCCCCCCCCCCCCCCCCCGAGGAGAGGGCAATTCGAAAAGGCCATACCAGCCGTCTTATTTTGGAGCTCAACCCCAGAGCCTCTACCTAGAGTAACAGCACACTTAATATAATCTCCAGCTTGTGGTGAACATGTACAATTAGACAGCACAGAAAAACAGACCAAAACAGCAGGTTTCTCCGCACGTCTGCTCGGGCGTGTCGGGCCAGGGTGACGCCAGCGAACTTCCATTTGCATCTTTTTCAAAGAAAGAAAAAAAACAACTGAAAACTCACGCCATGTGAATGACTCTCTTCATACTATTGAGGAAAGTCTCCTCATGTTGGAAAAAACATTTGAACAGAAACCTCCTCTGTGCACGAGGTGCACTAAGGTCACTTTAGAAGCCAGGGGATGCACATGGGCAAAAAGTGCTGGAATTACACCACGAAAGAAATGCTGAGTACCAGGGTTGCACATAATCCTCTGTAGCAGACAGAGCCTCCACTGACCTCGCACGTGTCGTAAAGACGTTAAATGCTATATTTATAAAACACCTACTAAAGCACCTTTGTGCATCACTCCCTATATCTACATTTCAAAAGTAAAAAAATAAAAAGCAGAAAGTGAGCATGCAAGCAAATAGGGTCTGAAATGGAGGATGGGCCAGACACTACCGTATCTGCGCCTGCTCCACGTGCCTGTGGGCTCAGCTCACTATAATACAGTTGCTGCACTCCGGACAAGAATAGCAAGGACATGGAAGCCTGAAATAAGGCTGGTAATCTGAGCTGCATGGGATGAGGGTGAGTGAAGCAGCACGCTGATACAAAGACTGGCTCCACGGCACTAGAGGCCTCTCTGAACCCAGCAGAGCTTCCTCTCAGGCTCTGCGCTGACATATATAGACAAATATCTTAAAGCAAACACACACACACTTAGTGGCGGCAAACACACTACTCAGTAACCCTTCGCCGAGTCCGTATGTCATCAAAAGGTTTGCTGTATCACTGGTGAAAGAGTGAGCCAAGCACAAACGACAACAGATAAATAATAAAACAAAAGCTGATGCGTCCCACCCCCAGGGCCGCAGACTGTCACTATAAACCCACAGAGACGGCTGGGCTCCCCAGGACATATCGAGAATGGGCTTTGTTCTATCAAGGGCAAGTGTGAAAATGCAGAGCGACGGATATCATAAGCCTGACAGCCGACAGGGAGACCCTCCCCGGCCATGTGCAGCTATATACGACACGTAATGCGGCATTACGTATATTCAAACCTCCAGAAGGACGTTAAAATGAAGGCCGAGGGACAGTGAAGTGCAGGAATATTAAAACAGCGCTTCAGCAGGCCGGCTCAGCGAGGTGAGGCTCAGCGCCCCACAGCAGGACTATCAGCTTTTCCTGAAGCGCAGAGCACCTGGCGGCCGGGCGCCGAGCCGCCACCAGACTATTACAGACGCCGCCGGGGCCGGCCCGCTCACGTCAGAGTAGCCTGTCACTCCCCCGGCCACACAGCGCCTGCTAGGAATGATTAGCGCCACCCCAGCCGGTTTCACGTCCCAAGACGGGCCACTTCAGGCAAGTGCCAAAAACAAGCTATTTCACAATGACTACAGTACTTGTTTAAGTGGACTTTAAACACAAAAGGCAATATTGTGAGGCAGCGGCGGACTGGGGTGGTTTTCACACGTTGGTGATAGGGGGAGCTCTCCACAAAGTGACAAAAGAATGACAAATAGCCCCTACGCGATTATCGGTGTCACCTCTCCCCCCCCCTCGTCGCTGTCCCGTGTGACCCCACAGTCAGCCAAAGTCCTTGCTGCAGGCACTACACCACAGCCAAGTGTGTAGAACTCAGCTGAAGAGCCATCTTTGGAGTCGGGCAGCATTGGTGGATGGTCACAATGCAAATGATAAATACGAGGCCCCCTACCCTAGAGGGGCTGAAATGTGTCCCTCAGAGACAGGTCCCCCCCCCACACCAAAGGGGGATAGCAAACATGGAGACTGGGCCACCGGTCAGCGGATGGTTACCGTGGGGCACCAGAAAGCCCCACTCCCATCTCCCACAGTGACTTTATCACCACCACCCCCCCCCCCCCCCATCTACTCCTCTGCTTCTCTTCTCCAAAAGGGAGGCGGTCACAGGTACACCATTTCAGCGGTGCTCCATCTCAACACACATCTCCCTTTTCCCAACCTCTTTCAAAGTGCCCAGCTCATGGCCGGTCTCAGGTGACGAGCCGGTCCCCGCTCACTGGATATCCGGGCGTCTGAAAGCATGCCCTTTGCGATTTAAACAGCACGAATGCTGATACACAATCCCCAGGACTTTCAGTGGGTTGGAGAGGAGGGCAGCTTCAGTATGCAGTATCTACTCAGGGAAAGTTCAAGAGCAACAATCAGCACTTGCCTAAGGCTGCACTAGACAGTCTGACTGATACAGGCGGAGTGTGGAGCTCTCCTTCAAACACAAATACACACACGCAAGCATACAATGCAGAAAAGACCAGATTATAATTTGCTCAACAAAGAGCTGTAATTAAGGGCGTTAGTTAACAATTCTCAAAATCAGAAACAGGAAAATTATACCCCTCCTCTGAAAATTATAGTTTCAAAACATTTGGTGCAACTATTTATAATCTAATTACAGGATGTGAATAGAACAGGCAAGGTAGCAATTTTATACCTCTGTGAAGGCAAGGGGTAGATGCAGGGGCAACTCAGGAAGCATCTCAGACCTAATTACATTAACGGGGTCAATAAAAGTGCCCCCTCCCCCAGCCACAATCCAGCCGCTCTTTTGCTATTGCAACTTCTACACACACATACACACACACACTTGTATTCATATCTTTGTGGGGACTCTCCATTAATTTGGGAAACTATGACAACTTTAACCCCTACCTATAACCCCCACTCAGCCTTAACCATAAGTAACCAACCAAAATACAAAACTTTTGGCATTCAGTTTTTTGATTGCAGTCAGATTTTTATAAAATTGAGTTTTGACATCGTCAAAATAATAGGTTTTTAATCACATAGTGGGGGGATTTGGTCCCTATATATGCTCCTGAGAAGCCTTTGCTCTGATCTGGGTGCAGTTTGTAGACATGTGTGTGTATGTGTGGGTCATGTAATATTATATATATTATATATATATATAATATAAAAATATGACCTACACATACACACATGGCTATACGAACTGCACCCAGATCAGAGCAAAGGCTTCTCAGGAGCACAGACACCCCAAAACACATCAAAGGTCTTTCAAGCCAAAACAGAGTCCAAGAACTCAGCTGAGAATCTAAATTACAGTCATAGTGTTCGCTCAAAATCCACAACCAAAAAGGCTGAAAAATGACCATCATCGGGACACTAAACTGATACCAAGAAGATCTCATGGAAAAAGAGCTTCAAACTGCTCAGAAGGCTGATGCCCCAGAGCCACTCTTTAGATGGCAAAATGAAAATGGAAAGAGCATTTTCTAAAATGTGGAGGCCGCGAATCCCGGGGTCAGTCCGAAATGGCAGGGATGGTGGCGGCTTCCGCCGGCGCGGCGGAGCCCCGCGGCCCGCTGACAGAGTTGCAGCTTGGAGAAGCGCCTCGGACGCTGAACACGGGGACCGTCCCTCTTTCGGGCTCTTTACCTTCACCCTGACTCCGCACAGACGTGCAGCATGAAAGATGAGCAGCGCAGAGGCCCCAGCACATCCAGCTGTCTGAGACGGATCATTAGGGACAGAAATAGAGGAGGGAGGCACTCACTGTCAGGAATCCAGCAGCGCAGATGCATCCACACACAGAGATCGGCCAGTGCACCCAGGAAGGGGGGGGGGGGCATGCATGTAGCACTATCACCCCATATAAAAAAAACGCAAAAAAAAAAATTATAAAAAGCAAAAAAAATAAAACAGCATACTGCAAATTCAGCTACCCGAGTCCAAAGAAAACCTCAAATACTGTGGGGGGGGAACCCAAATGACAATTAGTCCTGATCTGTCATCCATCACTCAGCAAACAAAGGCTGCAGAAACCAGGCGAGAGGCGCAGAAGACCTAATTACGCTACCTTTACTCCTCAGTACGTACGTGCGCGTCGATGGAAACGAGGGAGTCAGCGACCGCACAAAAACAGTGTCGCTTTAAATATTTAAAACGCGAGAGAGCGAGGGAGGGAGTGATGTCTTTAGAAATCATTATTTTGTTGGTATCAATCTCCTTCTCCATTAGCGGTGGACTGAGGGGCCTTATCTAATGATCTGTCTCTTAAGGGTGAAGTAATTGGATTCAAGTGGGGGGAAAACTGTTTAGGGGCCGGCGATGTGCAGCCTAGGCACAATGTAACCATATGGTGCCCATTGTGAACGGCAGGCGGGCTGGCAGCCGAGGAGGTGGGGGCTGATCCCATTCACACACGGCACCCCTTACGGCAACCTGCCCCCCCACCCAACTCCATTTATTTATTTATTTTAAACAGACCCCAGGGGCTGGACCCCGCAGTGATACCGCACTTCAGGAGCTGACCGAGCACCGAGAGGTTAACGCGAGGGCAACGCTGTCCCTCCAACGAACCCATATGGTCAGACTTATGCATGCGCAAACATTTCAGGATGCCAAATATGATTATAACTTCCCTTATGTCCCTAAATGCCAGAAGGATTATTTACGTACCATTAATAAGAAAGGTAATTAAACAATAATGCCCGTCATTGTGTTATGCCACTATTAAACCCACCAGAGGCGGCGATATGCCATGCGAATTAAGCCATCGCGCAGCAAGGCATTATGTAAACCAGTCCCTTCATTTGTGTCTGACGGACCTTTCATCTGCCGGCAATAATGAGGAATGACATGCTTTAAAACAATTAGGATTTGCTTCAGCGTGATGCAGATGGAAATAGTATGAGAGTCATGCGCGTGTCAGGTCCGTCCCAGAGCGGCTGCAGGTTCGAGGGGGCTGCCTTCGGCTTGGCCCCGGGGCCTTGTCCCGAGCTCCCAGCCCACGGCCCTGACAGAAACACATGGCCATGTCGAAAATGGACTTTGCGCCATTCTTCAAACACTGCAGTGTCCTGGAGGTTTCCTTTCCTTTGAGGGAGGAGTGGCCTGGGCAATTATGCTGCAGAGCCAAAAAGGCCAGAGTCCTCCAGCCCGCCTCTCCCTTTCCCTCTCTCTCTCCCTCTCTCTCCCTCCCTCCCCTTTTCAGCTGCTGCCTCTCTTCGCTGTTGGCTCTCTCCCACCTCCCCCAGCCCCTCCTGTCCCCTCCCTCAGCCAGTCTACATGCAGCTCCACACGACTGCACGGAGGAAACATAGGAAGAGAAAGAATTCCGTTCCATGCCAGCACTGGGCGTTTCTACGCGGCTCCTGCAGGGTCAAAAGTTTACCATGGTTTTAATTTCACCTCTCCTCAGCCAATCACAGTGCAGCTCTGCTGCTGGTGAACTTTAACCTGAGAAAAGAATTTAACTTCACACAAATACAAGCATCCTATGGTTTTACTTTTTAACTCCTATGTAGTGAAATCAAATAGACACACTAAGAATGGTCCGTTTTTAAATCAAATATAGAAAAAAATCGAAAGGGACTCCGAGAGATCCTGCTCTTTGTCACATTACACCACTACAACAACGAGAACCAGCGTTTGTTTGCGTTACAGAAAAACCTACTCAAGGCAGAACCTCAAGGTTAAACAGCTCAGGCTGACCCATCCACAGCCTCGAGTTCCGGCACCATAAGTGAACACAAACTCCACTGTGTTGTCTGTCACCCTCCTCATGGCGTCTGGCTGTCCTCATTACCGACGGCCAGGGCCCCCGTTCTTTACTGTGGGCGTGGAGAGTAGCCATGGTCCAAAGGCAGAGGAGAAACACCAGTTCTGCTTATTGGGAGCCTTCTCAGTCCACTTAGGGGCCAAGACCTTAAATAAAGCCATTATATTGCCTTGAAATCTACATGATTCATCATCTTTAGAATTCAGCCTTTTGGGGTCTGAACTCAAGTGCCCTTTTAAAAGAGTCCAAGATCATGGAATTCAACTAAATAATGCAGCACAACAATTAAGTCAATTAACTCCACAATGGCTGCATGTTTACATTCGAATGAACTGCAGGTCTTAAAATGGACATGATCAGCCGGACACCAGCACAGAAAAGTAGGGGGGGGGGGTGGAGGGCAGGTAATCAAACTTCACCAACTGTTCTTACAGCGAGTCTATGCCTAAAAACAATACGAACTGACTTTACTGCCAGTATTCCTGCACCACTCTGTCCTGTCAATAAGCCCTTTGTCAGATGGCTGCGCGTTAAGGGCAAGCTGGGTGGAACTGCTTACAGCCGAAGAGGCGATTTCCAGCAGTGTGCCCCTTCAGAGACAACAGCAGGAAGTGCTCGCGGCCGGCCTATCAGCACGATACCTAATGATCATACTTTTCAGCTCATGACTGAAATTCCTTCACCTTGGAGAGGAACATGGGCAGGGAAATGCAAGGAACAAACTTTCATCATGAGAGAGAAGACACTAATACTCATATTCGGACCAAAAAAAAAAGGAATGCCTCTTTTTCCTCGTTCTGCATTTTTTTGATAACCTTTGCCCTGGATAGGAATGAGCTGCAGGCAGGAAATGGTCTGAGGGGCCGAGCACAGCCCAGCTTGGGCCAGGGTTGGCAAAGTCTCCCACCCAGTGCCCACTGCTCCAGCTGTAAACACAGTGAGGACACCTGGGTGCCCTGCTGAGATTCCTGTAAGACAGAGGTGCAGATGCCCGATCCACAGCTGCCCGGGGATTCCGGACCAGAAGCCGGTCCCACACCTAAGCATTCGCATTACTTCATCTCTGCCAAATCATAAACAAAATAAGTTCTCCCCCCACTTAGCTACCTGAAAGCCCCACTGAAAGACATGAGGAGGCTCAGTCCACTATCAGCGGTGAAATAAAGAAGCCTTTAGCGCCTATCCTCAGGGGTACTGGGGATTAGGTTACCACTAGGATTGGATTTCACAGTTAATTGCAAAGTGAGCAAAAGTTCAACATTAACAATGTCAATTTTCCCACCTCCACCGAGCCAGGAAGCTCGCACTCCTCCCGCTGGACGGACGGAACAGGCTGTACTTCCTGTAAGACAGGACACTTCCAGAAACTTACCCATCAAGCCTCTACATGGACACATCGCTTCCTTTTCCCAACCGAAAAACAAGTGATCGCTACTTAAGCACAGAGACTAATCCTCTTAAAATAAATTACTGACCAATTATCCTCAGCAAAAAGCACTGATGTAAACACAGACATACAAAGAGGAGGGTCTTGGTCATTACTGACACCAATGCTAACTAATGTAACAATTAACTCATGGAGGCATTTGATCTAGACACTGCAAAAACAGAGACGGGCCAGAAGGAGAAAAAAAAAAAAGGTATAAAAGAGAGACATAAAGCTTTTTAATTTGAATTCAAAAATCCACAATAAGGACCACCCCCTGAACACCAGCACACTTGCTCATCAGCTGAAGAACACCACACTTGAAAACTCACTAAAACATCCTTAATTTCAGACTTTCTCAAACACTCTGGGGACACAGCGAGTTTATCAATCCATTGGTAGGCGGTGGATGGGTGACTGGAGTCGAAGAAGAGCCTTCCTGCCTTCCTTCCTGTACTTCCCCTGACGGCAAATCTCCCCAAGGATAGCTCGTGATGTCTCTCTGACAACGGCTCAAACAAAAAGGCAGCCAAGGAGACAGACTGAAGGAAAGGGACCTCCAGCGCCGTTCACGGCACCCGGATCACAGGTTCAAATTTACAGCATCAATGGGCACAGACAAGCTCTTCTGTGGCATTCAATTAAACTAAACAAAACAGGTGCCACGGCACGGTCACATGCAACGGGCGGCAAGTCTGGCGACACTGACACAGCAGAGCACACGCATGTCCAGACCACACAAAAGATGCTTGGGGATAGTGGGCCAGCCACTTCAAAGCCACCACCGTCGTGTCACCTTCACCACAGGCAAACCATTAATGTGGATCGGAGGACACCCCCCCGGCCATAAGCAGCCTGGCCCAGACAGAGGAAAACGGCAAGAGCAGAAAGCGTACACATTCATTTCTAAGCAGGCCATCAGAACTGAAAGCAAAGTTTCCAGTGAAGGGACGCGCAAATCACTGATGATGGCTTCCTGACTCATGGACAGTGTCTCATTTAGCATTGTGCTACTCCATCTAGCTTGGTGTCTGTACAGGGGCAGGAAGCTGCCAGCCATTGTTGCTTCAGCAGTAGAAAAAAGGAAAAAAAAGCACATTAAACAGAGTGCTGCTGCCTCCTCCCCCACCCTGCCGATAACAAAAGCCACATCCCCTATGCCTCCCATCCCCCTCCACCTCAGCTCCATGTGAGCAGCACGTCACACAGGCTCTGCCCACCCAGGCCGGCCTGCCTGCCTGCCTGTCTGCTGGGGGAAAGTGGCCTGCTCCATGCAGCCTGATCTGCCGGGACCAGTGAGCTCTGCTCTCCCAGTCAACAGGCAGAGCTCCACATGCACCCGCTGCTAACAAGGACATGCAAAATCTGCAGTCTGATTGGCTGAAGAACCTCGTGGATCAAGAACTTAACAGAAAAATTAACAGAAAAAGCTGAATGACCTCCAAGAGTGTATCAATACCCACAGGGGGGTAAAAGGCTTAGGAAAATTGTCTCTCTGTGCTATTAACATACGATTTTACTACTGAAAGAAATGTATGAAAAGGTACCTGAAACAGGTAGCGCCCAAAAACATCCAAGCTAATGTCGCTTATCCTCCCTGGAGCTGCAGTAGAAAGTACCATGAAGGTGTATACTTTGAAGAAGCCTGGCTGCTTATCATTGCAATCTTTTGCATGAAAAATCATAAGAATCTGAAGGTTTCAGACCCGTTCCACACCAGGAACCATCAACCGGGCCGTTTTCATTGTAATCCCAGAGCATTCCCAGGGTAAGAAAAGGAACAATGAATACACTTCTCTGGTTAGAACAGTTGTTTTCAATATGCAAAGAGGTTTCTCCTTCGGGAGAAAAGATCATGACTCAGGCTGGAATTAAAAGAACTAGATACTTGAACCTCACCATCATAAACTCTGCTGCTGTAGAACGAACAGAATTTCAATTTACCAAATTAAGGTGTTTTTCAGTTGTGTGTTCCCAAGAAATAGGCTAGATAAGCTGCTTTTAATTTCTAAATCTAATCGTATTTTTGTACGATTAAACAGCAGTAAAAAATCTGACAGTATTAGCCAATCCGTGCCAAAGCAGGCAGCCATCCATCCATCCATCCATCCATCAGTTTTTTTTTTTTTTAATCTATGTCATCATACAATTTAGTCGAGTGTTGTGAAAAAATTAAACACTGATGACTTTTGGCCCCAATGGCTGTGGCCATCAGGTAATTACATATGTAAATAGCTAATAAACAATGGCACATTGTTCAACAATCGCTGTCTCCTTATCTTTACGGATATCCAGCCTGAAATCTGAAAGGAAGCATTTCATCCTTTGATCATTAGTTACCGTTTTCATGCACCAACTGCCAGCTTTGCAGTGGGTTCGACAATTAACAGAAGCTCGCGGAAGATGCCTGGGAGAAGATGACAGCTGATGGAAATGATGCTGCACGCGCACTGTGACCAAGAGGTGACTGCTCCAGTGGAGGGAAAAATCACAGCTGTGACTGTAGCATTAGTGCCCCCCAGTTTATTTTTATTTACCGTTTTATTACTTTTAATGTACATGGGACATCAGTGAAGCACCATTCACAAATGAACAGCGCTGAGAAAACCAGCAATTCTTCAGTGTTAACCGCTTCCATACTAGCCTATATACGGACAAGTCCGGCATGTTTCTGGGACTCAAGTGTAGAGAGGGAGAGAAAAGGGGGTCGTTGTGAGAGTACTTGTATATCAACGCTCGTGGGAGTCATACAGACACTCCTATACGTACGAATGAGTTACGTTCTGAATGGCCGTTCGTAACTTGAAATGTTCGTAAATTGTTATTCAACATTATTTTAAGGGTATACGCAAATACAAAGAAATAGGATGCAGGGAGTACGCACGCTACACTGCTGCGTGGCGGGAGTGGAGGCCAGAAGGCATGCAGAAAAAAAATTGATATTGATACAGTAAATGGGAGCCCAAGGAACACAATTTGGACTTACAATCCTCTTCGTTTGTATGTCTGAAAGTTCGCAAGTTGAGAGTTCGTAAGTAGAGGAGCGTCTGTACTTACACAAAAGTGTCCTGAGGGCAGAATAAAAAATAATTGGTTCAGAGATGGCCAATCAGATTGTAGTGGAGAGGGGTCCAAGCAACTAGAGGAGGCTGAGCAAAGACATCTGATTGGTTGGACCATCTTCTGACAATTTTATTGGTTCTCTCTTTAAACCAATCATTTATCTTTCTGCCGTCAGAACATTCTGGTATAAGTAAAACTCCCATGAGCTATATCAGCAGAACAGAGTATAGGCATCCATAAAATACATTAGTTACAGGCAAAAATGACTGGCAGCCAAAGACGCTGCTTCCTGGTGCCACGACAAAGTCAAGACTGCGGAGCACACTATAGAAATCGAGGCATTTCACTGTGAGTGGGGTCACCAACCTTATCTGCCTTCTAATCTACAACCAATGTAGAAGATCCTTGACCATTTCTTGATTAAACTGAGGAGATCTGATTACAAACCTTTATTCACAACCACTTTCCCTAAAAGGATGCCAGGTAAACCACCATTAACTGATGCATTAAGGAACTCATCGTATTAATCTCATTAAAAGTTAAGCAGGGAGGAGTTGGCAACATATCACTTTGACTTTTACTGGAAAAATTATGCAGTTATTTAAGGATACGGCGTATACTGGAAGCACAACAGAATGTCCAGCTCACATTCAGATTGGCAAGTATAGAAGAGGGAGCACGTATTTTACACCATGGCTGCTAACAGGCTTCTTCAGGGAAAATCTCTATACCCCCGAGACTTGACAACGTGTACGAATACCACACATAAAAACTGAAGCCAGCTTGTCAGCGTGACACAGACAAAATGCTTTGTACTGTATTCATCCAAAAAGTTGATTATTCTGCAGCCATTTGATTTTCCAAAATTCTTATGATCACTTGGAAAAATTCTCTGGTCACATAAAGAAAAGGCACAGAGATCTGGCCCCAAATCCCTACATCATCCCAAAAGCACTACATCCTCAAAGAAAATGACTAATTGCAAATTGCTTGTTGCTGCATATTTTCACCAGCATTAGTGTCACTGCAGTTCCAGAGGAGCCTGTAGCAGAAGCAGATATTAAATAGTGCTAGATGAGATGGCACATAAACCAGTCAGGATTTTCAATAATTCCTTTTAACCAGGAAAAATATCTGCTAACTTAACTATTGGATAAGAACTGTATAAGACAATTAGTTATTTTCCCAACTTAAAACATCCTACAGCGACACTACTTACTGTAAAGCAGAAAACCATTAATATAACGCAGTCTTTTCACCCTCATGCACTCATTTTTTCCAAGGGTGTTATTACTTGGCACTGAAAAAAATATATTCTCTCTGAGGTGAGCGAGCAGCTCCCATGAAGCTACTGAAAAACTCCAAGTACATGGACAGAAACCTACTCTTTCCTAGCAATCAAAAATCGTTCATCCCACAATTAGCAAATGAGAATCACACGTAGCCAGAAAAAGGTTGCTGAGGATCATGCGAGCAACATATTCGATATTTAGTTCAAATGCTTTACTTGAAAATAGCATAAAACAATCAGATCAGGTTTATGTGCTTTCAAACAATGTCTGTGGATTTAATGCATAAAATGAAAAATTAACAATGAAGCTTTGAGAATTCTTTTATTTAGACAGATTTGACCCATGTTTTATGATTGATAAGCATAGCGACAATATTCATCTATACTAACTTAATGAGCCTACTGGAAATTATTCGTAGGGGATAGATGCTACAATGATGGTCAAATGTAAATTCAAAGCACCTCAAAATATTGAATTCAATATGAACTCTGAGGAAAATCAAAATGTATCAGCTTAATCAACACCTCACCAAAGCCTAGCATGAGGTTTCAGGAAATCAAGGTTAAATGTTTTTTTGGAGAGTTGTCAGTAAACAAAACATCACATTTTTCTATGGAAAAGGGTAAACCAGATTGCGAGGGTGGGGGGGAGGATGACAAGATGCCAGAAGAGACAAGTAAACATTGTCATTTTCAGCTCATCAGGATGACACACTGAACTTCACAACAAGTCGCAAAAAACGAAGAGGGCCGAGTAGCCCGGCAAGTCATACACAGTAAAGGTGCTGACCTTTACCTGGCCAGGCGCGATGAGTCTCCAACAAAATTCAGTTGCTCGGGCTACGTGCCGATACCAAACGGAGGGGCGCCGCAGTACTGAAATGAAACGACGTGGCCACATAACAACTGCGGAGTTCAGGCAGAGTTGAAGCGTTCGCTCGGGCCATTCCAAAGGGGAAGCATCTGGTAACGTTTATCGCCGCGCCAATCTTTTCACGAGAAGGGGGATCCAAAGAAATCCGCCAGCATGTAAACGGGCCTCACTCTTTTACAATGGAAAGGGGATGAAAGCACAACGCCTCTCTCACAACCTCATTCAGGTGCACGCATTTCACGACTCGCACTCCGGCCATCGTAAAGCAAGGCCACGGTGTCCTTGTATAGTATTTCAACAACATATTTATGGGTCTTTGACCACATAACTCCCCATCAAGGCTCATTTTGGAATCCCTTAAAAAGTGGACAAAAAAAAAAAGGTACTACTTGTGCTTTCTGCAAACATAGTCACTGGGTAGTATTTTAACTTCCTGTGAGGCCAAGCCTTCAAGTATCTCCAAACTGAAAGAAATTCGAAAAATTAATAAACCAAACAAACAAAAACAACTCACCCTTTTGAGAATTTTTAAGGACACTGTAAATCTCACAAATAAATATTTCAGCAGCTGGCATAAAACCATGCCCCTGAAGGAGAGTATTTTTCTTTTGTTTATTTTTTTGGGGTGGGGGGGTGGGGAGGTGGGGTTCATATTCTCCAAGCTGAACCCAAAAGAACTGGCTGGGATTTGTAGGCACTTTGAAGTTGTTTGTCTCCCTCCATGTGCATCGTGTGGGCACTGTCAAGTGCAAGCATGGTTCAACACTGCTGGATGAGTGACCTTGAGCCAGCATGTAGAACTGTGTTGTCATGGCAACTTCGCTTCACACAACTAACAGCTGGATGCAACACACACTCCCTGAATTTTTGCAAGATCTGTTGCATTAAGCGATGAGAGGAAGCACTGACAAAATGTGAACAATTGAACTGCAGTAAAAAAAAAAATATATTATTATTACTGAATTTGAAAGTTTATGATCAGTTAAAACTATATTTTTTTACTTTGCATGTAGCACAACTCCATACATTAAGAGATAGTTTCATGAAAAACATCCAAGTCAAAAGGAGGGAAAAATATTCACTATTTACTCATTACACTTGCACTTCTATTGAAAGAAAAAAATCCACCCTAACCTTACAGGGTATAAGAGAAAACTATACACAACTACCTCGAAACTTTACAAGCTTCAGCAAGCTTCCATTAAAAAAAATCAGACCAAAGAAGAGACTTGAGAGTGGAAGAGAAATCCATTGTCTAATCATTCCATAGTATCTAAGCAGCCCACCTGGAAGACATTCTACTAGAGACGATGGCAGACTCATAGCAGGCATGATACCAAAGAACAAGCGCGACAGCGAGAGAGGGCTGGAATAAATCTCTCTATCAGAACTTAAGAGAAGTAACTATATTTCGCATCTTGTCAGTCGGTGGGAGGACTTAATATTTTCCTCACAAAGGATATAATTCTCTTTGGAAATACCACTGGCACAATGAGCAAGACTGCACAACATCCAGACGAAATGAGGCTGCCTTCCAAAGTGACTGGGGCATCATCTTGATCAGTGGGCCTCTGTGCGTTTTCAATATGATCACATAAATGTGCATGATGTTCCAGTTACTAAGGATATTTAAAAAACCATTTATGACAAACAATAGCTTGTTCTCACAGTTAAAGTGACAAATGTTTTGCTAACTCATTGCTTCACTACAGACACCCACCCACCATGAATCAATTGCTACAGAAGAAAATTGAAATTGACAAAAATCGGGCTTTTTGCTCACTCTTTCACTCACCACCTAGAGTAACTGGCTTTCGGGCAAAAAAACCTCTGCAACCAGACATCATGCAAAAGAATCAACTGATTACAGACCAACTCAAACAACATTGTGCCTAGTTGTTTTTGGTGTTAATTTACAAATGATTTGGAGGTATGAGCAATACATCAATGATCCATCTGGGAAGTAAAAACCCTTTTGCCATAAGCAAAGCCTCTGGGTTAACACTTGTGCAACCAAAAATTTACTCAAACATTACTTATTACTTGCAAGTTCTTCCTGAAAACAAGTGTCTGGCTCTAAAGATACCACAGTTTGGTCACAAAACCAGTTCCCTAAAAATACATATTATTTAGCAGTAAATTAATATCCTATTAAAAAATCCAACAACATAATCAGAGAATCCCTGAACAACCAAAAGCTAATACAAGGCTTCTGACAGCAGACTGCCTCACCAAAACTGTGAACACTAAAGTACTGTCCACCAGAAAATCAAGGTCGAGAATTACGCCCAGTCAAAAAACAGGATTTTCAGGTGTTGCCCTGCGCTTGTATTACATTAAAAAAAAAAAAAAAAACACTACAGGGAGATAGGGAACAGAAACTTCCCCCTCTGAAATCAATGAAACTCACGCAAGATAAATTCATTTTTAATGTACATTGACACGTGGAAAAGGGGCCCCCTAAGACATGAAAGAAAAAGAACAACAGTTCATTCTGCTTTCTGTGACGCCTGATGAGGTAATGCACTGAGAGGGACGGGCTTTCACTTCACCCCCACGAAACACACCACATGACTGACGGAGGCGACATTCTGAAGGAGATGTTTACCTGTGCATTTCCAGAGTGGGAGTATCTGCTGAGCGCAGCAAAATCCGTGCCTCACAGCAGCCCCCCCCCCCCCCATGGTGGTAAGCACGATGAATCACAGTCTCACTCCCCCATTCACTCGGGACCCATGATTTAGGAGTCCCTTATCTTTACAAGGTGGACAGAAAAAAAAAGACTGCTAATTAAAGGCATGAGCTATGGAAAAGTACTTCTTGAGGGATATATATCTGTCACATCTCATTGTCAAGTAAACATCGCGCAGAGCAAAATGCTGCAGGCTGTAGAAGCAACCATAATTCATACAAAAAAACTGCCTGAAGAACCTCAATGCCATTCATCTCACACCTGTGCACTCGTAGAGTACAGGGCTGAGCTAACACCTACCTGCTAGTAATGTGAAACATAATAAATTAGCCTTCTATATCTATCACAAGCATCACCACTATATATACATGTGAAACAGACTGCACACTGATTACGAACAGGGACTTTTGACCAAAAGGTCACAGGTTCAAGTGCCACAGCCTAGGAAGGGGAGAGTGTTAATGTACAATGAGAAACTCGCAAGCCATGGCTCGGCAAGTCGTTACAGAACTGCATTTTCAACAGGTTAACAGTGTTGAGACAGAGCTTTGAGTTAACAACTCTAGAAAACCTCTTTAAATTTGCCTGCTTTAAATACTGTTTTCAGGTTGTAGACACCTGTTGGCCAAGCAAGAGGAAGTGCAATAAAAGTACAATAGTGCTCCAGTGTTAAGCACTGGTGCACTACTAGTGTGCAGTACACAACGTTATCATGCACTACTAAATCAGATGTCAAATCTGAAATTCATCTGACACGATCTCTGCCCCTGAGAAATCATTTGGGGGAGGGGGGGTACAGGTAAACTTCTGTACTGCTGGAACACTCCACATAATGTTCAGAGTACTGAAATATACAAGTTTTCAACGCACATTTTTAAATAAGTACTTCCACATGAGCAATGAGTCCTGATTTTCCTCCAAAAGGAGGCTGCCTGCACTAACCAGCTACACGTTTGAGAAGAATGTACCATTTAATATGTACAAACAAATAAGCTTTGCGCTACAAAATCAACAACTTTGAGTGGATGCCAGCAATCTATACAAATTGGATGCAAGCACTTCTTCAAGATCCCCTCCTTAAAACCACGGTAACAAATGGAAGTTTACCAGAAACTTCATTGAGGATCGCTCTCTTGGTTTGACTTCAGATCATTGGTGGTTATTTCTGTGACAAGACTTTAGTACCTCCATCTACACAACTGCTGTCTCACACATGTTATGCAAATAAAGTCAAATAAGAACTCTGCTAAGTTATTAACGCCTCAGTTTTACAAATGTGTGCCCGCATCTGTCAATGTGCGTACTGCCGAATGAATCTGAAATACCATCAGTCATTTAAGTGATAATCGGGAAATGTAATTTTATTAAAATTACGAGGTTATGGGGGAAAATAAAACTCACCCCCTGGAAACGTCACGGTTCACAACAGTGACAGTCTCACGGATTGCATTAGTTAAAAGTTGGATGCTTTAATAACTTCCTCAAACATCCAACTACTGCTAACGTGCTGCCAACTTAACGGAAAACGCCGCACGTACTCCTATAAAAACTGCACTGCGGTCATTACCAGGAAGCTACTCGATAAATAACGATACTACGCCTGGAAAACAACGCTTTTTAATTCGACTAACTTACAGCAGCTTCCCTTCGTTAGCGCCGATAACCTGCGAGGGAGCCGAGTTCCCTTCGCCACGCACCGCTTTCTGCATACACTCCGAATTATGCCGTGTACTTTGATCGCATATAACATACAGCAAAGCGGATCGGGGCTCTTCCCGGGTCAAATCACAGTTTATAAACGCGCTGCCGACCACATCCACCCAATCATACACACCATGGCCTTGAGGAGAGCCGACGACTGCTCGCCGTCTGCCGGCGAAAAGGGCGAGTCGACCGGCGTCCGAGTCGGGAGAGGCGCACAGTGCCCAGCCGGTCACAAAAACGGAATTAACGCGATCAGGTCATTAAAATACGGATTTTGCAGGGGATACGAGTCTACCCAAAATTACAGCAAGAGGACGGCGATGTATTCTTAAGAAAAGGCGAGGACATCCTTCGATAAAGCGAATGAAATCGGCCACCAGTCAGTGCCCACGCTGACTAATTACACTCCTTACTGGCACAATGTGGTCCGACAGCCTATGAGCGAAATAACACTGATGTATTTAATGTCACCTTAAGTTAGACAATAAAACAACGTGAAGCATAACGAGGTATAAGAAGTTACACATAGCGAAGTTCCAAGCCAATCATTAATGTCTTATCTGGTTCAATAAATAAATATATATTATTTTTCTTCCGGAGCTTAAGATAGATTCATTACTCGGGAGTTCTTGTAGTTTAGCTTCGTTTTCATTGACTGGGGAAAAATGCGGCGGACTTAAACGAACCTACGATAAGTGAATCAGACTAAAACCCAGAGACTCACTCAATGCAACACGTCCAGAAAAATCAGGTATATCAAAATGAATTAATACGATGGCAAATGAATGCAGCAGGAAGTACAGTAACAATCCCAACTTGACAATTAATATACGATTCTTCCGCGAATTTCAATATTTTGTTTTTGCCTGAAATAAAAATTAGTATACGATTCATGTTGCCCCACGGAAAATAAGTAACACTAACAATGTCAGAAAACGAAAAATATCTGCTCATCCAAAAATGTTTAAACGACTCGGGCAAAGTAGTTAAATTCTGCACCGTCAAAAATAAACGAGATGCACTAAGAACTGGGTTATTACGGTGGCAACGCCAACATCTGCGAAAAATCGAAGTCTTCTAGCTTTCCCTCGTATCTGGCCACGATCAACCAGATATTACAGTATCCGTTTCTGCATTTTTACTGATTAAATGTACGAAATAACACAGCAGCTAACTTACCCGCTCACACGTATTCCTTTAAGCGCACCAGTTTTGAACCCCCCCCCACTCACTCACTCACTCACTCTCTCTCTCTCCCTCCCTCTCTCTCACTCACACTCTCTCTCCCTTTTTTTTTTACTATTAACTCTCCGCCATTTTTACACTGTGTTTGTTTAAATGGGGAACACTCCCTAAGCGCGAGACACCAGCTTGTGTCCGAGCGATGTTGTTTATGGGTAGTGAAGTTGTTCATTTAGGGTGACCGTCGTTACTCTTCACAGCTAATCGTGTCGAAATGGACTACAAATACCGACATGCCGCTAGAAAAGAAACATAACACCAGCGATGATGGCTAGTACTAACAATAAAGTATAACAACAAAATGCCCCGGAGGATGTATTTTTAGCCAACAACTTATTTATGGTAATAATTAAAATGTATGTATTGTTGTTTCGCGCGTAGTTATACAACACTTTAATATTAGCACGGGGTGGAGTAATTTTGAGGATCAAGGAAAACTTTTAAAAGGATCAGTATTTCCCTTATATTTTATACATTACGTGTTGTCGCGTCTTTAATTATTAATGTTGGGAGATTTTTTTTCAATAATCCGTAAAAGACTGCCAGCAAGTTCTTGACAAATGTAGATATTTTAAGTAGTGTTTTCATTTGCATGAAGAAGTCGACTTTAAATCCATTTGAGTAAAATTATATACATTAAATGATTTTCCCTGTTTATTCTATTATATGTGATTTTTGCATATGCATATAATTTTACATTGTGGTAATTATAAACAACCTAGGTCCTAAAGTGAATGTCAATTTTTTTGCACTGAACCTTATACAGTGAATCTTAGGTATTTAGTTACGAGCAGCATGTCGAATGTTCTTAAAAAAAAATTTTTTAAGCTGTCGCCGGACGAACTGTGAAAATTGCAGTAGTATATAATTCCAGCCATTTAACAGCGTAATGTTTCCTTTTGTAAGTTGCACTGCATGACTCAATCAATCCGTTTTCACTCACCTGAAAAGATACGGAGTATTGTGGACTCATAACGGTGTGTGCCTTTGAATTAAGTGAGTGGAACAGAATACATGGCTTTCTTTCTTAGAGGTAAAACTCGTGCACTAGTGCTACCCGTAAAGCACTTTTAGGTCTTGGACACCTGTCCTGCTTTCACCAGCGACTTTGGTGGGTCGCTCCAAGCTGGTCTCCATGGTGATCTTAGGCACACTGGTGTCAGATTTCAGCTGTTCTAAGTAAGGTGACAGTAATAAACTGAAGGGGGGGAGGGAGAGAAAAGCGTTTGATAATTAACTCATGCAGCCTCTTGTCTAAGCATACAACAACGCAGATCCCTGAAAAACACTTATCTGCCGATGGGTCTAATCAATCAGAGAAAAAGAAACACGAAATGTATTTTAATTAACGCGGTTATCCGCTCACCAGTCTCGTTTGTTCTGCCTGGATTTTAGCAATATTTATCTTACGCTTATACTTTATAAATGTGGAGCTTTGTTTGTTTGTTTATTAAAGCAACTGCCTCTAAAAGAAATTGTCCGACGCAAAATGTTGCTCAAACTGTGATGAACTGAGATGTTTGTTGATGTAAGTTGACTGAATTTGATCATGGGTACACATGGGTGTAACTGTTTAACTGCTCTAGTGATCCAAAGGGGCATCCATGCTCATTCTGTTCCCCTCCCCCTGCCTCACAATGCAAAGCAGCCTCTTGCTGTCCACTGCCAATGAATGAGTCTGTCCACCCCCCACTCACAAAGGCTAGGAGATAATCTTCTATTTCTATGTATCAGAAGAGCAGATACCTGCAGGAGCCCCCTGTCATCTGTCAGCTGCCCCCCGCCAGTCTCTGACCCACTCTTCCTGATGGAGGGGGAATTCCTTGAAGTGTGCCTTATCACCAGTACTATCACTGCCCAATCACATTACATGATGAATAGTCTGTTCTCAATACATACGTTCTTATTACATGCATTGCATCAACGTATGATGCAATGATTTCATGACAATGTACAACTCACAATTCTAAATAATTCAAGTTCAACTTACCATAGTTCACTCTTCTTTAATATTTCATGTTATTTAACGTTTGCGTCGCGTAAGAGGCGTCCTTTTCCAACAGAAACTGTAAATTGACCGTGATCAGTTATCCCATTGATTTCCGAAGAATTTACAGTAAATTAAGCTGTACAATTCTTTTGGGAAAAGTTTCTGTGAAATTGCATTGTGGTTGATTATGCACATGAACTGTATATGTTAAAGATATCAACATTTGGCACGTTTTAACCAAGAACCTATAAACCTATGCGGTTTTCTTTTTTTACCACTTGCAACCATTCAGGAAGCAGGTCACGTGCTGATTAAGCATATTGACTCGGTAGTCCAGATCTTAGTGGAAGACATGTTTTAATACTCTAGCAAAATTCTTAACTTGACTTGCTCCAATAAAACTGCATATCATTTTGGAAAGATATGTGGGTTAAGCAGAAAAAAAATAATACATCTGTTGAACATTTCCTGTTTTTTAATATAATGGAATAATTACACCATTGTGAAACTATAAGGAAAGTAGAAGACAGATTTCACAGATAACTTGTCCTGTAAATACACATATTGTTAGTGCGATTTTTATTTATCTCTCCAGGATGTAGTTTAATAGTCACTTTTTATAGTAACTTTATTTTAAAAATGACAGTGAAAATGTCAAAAAACTGGGACAGCGAGTGAGATAGAGACAGATATATACATAAAAATAGACATATGACCCCAATATAACCCTGTGAAATTAAATGAGTTGGAAAATAATGGCAGAAGAAGGACTGAATCCTGTGTCATAATGGAGATGGGTGTGAAGCGTCCGGCTACGGTGACAGGACAAGAGGGATTGTGGGGCTGTTTAACATGCAAAACAGGTAGAAAATACAGGAACAGCCACCGCAGGGAATGGAAAACGACTGTGCACAGGTGAGATGAGCCGGGTTCAACAAAGGGAGTTAGACAGAGATGCAGGAACAGAGGAGAGAAGGCCAAGTCCTCGTCTCATCTGATCTCAATCTACTGCATCTGAATGAACTGTGGAGAGCCTGAACTGCTTCTTACCAACAACAAAGCCACCCTAACAACTTATTCAGGGCAGAAAAAGCTTGTTTTTTTCTGTCCAAGGAGCACAACATTTTTTCTGTTCATGCGCCTTAATGGATTCAACATCTCTCTACAAACAATAGCCATTTATAACATTAACTATATATTAGTTGTACATAAAGCAGAAATCCTCTGGGGAAGATATGGATAGAAGAGGATCCTCTAAGATTTAGAGCAAAATGACTTTAAACAAAGAAATGAGAACAAGCTGTGTATTAGACCAGAGATAAATCCACTGTGTGAGTGAGAGAGTCTAGTTTGTGAGTCTGACGGCAGAGCAATGAAGCAGACCCGTCCTAAATCCACAGTCCCACAGTTATGCAACACATGTTCTCCATCTGCAACTAGAGATAGGGAATTGGAGTAGATCAGTAGGCAATGTTATAGGACCCCTATCTGCCTGTGTTATAGCTAACCTGCAGGGATGCAAAGATCTTTGTCCAGCATTGCATTCGTTCCATCCATGTCTGGTAATGGCCATGCATAAGGAAGGACGTCAACCTAGGCCCCTGGTTCTACCAGTGCAGTGACTTGTCCTAAATTGATGTCTGTGGAAGGGGAGCCGATAAACGTGACGCTAGTTCATGGGCAGCGGCCTGCTCTTACTCAGAACGAATCTCCACAGGACACTACCAACATCTGTTCAAACTGAATCTCCACACCGCAGTTAAGTATAGCTACACAGTGGTGACGTCATTATCGTAACTGGCAGTAATTAGGCCATTTGCTAGGGAGTCAGACGTCGCATCTTGAGGCCTTCTGGAACTTCCTTTGGCCAGTCTTCACTAAACACAGGCTAATGGAAAAACAAGTTAACAGGAAGATGTACATGAGAAATCCTTTATGTAAAATCAAAATTTCTGAAAATATTCAGATTATGCAAACAAAAGCATAAAAATCAAGATGGAGAAATAAAATTAAGCAAGAGATTGTTTTAGTCAATGACTGAACATAAAACTCATACAGCAATAAAGTGTAATTCAAACTTGTAAAAATGCAAAGTCACATATATTTAAAATGTAAAAGTTCTGTTCAGGAACGTCAAAATACATAGTCAATAGCTGAATGTTTGGAGTCAGCCGTCCATCAGCGCCATACAGGCAAATAAAACCACGAAAAAAACCTCAGTTCTTTAAAGTTCACCTTTCCTGGCGTTCTTCTTTCTAAACCACGCCCCCTTTTTAACAGCAGTCACCCCCAAACTCATCCATGAGGATGCTGCAATTGGTGTGAAACGCAGAGTGGAGCAGGATAGTGGATGGCATGGAGCTGGGGGCTGCGGGGGGGGGGCGGACTGGATCTTGGTGTGGCAGTGCAGCCACGTGGGGACAAAGAGGGGGCGGGACTAGTGTGAGGACCGCCAGCATTCATTTTCCTTCCAGCACAAAAAAACCAAAAGTTCTTCAGCAGCAAACATTAATAAAAATGTGTGTGTGGGGTGGGGAGAGCAGAAAAGCACAAAAAAGCAGAAAACAGACACATGTTTGGGAGGGGAAAATGTTTCAGAAAACAAAGAACTGTAACATACAGAATATGACCATTGGAGCAAACTAACATATGAGGTATAAATCATGGAGCCTGTTTCAGTCTCCAGCTGACGTGTCCTAGATTCATAGCCGTGGGTCCCTCCCTCTGTGACTCCTGCTTCCTGATGAACAGCCCATTAGCTCACTGTCTGTCCCCGGGCAAGACCTGAGTCCACCACCACGCTCCTCCCGGAGGATGAAATATTAATCGGCATCATCACTGGCAAGAGCAAGCCAGCACTTACAGCAAGGAGCCTGCTGCTTAGCCCAAGATCGCATTGCCCCTCCGCGAAGGGCCACTGCTCATTGGCATGAGTGCGAAATCTTAATCAAAACCAGTGACTATGAAAGCGTGTCATGTACCAGACCACTTCAGCTTCTCTTCAGGGTCAGTGTCATAGATAAAAGACAAAACTGAAACCTTACCGCCTCTCAGTAGTGAAAAGCCAAATCTAAAGCCACAGTATTCTATACTGGCAAGAACGCTTTCCAGAACTTTTAGCCATTATTCAAAAGACCCACTTCCAGTTCAGGCCCAGTTTACAGCTTCCAACTTAACCATATGGGTTTCATGGCAGACGAGAGCTCGTACACCAACTGGTAGTGTCTCCATGTTCCAAGGGCTGTAAGGAAGCAGGAAGAGGAGGGAGATGAAGACATCCAACGTGAGACAAGCTGCAGCCCGATTCAAAGGCTGTGCGAGCTCTTCCGCTGAACAATGAAAGGCAGGCTTCACTAATTGTTGGCTATTAGTCTATAAGCATGTAATTACATGTCTTATTAAATACAGAATTATAAATGAGCTTTGTTGAATGAGAAA
The DNA here is from genome assembly GCA_026776945.1 of Isichthys henryi. NCBI lineage: Eukaryota > Metazoa > Chordata > Actinopteri > Osteoglossiformes > Mormyridae > Isichthys > Isichthys henryi. The sequence goes on from JAODJX010000109.1 coordinate 6,812,607, forward strand.
GCACCCCTTTATAATGAACCTAATTTATATGGAAATGAAATGTGCACCATTCTATCAGACCCATTGTGATTGGATAAAACGAAAAGAATACTGCTCTCAATATATATCTTAAACAGATTTTTATTTTATACCATTTGTTATAGCCTGACTGTTTTTGACAGTAAAATCATACAAACAAGGGAATTATTTTTAAAGTACACCATCAGCTGTGGCGAACGGGGAGTAGCAGGGGAGCAGCAGGGTAGTGAGGTGAGGTACTTCAAAAATACTGGCCGGAGACTCATCAGGTAGACATGGCAGGCGTGATGCGGGTGATATGGGGTTTGTCTGCAGGCAGCCCGTGCCGAGGCTTATGGATTAACAAATGCCTTAAAGATAGATGTGAGCGAACAAAGCAAGCGGCAGGTTTAAGGAGGGCACACTTGTCCTTCTTCTCACCTAAGGGGAAAATCTATTAATATGTTGACTTCCATCAAATACTGCAGCATGCTTTTTTGTTGCAATTATTCTTGCAATAGGTTCCAAGACAGTTGTTTTCTAATTTCCAGAAGTACCCAGTGACAAATAATTCCCTGTGTGTAGCTCCCTTCTGTCTCTCTCACCCTGCGGACTGAGTATTACTGCACAAAAATGCTCTTCCTGGGTAATGCGTTGTGATTTATTAATGCAGCGACTGCATGCGGTTTTTCTCCACAAAGCTTAGCTGTCATAATTGAATAGAAGAGCCACAGCTCCCTCTAGTGGACAACCTTCCAGTCGAAGAGGACAACAGAAATGACAGTATTTCTCATGTGCTTCCCACCCACCAAGCTGATATATTTTCTATCTAGCTGTCCTTTTTCCATAATTGCTTATACAGTAGTGAGCCACACCGAGCCTGGAGCTAACCTCACACACTGCAAGTTCATTGCAAGACAGACAATGGACAATTTAGATTTTATTTGGCAGATGTTTCTATCCAAGGTGACACACAAGGAGGGGTTGGACAGTCCTGGGGGCAGTTGGGGGTTAAGGGCCTTGCTCAAGGACTGTAAAGGTAAAGCCAGTCTGCTGATGGTGGGATTTGCACTGGGGATCCTCTGATCACAAGCACAACCATCTAACCCACTAAGCCACATCCCTCCCCAGTATAGACACAATCCACTGACATACTTTCGCCCTAAAGCAAACTGTAAAAAACTGAACCCCCCCCCCCCCCCCCCCACATAGACACACAACCTTACAACCATGTCTCTACATAATATTACCATAATATTTTGCTCCTTGTAAAACAGTATTTTCCTCTGTTTTCTGTTGCATCTGTTTTCTAGCCCCTGGTCAGCGCTGCAGGAAGCCTGGAGGCCATCTCAGGCTGCACTGGACACACCCTGGACAGGATGCCAGGTCAGTCCTGGTACATACACGCTCAGACCAGCAATTAGCTTAACTGCATGTCTTCTGACTGCGGGAGTAGCAGCCGAAAGGGTGGAGAACATGCACACTCCAGGGCAGGAGGAAGATTTGGATTTGAACCTTCAACCATGGAGATGTAAGGCAACAGTGCTACCCACCAGGCTGCTGTGCTACCCAGACCCTCCCTCCAACAATGCAAATGCAGGGATTTCACCAGATGAGGCGCCAACCCATCACAGCCAATTTCTATGCTTTACACAGCACAATGTATTGATTAAGTAACAGTGCATTTATTTAAAGGGGAAAAAAAAAACACAAAAATGTTCATAAATACATCCGGCATACATCAGTGCGGACACCTTCTGATAAAAAGCAATACATCAGTACATCTATAAGCAAACAACAATAGACACAAGAGAGAATACAAAATATCACAGTGAAGGGAAAACAAACTGATTCTAATATATCTGCAAAAAAATGTTACAAACTTTGGTGCATGTTCATTTGTTTTGATTGGCAGACTAGTAAATCTGAAGGCATCCATTTAGTGAGGAAGGATAAGCACAGAGTGCCTTATGTTCACCACAGAGTGCCTTATGTTCACCACAAGCCTAATAAAATGTTTTCATTCATATTTCAACTGCTTAACTAGGACGGATTCACAGGGGGTCTGGAGCCTCTCTCAGACAGGATAAGACATAAGGCTGGGAGTATGACTTAGGGATGCCAGTCCATCGCAGGCAGATATAATTTACACACGATCACACATTACGGGCAATTTAAAGATGCCAATTAACTTAGCTGCGTGTCTTTCGACTTTATGGAGGGGGGGAGTATTTGTAGAAAACGCACTCAATACAGGGAGAACATGCAAACTTCACGCAAACAACGTGGAGGCAGGAACTCTAGCCTCACCCTTGAGGTGTGAGATGACACCGCTCTGCTCCTGGTAAACTTATTTCATGGGATAACCTGCGAAATTCAAGACACCTTGTTACAAAAAAGTCTGTGTGATACCGAGAGAATGGACGTCCCGATTCATTTTTTCCAAGCCAAACGTCCAGAAACCTTGCTGTAAACGCAGAACAGTGAATGCTGATCGCCGTCGATGCAACTGGCTGGCAGTAATCGCAAGCATTGATCTATTTAAGTAAAACAGAAAATAAATCTCAGTTCAGCTTTTTGCTGCAAGCCATTGTATATAGTTTTGGCAATCATCATTTCAACCAGAGCATCTCAACTTACAGGCAGGATCAAGCTATCGTGTCTCAACCATATTACATTAAGCTATTTAAAAGATAACTAGGATCCCACGTTATATTTACATTGTTTAATTTTTAGCTTTGAATGGTGGACAAACATGATGAATGGTAAGTTTTTGCTTTAAAAATAAACAATACAAACAGGATAAAGTTGGGCATTCTACGCAACTCTATAAAAAATATTATTATTTTTTTTTTTATCCAAAAACATTTTATCAATGTACTATATTAATATGCACAACCATTTTCTCCTCATGCCTCAAAGTAACAGGCTGGAAATGATTCTTCCCTCCTGAGATGACACCATGAGACACAGCTATGTTCCTCAGCTTTGGAAGTAGGACGTTCACTGGAATCAAAGCACAGATTAAATGGGTCACATTTCTCAAGCTGGTACTAGAGAATTACCACCCAGGTCCAAACACTGTCTTAACATTCACAAATACAAAAAGTACTCTACCGTAACACTCTGAATCCAAACCCACAGTAATTCTGATCAAAACTAATCATATTTGTCATTTCAAAATCAAGCTGTAATGGGTCTGAAACTTCTCATAGCAGAATCATAGAAGTCTACATATGGAAGCATCGAAATCACAGGCAAGGGATGACTGCCGTAAAAGTGCTGAGACGCCAGCTACCTCCCACTGCATCGCGCTCACCATCGCCTGGTATGCCTCAAGACAAATTTGTTACCTCAGAGAGAAAAAGTAGAAACCAAGATTGCATTTGCTAGACAAATGAATACTGAAACACAGCTTTGCTACATTTGCATTTCACTAATCGAAAGAGAAACAAATTTCGGTGTCCCCCCCCCCCCCCACACACACACACACACAGGTGCTCACACACATATTGAGCTTTTCTGTGTCTTTCAGGATGGAAAGAGAGTTAGATGCATAGGGGTCATGTTTCTCTCCGCAGTGCCAATCATCCACCTGGAATTAATGTCATACAATTTTCTGAATAAGGACACTTGGAAAAATTGTGTAGTTTTGGATCACATGCATAAAACTGCTTTGTACTGTAGCCCCTGTCCAGGCTAAGATTACAAAGCACTATAAAAATTAAGGGAATAGAAAAATCCTTCATTAGAAGAAAAAAGGCCACTAAATGTTTCACCAACCAAATTCTCTTCAACCAAATACACCTCTGAGATCAGCTTCCTCATCTGCACAACGCCTGCCACCCCTACTGCATACTGGGAACCACAGCAAGAACAGGGGGCTATACAGACATATCCTATGACAGCACTATCAGTCAGGCGCAAAGCATTTCACTCCATGCCTTAGGACATATCCCACAATGGAAATGATTCCAAGGAAAGCCGCTTATGCTCAGGACAGATCTATACTATCAACAAGAATTTCAAGGGACCTTCATTCCCTCAGCGATGTCTGGCAAAAAACAACTTTCAATTTCAAGCTATTGAAACTCACAGTCAGCCCGACGTAAAGTGCAAAGATGTTCTGAACAACTAGCTAAAGTGACATGAGGCAAAGTTAAACACTAGAAGTTTCGGGTTTGTGCAGTTTTTCAGTATTCAATTCAATTCATTTTTATATAGCACCTTTCACAACAGAGTCACAAATGCGTTTTACATGGGTGTGGATTCCTGCATAATTTATACAGAATAATACAAAAACAGGGAAAAGGAAAGACAAAGAAATGAAAGAAAGAAAACCAGATGACAATGGAGGAGAGGGAGAAAAAAAAACCTCTTGGGGTTGAAGGTCAACTAGTTTCCAACCCCCCCAGGCAGGCTAACATTAAGGAAAAAGATGGAGTGAGCTTGCTTGCTAAAAGCAAGGTGTGAACTGTGGTCAAGCTTGCAGTATTACCATCCATCCTTCTTCCAATCACTTAGCAGGTACAGGGTTACAGGAAGGGGCCTTGGAGCCAATGCCAAACAACATAGGGCACAGGTTAGGGCACCACGGCACCATGGCTGGGATGCCAGAACGTCATAGGACATACAGACACACCCCCAATGGGTAATTTAGAAATGACCATGTGCCTGACTGCATGTCTTTGGACTCAGATGCACGGGACGGACGGATTCTTTTTCAGCCGTAATTTAAACCCAAAACGGTTCGGCAGCCAACAGGTTCATCATCAATTGATAAAAAGAAAAATTAGTAAAAGCCGGCTCCCGCAAACTTATGGAGAACTACACTGGGGTCTCCAAGCCTGATGAGCCGTGGACAAAGACTAAGAGCTGACGGTGTGTCTGCCTTAGAAGCAGGCTAATAACTGAAGTGCCTGTCAGGCATCTCACTCAACACGTCAGTGACAGACTGGCTGCTAACACAGCTAACTGACAGACAGGCTAATAAGCAGGGAATCGTACACACAGATACGGCTAAATATGGCTCCCTGGGGCTCCTTGGGGCTATCAAACTGCATGACAAACTACTTGCAGGTACATCTGCCTCACAGAAAGCTAAAGGACAGGTCAGTGATGTGGACAGCTTATAGCCAAGTAACACAGCTAAGGGACAGGCCAGTGATGTGGATAGCTTATAGCCAAGTAACACAGCTAAAGGACAGGTCAGTGATGTGGACAACATAGCCAAGTAAAATACAGCAAAAGGACAGGTCAGTGATGTGGACAGCTTATAGCCAAGTAACACAGCTAAGGGACAGGCCAGTGATGTGGACAACTTATAGCCAAGTAAAATACAGCTAAAGGACAGGTCAGTGATGTGGACAACTTATAGCTAAGTAAAATACAGCTAAAGGACAGGTCAGTGATGTGGATAGCTTACAGCCAAGTAAGGAAAAGACAGCTAAGGGACAGGTCAGTGATGTGGACAGCCTATAGCCAAGTAAGTACCACAGATGGTTTTACAGGTGAGATGGGAAATAGCAGACTGGATTAAAGGTTAAAGGCAGATCAGTTATACCGTTTTCCGACATGTTAGTAGCACAAATGGCTTAAAAGCAGGTTAACAACAAAGATGGTTTATAAATAAATTAGTAGCGTGGTTGGCTTAAAGGCAGGTTAGTAATGGAGTTTACAAGCAGGTTTGTTGCGTAGATGCCTGACAGACAATTAATTCATGTCTGATACTTCTTCAAATCACAAAAAAACATGGCCAAAGAGAAGGTCAATCTGTATTAAATCTGGACAGATTTTATACATTTCATAACTCCTTTTACTGCCAGCACCAGTCCTGCAGAGTATGAAGTTACAGCACATAATGAATGGCTCTTTTTGCTGTACTCCAGGACAGTGATGATCTACATCAGGGCAGATATCTGAATAAAGAGTTTTCATCTCTGAATATAATTACAGTGCCCCTGATTAAAATTTTATGTTGATAAGTCATCAGTCTCCTTCATTGTTTCTTACAATGACATTTTCTATTTAAATGCTGCTCAAGTGAGTCAGCTATATGTTCAGCTTTTTCTTATCAAGTTCAGAAACAATACTTAGCAGCTAAACCAGGCTTAAACTGCAATTGATATTCTGGTTTTAAGACAATTGTACATGACTCATATTCCTTTTTAGCTCTGTCAAGTTAAACTGTGATTTCCCATAATAATATAAGATGTAATATAAGTCTTACAGGAAAAAAATATCTTGACTTGGTTTTCCTCCCTTTCAGAGCATCTTTGCACTTTACTTTTTTGTTGCTCAGGAGGGCAAATGGTGAAAGTCACCCCCCGGAGGGCCTAACTAAGGCCCTCCTCCGAGTCCGTCGTCACTGGGGGATTGAGCTTCACCCCGGCCACCCACATTGGTGTCAGCTGGAGCAACCCCATTCCAGATCAGCACATGCAGCGCCTCTCTTTGCCACCTGCATCTCGCACAACCCATGACTGTAGATACTCGGGTTTGCAACGTAAATGCAACGCGAGTCAGATATCCGGCAGTGGAATAAATCACAGGCTAAAAACAATTCCCAATCGAATGTGCGAGCAGCAAGTTCTGCTGTCCTAGAAGCGTATGGTGATTACCACACAGTGTTTTGGTAAAAAAAAAGTACAAATGGCTTTACTTGCGTTTTCAGCACAGCCCCAACAACAACCCAATCACATTTCACCCGGTGCTTACCACCTGCCACTCTAAGGGTTTCTGCCCTCAAGCAATCAAAGTCATCTCCAGCCAGCCTGCAACCCAGAAAGTCTTAAACAAACTAAAAAGGACCATCGAGTAAAACAAGCTTTAAAAGTAAATACCAAAACTGATGTTTTTTCCCTTGCAGGTTGGGATGCGAAGGGGGTGTAACTGCAAAGACATGGATGTGACTCTCTTAATGTGGTCAAAAGTTTGTTTTTGGGACCCAAGACAGTGGTGACATTTTATGAGAGAAGGGACAGTGTGCCACTGGAAAAGTAAAAAGAAAAATCAGTGGCCCTTCGTTAGCACACCCTACAAGGCCTTTGGTTTTCTTGCACGCGGTGATGTCCTGTCCTCGGACTTCATGACCCCATTGGATGCATTTCCTGCAGGACAGAAGCAGCCAGGACAACAAATCAACATCATACACAGGCAGCCCTGGTCCTTTAATCTGTGACCCCAGCAATGAGAAGCCCTTTCCGATGATTCCGTAGTACATTTCCAGATGTGGGTGGTGTGGTCATTAAGGTGCTTGATACAAGCATGTAAATGTGTAGAACTACTTTAACAAAATTACACAAGACTATGAGTGTGACAAACCCATAGTATGAGCACATATGCTGCAACCATGTAAAAGGTGTGGTGTATGATACTGAAGCCACTTTACATTTAAGATAAACGTAGGAAGCGTGTGTGAAAATACAATGATAGCCTTTAGAGACACTGACCTCTGGCAGAGTCTTTCTTCGAGAGCCTGCTTTTTGGGCTGATGGGTTTCCGTTTGGTGGCTTGGATCTGACTGTGTTCCCTCCACTTCTTTAGCTGGAAATTGATGAACTTCCACATCATCCAGGCCTGTGTCAGACAAATTGCAGCCAGGCAGCTGATCCTGCGGAGGATGTGGGGGGGGGAGGGGGATTGACATCAATAGTCAAAGGAAAATATAAAGCAAATGCTATTGCTGAAATATTATTGGTGAAGGTATTTTCGAGGTATTTCAGAAATGTGTTTGTTTGCTTTTTTGTGGAAGGGTACCAACAAATCTGTCCACGTCTGTATAGGCCTTGTTCAGACGTATGCGGGAATTTATAAAAACATGTTGAAAAAGAAATCTCTGTCCAACAAATTCGGCAATGGCGTACAGTCTGACGTTACAAGTCAAAAAGTCTGTTTTCCCTGTCTACACATCGACACAGAAAACAGAGTTTCTGAACGGAGTGACTTAAAACACCGTTTGCATGTGGACATAAGGCAAAAATGCACAGGAAAAGCTACGTATTTAAAAATACCCATGTACGTGTATAAATAAAATGGAACTGAACTGAATATTATGTATAGTACTGTATTATAGCGTATTTTGGTTCAGTAATTTAATTTGTACAGTACTGTAATTTGAAAAGCATTATAATCAGCTGTACTGTATTTTGAGATGGGCAATAAAATTAAGTAAATAGTAACAATCTGCCTGAGACATAAAGAAGAAAAAACTCAGTTATAATATTCAACCGCTGAGTGTGCCCTGCGATGGGCTAGCCCTCCATCCTGCGTTGTTCCCTGCCTCGTGCCCGTAGCTTCCGGGATAGGCTCCGGACCCAGAAGGATAAGCAGTTTGGAAAATGGATGGATGATCATCCACTTATAGTGATCAATTTCACCCAGACAGACATGATCACTACAAGGGGTATCCACTGTATTAGATTGGACCTAGACTTTTGATAGGCAAATCTTATTAGTAATTAGGTATTTTTAGTGTCTGATGTAAGGTGAAAAGCAAAAATAATGTAATGATTTCGTCCTGCAGGCATTTACTGTTAAAAAATGTTTAAATATGATTACTGTCCAAATCTAAAACAGCGTATCTAAACAGACAGTATCTAAAACAGCAATGCTAAGAACAGCTGGAGGTTTTTCAAAGAGTTCTGTTCTTTACTAATTTGTTAAGAGACAATATAAACAAAGTCAAACGTTGCCCACTGGTGGACCGTGACTTGCCTGATGGTGAGGATGTTGAAGTTCCCGTCTGCTATAGAGAAACCCTGGTTTTCCATGCGGGACAAACCGAAGCCAAACGTGAGGACAGAGAGTGTGAGGGTGAGGAGACGAGCGATGACGAAGAGCAGCGCCCACAGAGTGAACCTGATGAAGAGGCCAACAGTCTGAACACTTGGGGCTACGGAGTCATTGCTTCCCTGGCAAAGGCAGAATGATCCACAACACCATTCCAAAAGAAGGCATTCCATAGAGTAAACTACAGCATTCCGTAGAATAAACTACAGCATTCCATAGAGTAAGCTACAGCATTCCGTAAACTACAGCATTCCGTAGAATAAACTACAGCATTCCGTAGGATAAACTACAGCATTCCGTAGGGTAAACTTGCTACTTCATCATAACGACAGTCCATAAACATGACAGGAAACTTAATTTAACATAAAATCTAAATTATTAAAATTTATAAGAAAAAAGGATACTAACAAAATAAATTACTTTCTCATTATATAGTCTCTGTGGAGACATCACGTTATAAGATGCTAGCATAAGAATTTCTCAATCAAATGGCTGAAATGGCCATTGTGTGCACTACACCTAGACGGGGCAGGGCAGTGGAAAGGCGATCAGCGGATCCTCCTTGTGTGTTGCCTGGCAAGGAAGAGGCACGCCTACCCTTTTTGCTTGTTCTCATCGCTGAAGTAGAAGAGCCGGGAAGCGTGGAAGAGCAGCTCCACCAGGTAGTGTGGCACCAGCAAGACCAGTCCCAGGCGGTGAAGACTGAGGGCAAGGCCAGACAAGAAAGCATACAGTGACACAGGACTGCATGATGAATAAACGGAAAGGACCTCAACGTCATCTGTCACAATGGAGCTGCACATCAGCGTCTCTATCTGACAATGTCCCTGTGAAGACTCAGGCTAGAAACGCAACAAGGAAGAGATGAAATAAATGTACTGCAGCTATGCTAACAGCCAATGTATGCTACCTTAGTAGCTGAAGAATCATTTCAACACAGTCAAATCGGCTATCATACGAGCAGTGTAAGATTGTCAATTTCTCTGGCCGAAAAAATGTGAATCCTGCAAAAGTGACTACAAGAACTTTAAGTGTAAATTTGAGGGTTAGATCTTTCAGCTAAATGGCTTTCCTGTTGAATGGGAAGGCAAGACGATGCTAAACTCATTCAAAGCCATTCACTTACTTTAAGACATAGGCACCAGTGATGTGGAAAACGTAAAGGGAAATGTAGTACAGCTGACGTGGGATATCCTCCTAGGAAAGAACAAAGCCTTTAAAGTTGGCTCACACCATACTTGTGCATCCGCACTGTGTATACGGATACGGAAACATTCAAACCTATTTACACATGCATACAACGCGTCGTAGAGGAAACACATTGTACACCTGCGCATATTGCGTACTTGCAATGTCATTCCAATATGGATATCAAGGAGGAAGAGCTTGTGCATGCGCAACGTGTCCAGAGCTGTGCATACACTGTCTTTACGGACACAAATTTGGAGTGAGGCACACCAAGGAACACGATGACGTAAAACATACCATAAAAGTCCATGCGGACGCTTCCGTATGTACGAGTGCAGAGAAGTATGATCCATCCTTTACAGAGGCCACATCAACATTTGGGCAAACATTTTCAAATGTAGCTTGGTGTTTTGTTCTTGTTAAAAACCATTCAAAAGTTTGGGGTCACTTAGAAATTTCCTTCTTCTTCAATAGCAAGTTTTTTTTGTCCATTAAAATGACATCAGATGGATCTGAAATACTGTGTAGACACTGATAATGTTGTAAATGACTATCACAGCTGGAAACGGCTGTTTTTAATGGAATATCTACATAAAGGAGAGGGAGGCTCCGGTGCACAACTGAGCGAGAGGGTAAATATAGCAGAGTGGATAGAGGAAGACTGGAAAAAAGTGCTATGGATAGATGAATCTACGTTTGAGGTGTTCGGATCACAAAGAAGAACGTTTGTGTGAAACAGATCAAATGAAAAGACGCTGGAGGAGTGTTTGATGACATCTGTCAAGCGTGGTGGAGGCAGTGTGAGGGTCTGGGGCTGTTTTGGTGATGTAAAGTGGGAGATTTGTACAGAGTAAAAGGCATCTTGAAGAAGGAAGGCTGTCACTCCATTTTGCAACGCCAGGCCATACCCGATGGACGGCAATTGAATTGGAGCCAATTTTGTCCTACAACAGGACAATGACCCAAACACAGCTGCAAACTATGCAAGAATTATTTAGGTATTCTGTGTATATTGGAGTGGACAGCTCAGTCACCGGATCTCAACTCTATTGCTGAGCTGATATGAGAGCAGCTGGACTGAATGGTATGTAAGAAGTGCTCATCAAGTCAATCCCACTTGTGGGAGAAGCTTCTGGAAGTACGGGGAGAAATCAAACTGACATATAGAATGTCCAAGGTCTACAAGGCTGTAATTGCTGCAAATGGGGGCCTCTTTGACAAAAGCAAAGTCTGAAGAACACAATCATTATTTTAATTTAAAAAATGATTCTAACTTTGTCAATGACTATTCCCTATTTATTTAGCTACATTTTCTATTCTATTTCATGGAAAACGAAGAAATTTTTAAGTGACCCCAAACTTTCGAACGGTAGTGTGCTTATTCAGTATGAGTACACTTATTTATACGCTTGCACGAAACCTCTGGCCCAATAACCCCATTTTCATGCACGTTTTGTCGATGAAGGAAGCAAGACTCTGGCCTACCTTTCGCACTTTTTGAAAGTACAGTTCTGGCAGAGTGTGAAGCCAGTATGCGATCTGACATATGTAGAAGAATTTCACTTGAAAGCTACAATAGAGAAACCAAATTCAGTCAAGAATGTACATTAAAAATGCAATATAGGTAAAACTTCTTTCATGTAAATGAAAAAGTTACACAACTTTCCAGACATGACAGTAGTAAAATACATCCATATCCAGATTATATAGCTTATCAACCTCTTATCTAGTCTGGGAGTCGATCCGAAGTAGCAAAAAGTTGGGAATCGCACATGACCACATGCAAAGGGACAGCGCTTCAACTGACCACAGGTTTTTGGACTGTGGGAGGAAACCTGGGTGTGGGATTCAAACTGCTAACATACTGGAGACTTTTAACAATGTAATACTAATTTCACAGAACACGGGGAGAACACACAAACTCCACTTACAAATAGTGGAGACGGGATTCGACCCCCGTCATTGGAGGTGTAAGACGACAGGGCCAGGCCCCATGCCACCACACTGCCCCATCCAGCCTCCCATTGGCTAAAATTGTTCAAATTATCATAAATTCATTCATTCTTATGTTACAAAACATCTGGAAACTGTGGAAGAATAGCTGTGTCACACTGGGAGAAAACGCACATGCACAGAGCTAAGGACAAAACCCAAAGCCAGCAGTCCAGGAGCGCGATGCTAAAGCATCATTCTCTGCAGCACCATGTCACCAATGCAGGGACAGAGGATGACGTCATCCAGGGTCAAAGGGCACAGGCGAGAACCCAGAATTCACGCTTGGTTTGTAAAAATGAGAGCAAACTTACACCATATGGTTATGTGGATATCCTTCCCATAAAAACGTCGGATTTGTTGCAAAGTCCTCCTGTCAGACACAGAAAGATGAGCCACTCTGAGTGCTGAGAAGAAACCAAAAATCCATTAATAGGTTGTGCCTTATTCTGGGGCACCTCCAGTGCCGCTCTTACCCCAGTCAAGATGCTACTGCCCCAGATGAAGGAAAAGAAGTAGAAAGCGACAAGCTGGCCGGACTCGTTGAATTTGCTGTGCTTCGTTTTAGACAGATGCAGCCGTCGATTCATTTTCTGAAATAAGATTAAATGCGACATATGTGCCCCAGATGCAAAAAAATCTATCTGCAATGCATCTCCCCAAATGAAACAGCACCTGGACTTTTCAAGGACGTTTCAGCTAAACATGGAAGCAATTATATACATATATATGAGCCATAATAATGATCTTTGATACACATCAAAGCAGCATCTCATTAAATGTCGGCCAACCAGGGCATCTTACAAGCAGGCCTTTGGAAACTGAGAGCAGGCATGTGGACCAAGAGTCAAATGTGGCTTGTAAAGGGGGAGAGATGAGGCTGGGAAGCATGAAGCCAATACACACTGAAACGGCAGTAAGTGGTGTTTGGTCATTCCAGTGGTTTACAGATACACTTTTTCTTTCTTTTTTTTTTAACCAAAAACAACTATGACTGATAGAACTGCAGCTGTGCTGCGAAATCCTGAATCCTCTTTATCAGCCACAATATGCAGAAACATTTTTTTTTCGCACGCTACTTACATCGAGGATGTATTCCTGAATCAAAGCATGCAGTATTATAGCGATCAGCATATAGAAGAAAACAGTCGCCATGTCTTTCGCTCCATATTGGTAGAAATTCCCTGGTTCTGGCCTTTCGTCTGTATCCAACAAAAACATCAACGATAATAAACAATAATAAAACTTACTGTCAAACTCTTAAGAAAGCTACAACGCCTTAAAGGATTTCCAAGATACATTTCAATATTATATATAATTACATTTACTACATATAGTTCATGTTTCTCAATAATCTAAATATGCATTTTAAGAAAGAAAAAAATTGTGAAGAGGGGAAAAAACACATATAAGTAATATCATAAAATGTAGATTGCTCCCATAGATAAATATCGGCTTACCCAGTGTGTTATTCACATTGTACTGGACTGTGATGAACATTATGGCAAACTTCGCAGTTACCTGTCAAATATTAAATAAAAAAAACGCCAATGTTTTACTTAATACTATTACACAATCCTGAACTAGTGTAACAGCTTTCATATTTTTAGCTGAACATTAATTTAAAAAAAAAAAAGCTAGGTGTATGTGTTTGCATGTGTATTACACAGTATTTTACTATATCACACTATCCTAATAGATTTAAACATATATGAAACATTGTGAAAGTACAGTACAATCTATGCATTTTGATCTATATCAACCAAATATAAGCAAAGGGCCAAGCATTTTCTTCTTTTGCTGAAAAATATTGTTTTTGACAGTTTATATCTATTATATTTATAAGTGAAAACGTATTAATTACGACGCTGCATATTTAACGATAAAACAAAACGAAGACACGATTCACAGGTTCGCGAAGGGCAGGAATGACTCAGGTCGTGACCAGTGAAAATGTTTAATACGGACAATTTCGTCACTCTGTGGATGATTCATAGACTCTGATGCCATAAGCACATCGGACCAAAGTTTTACAAATAATTCAGAGATGCAAAACTGTCCAGCCGTCCCGTGCATTTCACTCACTTCACTGTCGCAACCACATTGTTTATGTCGGGCACGTGTTGACAAGCCCGTCTGCCACACGTACGCAGTTTGCAAAAGTTACGCGCACATTGACTTTCCATATTTAAAATAATAAAATTAAGCAGTGGATAGTCAGATAATCTGTATTTAATTTCTGTACTTATTTTTAATCGCAAATGACACGTAGATGTCTACATATAGATGTGCATTGAAATATTTCTTGCAATAAACAATGCAACTTAACCTGATTTCCGTGTTATTGGCATATTTACCGAGACAGACAAACTATATAGTAAACATTTTTTAAAAACACTTTCGAAGCTAGCTGCAGGAATCCCAAAGTAGTTTCTACAGGCATTGTGTTTACCCATTCCCTTTACAGATTTACCACAAACCAGGCAGAAATCACATAAATGACTATATGAGTTTAAAATGGGAATATATCATTTATTACTTATCAGTGCACTCTTATTTAATAGATGGGCCTCCTAGGCTATCACTGATATACGTGAATCGGGAGGTGGGCGTTTGCGCCCAACCCCCTACGCATTGTCACAGCTCGAAGTGTTTCGCAGGTGTTGATCATTATTTTAAGATACAGTACCTCGAACATCAGTCCCAGTAGAATGACCATAGCCACACACGACACCATATCTGCGTGATTCTGGATCACGAACTCGTGGCTCAGTACCGGTGGGCTCTTGTTCTTCTTACGGAAACCCATGCCTGACACGATTCTACCATTCACTACAGCACTTACTCACAATTCCAGACACTGACGCCTTAGTCCCCTACAAAGATGGCAAAAACAGTATAATTCTGGCATGTATTCGGATGATAACCTTGCACAAACATATGCCACGCTAGTAAACAGAGAATCCGTCAGAATAAACCATTCCAGTTTCCACTCCAGACTCATTCGCGTATAGCCCACAAACGCAGATGTCCCGCCCCATAGTCAATCCACTTAAAGAGTGACGTTTACGTCAGCCTATCGGATTAAGGGAATGTCTACGTGCAGGCAAATGGACCAATCTGTGCACTTGGAGACATAGCGACGCGTCGTGAACGGAACGTTCGCTGCAGCGTCATAAACGTGGTATCAAAGGGGGTGTTTTTGCTAACGTGCGGTTTCGGCCTTTCTTTGAAAGGCGGTATTATGGGTCTCCATAGCAGTGCTGTTGTGGTGTGATTGCAAAAACAGCAACAACGGAACTATTTGTATAAATTAAACTTTTGACAATTGGCAAATGAGATTTGCTCTGCCTTGAAATACAGGCAGGGCGACTTTTGTCCGGCGTGAAAGTTGAAATGTTTGCCCAGTTAAATTTGGCCGGGTGTGGGACTGGCTCGTTTGAAGTGCTCGCGCCAGACGATGCGAACAGTGCTCGCAAAACAATCATTAAAAAATAACAAAAAACAGCGCTCATGGTGAGTTATTTGGTGTTTTAAGTGCGGACGGGATCGATGTGACTTTATTGTAGGACCTTGGTCGTTTAGTTTGTCGTTATGAATGTGTGTAAGCAGTGAATATAGGTAGTTTGCCTTTTCTGGTAAGTGCTATTTGGCCGTTTTGATATAGCAAATAAAACAGGGTTTCTCATATGTGTCTGAAGTGCTTTGCTTACGGCTAATCACTGACAAACTGGCTTGCGCGGCATGAATGATTATGTCGCTGAAGCACTGGGAAGCTTTACAACACTATATAGCAAAACGTTCTATATAATTTCACCACCAACGTAGTAATCAAAAAAGCCGATATATTTGCTTGCTTGCCTGTTACCGCCAGGCACCCATTCCCACCTAGGAAGACCGCAGTTAACGCTGACGAGTTAATGCATGTATTTGAGTTAATGCGTATAGTATATTTTACACGATCCCACAATACTGATTATTTCCGACCGTACTCATAGTGTCTTAGAAATAAACATGAACCAGGGAATGAAACCGAATCCACAAAATACACCAAGCACGAGTAAGTTTAACGCTGATTCTCATTGCCTTAATGGAGTTTCCGTTATGAGACAGACTGGTTTCACCGGGTAATATAATTGTAAACGAGTTGTTGCTAAGGTGGTAGATGAAAATGAGGTGTCCCGTGTCCTTCCGGAGCTGCTGTATAAACTCCCTTATATAAACAGAAAGTCTTTGTGGGGGTGCTAACTGCTCCGGAAACTGTCACCTTATAGTCAATCCTATTTATTCTTAATACGTAACAGAAAGGTCAGTTAAAGCTTTTGTTTTTCCATTTTTCCCTGGAAGAGTATTTTGGTTTAAGGTGATACTTTTGCAATCCTGAAACTAAAAACGAATGCCAGTTTAACAACTTTTGAAAACCATATTGAAAATAATATAATCTGAATCATTAAGAAACTGGAGACATGTTAGGACTATTTTCTGCCGTTTAAGCCTGTCTGATGGCGATAATTCAACAGGTTTTTGCTTTACAATACTTAAGATCCAATTTTCTAACTTTTACTTAATTTTACCGAAATTGCTTTGCGATTTCATGCTGTCCGACAAATCAACTGTAGGAAGACATGAATCTCCTATGGCTGTAAGATGATGATTTATGCTTAGGAATGACAGCTTAGCCAAAGCAATATGATCTTAAGAGGACCAAGGTAATTCAATTCACACACCATCTGAATAATTTTATGAAACACTTGAAAACAAATGAATGCATTATAATATCACAAAGTTTATCTAATTTTGATCTCTGAATGTACGTTATTGCAGCATTTGGTCACTTCCGTTTGTATTTATGATGGTGGCGGGATTAAGTCACAGAACAAACGATGTAGAATTTGAGAGAGTAAAGGCAATTTTTATACTGACTTAATCAAAGCTGTTGACAGGCCGTTTAATATTTTTACTGGAACAATTCAACGGGGGTTTTCCAGGGCCCTTAATTCTCTTTTTCTGATTGAGCTGCCTTCAAATAATCCTTCATTATTGCTTGTTGGTAGTGAGCAATTCCCTATAGCAGTGTTTCCCAACCCAGTCCTCGGGGACCCCCTGCAGTCCAAGTTTTTGCTCCCTCTCAGCTCTTTAACAGACAGTTCCCGTTTTTGCTCTGGGAGCTGGGCGGTAGCAAAAACGTGAACTGTCTGGGGGTCCCCGAGGACTGGGTTGGGAAACATTGCCAATAGGGAATTGCTGTCGCTACAATAGGATAGAAATTGTTGCTTTGGCCTCTAGAGGGCGCCATTAACCTTAAAACCCAAAAAGGCATCACTTCAATATTCTATTTCTGTATTACTTTTATGATGAGCAGAGAAGTGGAAATTTGCATATATCTTAGGCCTACATGTAAGTCACCACTGTTTTTGGAATAACCACTATTGGAATAGCATATTTGTGTGTGTGTGTGTTTATTGCCAAGAGGTATAATTCTGCAGTTTTAAAATTGTTTATAACTATAAATTGAAATCTGTATGTGCAGAACGATAAACCAATTAAGACCTCTGCCTCATTCAGCAATTGTAGAATATTATTGCTATTATAATACTGGTAGAAGCAGTATATCCTAAAATTGTAAAAAAAAAAAAAATTGTATGGCGCAATTTGTAAATCAAAACAAAATTGGAATTTTGGCTTTGTTTTCAATAAATCAGAGCTGTTTTTCTGACTTGGCGTTTCTCCCAAAATGAATGACACTTTTATCCTTAGCATTATTATTTAGATACATTTTGCAATGTAGGCCTATTAGAAACCTAGGTTATTAGTGTTACAAAGTAAATATCAATTGCTAATTAATTTCATAATAGTGATTTTTACATAATGGATTCAATGGCTCTGTTTTAGGATCTCGGCCACTTGGTTTCAGATGTAGTTTATCTGTGCTTTCTATGTTTCTATGTCAACTGCAATTATATTTAAATGCGAGGACAAATTCTTATGCCCAAACTCTGAATTTTATTATGTTTGTAACTGTTTATGTTAGTTAAAACTAAGAGTAAACAGGATATATGACCTTTATCAAGGCATGAACCACTGAGGAACGAGTTCAGAATGTTATAGTAGTGAAATCAAAGATGCGAATTTTAGCTTGCGCTCCATTTTGAGGATGAAATGCATATATTTATACCTTCTGTATTTAAACATGGTTGACATGAAGATTTTTTTAAAATTAGCATATGTATGTCACAAATACTGGGATGTTCATTCTCCAGAAAAGAAAAACATGGATTTAATATATAACCGTTTATATTGACATTATTATAGTGTGGTAAAAAAAATTAAACTTAATATAGAGTGAGCAATATTGTGGTGTTGGTGACTACATATTATGAACATGGTATGTGTGCTGCCTTAAGAATATTGAAAATAATAGAATGCCTGAGGAAAATCTTGGAATAGATTTTTCTTCCGTTTTGGTCTGTAGGTTTCTGTTCTGTCAGTGTCTTTACGGCATTGTGCCATCACTTATCTAAGATATAATCAAACACCAATGACGATCTTATTTTAAGAGTAGTTGCATGAAAAATCATTATAAACAGCATTTTTTTCAACAGGGATTGGGCAAAGAAAATGTCTAAACATGAGAGTAACTTAGGCAGTTTTAAAAATGTTTACGTTAGTATTTAGGTTGTAGTATATTGTTCTAAATTTTTTTAATGACTGGTGTGAACATCATCTATAAATAAGTGTGTGTGTGTGTATCCACACACAAACACATGTATATATTTCATATATTAGTTATTTGCTGATTCTTTAACAAATTAATTTATCTCCAGTACCTTTTCAGAAAATGTATATATGTATTAATTGGCAAAGTGTAAAAAAATATTTTGGTGATATTGTTAGCCTTTTCAGCAAATGTCAAAGTTGGTATTTATAAGTAAAATAAGTGTGAAATGTTGGGAGTAAGATGTTGCCCTGTGTCACGTTTGGCCCCGCTTGCCCCATCCTGTTTACTTGCGTTTGAGAATTGCTGTCCTCTCTGTGGATGGCTGAAATAAAGGGAGGGATTTAGACAAAGGCCCTCTCTCCAACATGGAGGCTGCAGGCCTCTTCTGCTTTCATGTATTTCCTCTTTTTAATTAAAACATACATGGGTAAAAAACAGTGAATGTAGTCGATACGGAAAAAGAGTGCTGTTTTGTGGAGTTCTCTTGGGTCATTTCTTCACTACGACGGTTTAAAATGTGTATTTTGTGGTTTGGGCCTAGTTCTGCCTGTTTTTTTTTTCTACAGAGAGCTGCTCCAGCCTGTGCTGAACAAAGATAATTACTCAGGAAGCGTTTCAGCCAATCCGCTGCGGCCTTATATCCTGCTTGTGAAAAGAGGCCATTCAGGGTCTGGCTTCCATCAGACGGCCCGATCATCAAGCTTGGAGTGCCAAGCCCTTTCTGTCTGAGGACTGAGACTGTCCTCCATGTTTTATAAGTATTGACATAACACTGTGTTAGCCATGCATCCACAGAGGTAAGCCTGATTTTTATTTCCTTTTTCCTACCTGTACTGCTTATCTGCCGCAGAGATACAGTGTGGTTCTCGAGGAGAATGAGCTTGCCAGTCCCACTCAGCTGAACTGGATCCTGGAGAAAAGCTAAGCAGGCATTCTGCCTGTGCTTTTGGTCACATGGGTGCGCAGCCAGGATCCATAGTGTAATACAGAGATGTGACCATGGCAAATCCTTTAATACTATCATTACTTATTAAATAATATTGAGAAACAAAACAGTACAAAAAAATACATTGACCATTTTCTCTTGGTTGCCTTGGTTGTTTCAGCAAAGGGGGGGGGGGGTTCTTCTTAAAAGGAGATTGTGAGGACCTTTGTGTGCTTGTGTCACATGCCATGCGAGAGAAAATGGAAGGTGGGGGCAGGACTCTTACAGCACAGTGGGGGCTCCTGGGGAGGCCGAGCAACTTGTTTTTTTTCTCTGTCGGGACGTAAACGTGAGTTCTTAACCAATGCTTATTTTTCCTTCCCAGTTTTTATCTTAAATTTCTAGGCTTTAGATTTAAAAAAAACCACCAATCACAATGAGCTCATTTGCTTAACCCATGGAGCAGACTCTTTCATACTGTTCCTTTTTTATTTTCACTTTTGGGATCACTCACCTTGAGATTAGTCGCTGATTCATATAAATGCTAACTGGGGCTCGCTCACTCGCTGCCGCTCGCGTTTTCGTCTGTTTCCTGCGAGCAGGACTCAGCCTCTAAGGGCACGTGAGAGCGGGGCCTAGTATGCCACGCTGTTCGAGATTTAACCAGGATCGTAGCTTTTCCTGAATCTCGGCTGTTTGCTGACGGCTGTGGGGAGAGTAGGGTTTCACACTGGACCCAGGAAATATGATTTCTTCGCTGAACTGCCACCAGAGAGCTATTCCTGCCAGCTGGTTTAAAAAAATGTGACCCCCCTTTTCCTTCTGTGTTTGCTTGTTTTGCTTTCTTGCTTCAAACTACAATTTCTGCAAAGTAGTGCTTGATAATTTCCTTTATCTTCATGTTTAGATATATTTATGTGCCACTTAAACATTAAAGTGTTTGATGCGTTAGCAGGCTTTTACGTGAAATAGTTATTCTAACTGGTAAAATATTTTCAACCATCATATTTAAAAGTTAGAGCTTTTGTGCCCATTGCTGACTTCTGCTGATCTATTTTTGATCTATTGATAATATATTAAGGAAATTCCATCAGCCTCTCTTCTTTTTTTGAAGCGCTGGTGGTCTTATTTTAACCTCTCTTCTGTATTTATGTTGATTATTTAGGATCCTACTTGGTTTTAGCAAGTGTTTTTAAATTATTATTTTCAGGTGGTGATAATGTTTTTTTTTTTTTGGTCCCTGAATGATTCTGCTTTTAATTCAGTAGGTATACCAGTGTTTGTGCTTGAAAGGGTCTGTTCCATGGAAGGGTTTCTTTTTAAAATGGACACCGGAACATTATCTTTTGGCTCGCACTCAGATTATTTTAAGAAGGCTGTGCAGATCATTTCATTTAATTCGAAAATTCTCAGACTGAATATTTGTACGTCGGCTTGAAATGATTGTTTAATTTGTGAAGAATATCTGCATTGCAGCAAAATGTCTAAGAGAGAGAAGGTAGCAATGAGCTGTGTGGCACAGCGCAGCCGCCCAATCAGACCCCTCCGTGCAGCACTCAAACCAATCGCTGCCACAGCCGAGGTTAAAGATTGACAATTGCAGTGTAGCAGCAGGGAGAGCAAGGCCCTTCTGGAAAATTCTGCAACCATCTTTGTTTCATCCCATCCAGCCAAATTTTAAAGGCCAGGGTGAAGAATTGTCTTGTTTATTCTGTGCATTAAGACAAGGTATGCTGCTATGTGTCAATTTTCTTCATTCAGGGATGTTATATGGCGAAGCAGTTATGATAATCTTATTTTATGGAATGTCTGAGATATGGAGCATAAACAGGCTCTGCTTTCTCCACCGTGGGCTCTAGCTGCCTGTCCTCGAGTGGGGTGAATGTTGCTGACGTTGAAGGTGTAGCCTGTTATGTATCTGCAGACGAGTAAGCCAGCACGGCTCCTGTGTCTGTTGTTGTTGCTGTGTTGTCATCTCCCACAGACGTAGCCCTCTGGCTTGAGTCGTGGAGGCTTTGGGGGTTATGTGCACTGCTGCTCCTCCACCAGGTCTAAGCGTCCCAGGAGGTCGATTCCCATCTGGAGCTAAAACCAGATGAAACTGAACAGTTGTTCTGCGACTAGTCTTTGAGGTTCCCTATTTGAAATGCGTCTTTTTTTAAATTCTTTTAAATGTTTATAAAATAAATCTTAATTCCCTTGGGAATGTCAAATGCTGAAAGGTCACATTTTCCAATAAAAGGAACATCATTTTATTTCAGATTTTATATGTGCTTGTTGAAACCACAAAGGTGCATGCAGTGGAAAAGGAGCTGGTGTGGGGAGAGGACAAACTGATTTTCCACTGTGCAGTGTCTCCCTCTCCCTCTCTCCATAGCTGCCCGGATGGCCTCTGCCGTAGTTTGGATCTGTTTTTTTTTCCCTCCCCCATCACTGCTCTAATCTTTTCGGTGCAGCTCTGTGTTTGCATGTGCCAGCACCTGCTTTCTGACTCCAGCTACAGGGGTGGGGGGGGGGTGTTTTGTCTCCATTTTTTACGTGGACAGTGATCTCCAGTGTTGAATTGATAGTTTTCCCTCCGAATCCAGGGTCTGTTGTTTTTGATTTTTTTTGTCCCTCTTTGTCTCCCTGGAATACTTGATCTTTTTTTTATTTTTTTTTTTAAATCTGAGCTTCGAAGGCCTACTGTGGTCCTCTGCACATTATGAACATGTTGCTTCAAGAATCCTGTCCTAGGTTCTCCTGCAAATGTTCTTCACCTTGTATCATCTGAATTTTTGGTAGGAAAGTACATGCACTTCCTTTTTGAAGCAGCAGACTTAACAGAGAGAGTCTGAAATGTTTTATGGTAGTGCAAAAGACAGGAAGGAAGGTCAGTATTTTGTTGTTTCTTTGTGAGAACAGAGTTATGTTAATTTCACAACAATACAACTATTAGCTGATTTAGCGTCTTACGTGAAACATTGTGTTCTTTTTAAAATTACATGCGACTTAAAGGTTTTGTCATCCAAAGAGGCATTGAAGATGTATTGCTTTCTGCTACCTTTGGAAGTGTTGGCCTTGTGATATTTTGAATAGCGTACTTGAGTGTAAATGTTTAAAATGGCTACAATGGTTCAGTGATCAAATCATGATCATGCTCTCTTTATGCCACAGTAGCCTGCTGATGATGTCACTGTTACTTATCAAAAACACAGTGCGGTCAGTCTACACAGTGGTAATTTATGATTTTTATTGTGGCTGTATTCATTTGAAATACGAGAAAAATAAATCAAATACCAGATGTTTGGTTTTCGTAGCTACTTCTCCATTCTGGCTTGACCATTACTATGGTATGAGGTCAATGGTGGTCAGCTGCCACTTCACACATCCTGTCTATGCCCTGGCGTTTAGTACAGTAATGGGGAATGGAGAGCTTCTCTGAAACCAGCATTATTCCAGGTGGGCTTGAAGCTATGACCCTTCCGGCCTCAGCTGGCACGGCCAATGTGCATCCACGACAGTCTGGAGTTTTCTTTTTGTCTGCAGGAGCCTGAATTAATAAACGTAACAAAACTGCTTCCGTAATGTAATTTGGCACAAGATGCGAATAGAAAATCAAAGCTTTGAGGATGATGGTCATTTAGCTTTTATACAGAAGAAACTGGCCACTGAAAGAGAGCGGAAGGAGAATGTGCTGAATTTGTATATTTAAGGAAGTTGACATAATCAGTCACATTTTGATTTTTTTGAGACGTTATAATTGTCGTGTGAGACCTTCCATGGGCTCTATCCTAATGCTTTTGCCAAGGTGGTATAATTTTCCCTCTTCAGAAACTGGAGTGTGGATTGTGGGCTTGTTTTCTCATCAGGGTGCACACTCTGTCAGTTAGACATGAATGAGCTTTCCTTCCATCAATGAGTACATTGTGCCATGACGACAAAGTTCTCCTACCCGAAGGCCTTTCATCCAGACCAGGGTTTGCATTTTCCTGTTTGCCATTTGGAACTGCAATAAAGCAGAACGCCTAGTCTACATATTAGGAACGCTTTATGAAAGGCCTTATTAAAAATTAGTTTTTGTTTTAACATTGTGCAGGTCAGTAGCTGCAAAATATCTTTTGGGGGAAAAAATCACCTAATCTCCTTGTTTCCATCCTACAATCATTTCTGATCCATATTGCACAGGTTTTATTTCTTTGCATGCTGTGGTTTGTTATATTGTATTATCTGTCTGTCTTTGCAAAAATACTCATGCACTATTTGTGGAGGCTTTAATGGAAGCTGGCACAGAAGGTCAGCAGGCAGCTCTGCCTCGAGTGTCGTCAGGCACCATTGCTATATGTGGGTTTTGCGTAAGCTTTGCCCCAGTTCTCAGATTTCCTTTCCCAATTTGAAGATGGGCGGTTCTTATACGCATGTGTGCCCGCACGTGTGCACTCTGTCATACCCTGGATTGGCATGACCTGTATGCAATAAGCTTTTGAAGATTGATGGATAAAATAATCTGTGGAAACGCTTCTGCTTAAGCATTTCCTCCCCTCCATTTTGTACTGCCCTCCACAAATCCAGTGGTTTGTGCACGATAATTAGCAAGTGAATGTATATGCCTAAGTTGGTTTTAGCCTCTGCATTAGAAACTTCCTTTATGGTATGATACCCTGGGGTAACTGATCAGATCTGGTCACTGAGTTTAAAGGTGCATTCTGGGTGAGTTTCACTGATCTCCATGTCTTCAGTGGATGCCTCTCCTGAAGCACATGAGTTAGGGCTGGACGATATGACCTCAAGTCAATCACGATTAACTGAACATTTTACGATTAATGGGCGATAATTGTTAAATTTTTTTGCTCTTATATTTCATTGACTAGGTTTTTATTGTAAATATGTTCAACTTTTAAAGCTGGGATATTTTTTTAATTAAAGATTATTTCTACGATATTTAAATAATTGAAGGAAACGATGAACCATTCATGGCTATTCACTGAGTATTTCAAAGAACTTGAATCAAAGCAGAAATCGCTTGAAATGAAAACGTCTTTTGAAAAAGATCTCATTTTAGTTTTAATGTAAAGGGAAAGTTCCCTGATAAAGTAGAAAATAGTTTGCATTTCTTGCAAATAAACATGGTCTGTCTGGGTGAAATTGATCACTATAAGTGGATGAACATTTGTATATTTCTTATACGAATATAAGGTAATAAAATGGAAAGTGATGCCATTATTTTTTTTGATTTCAAAATACAGTACAGTTGCTTCAAATGCTTTTCAAATTACAGTACTACACAAATTAAATTACTGAACTGTGTATAATTCAAATACGCTATAATACAGTACAGAACTACATAAAATATAGCTTATTGTAGTTTCGCTACTGCATCTCGTTGGCTCGTTTTTGGCAGTTTATCATAAACTTTGAGTCTATATTTGTCATTGAGAGAAAATGAATTTGTTTTTCCTGTCATGTTAGCCTCAGGTAGCAAGCCGGAAGCAGATGGGTTACCGCAAGACAAAGTAGGCGAGTAAAAAAAAAAAAATACCATAGTTTTAATATTCCGTACTTTTATGTATAAAAAGACCCAAAAATAAACACTAAGCGGATAACTTAACTGTAAGCGAATTATTTAAACCGTATTTGTACAGGAATGATTCTGTCCCAAGCTTTTTGTTCAATATAAGAGGTCGACCACTATAACTGTGATTATATGCATGTGTGTCCGCACGTGTACACTCTGTCATACCCTGGATGGAGTGTATTTTAAACATTGCTTGTTGAAACCGATTGGTGGTATTACATTTGGTAACTGAAACAGTTTTTTCGCAGTGTTTACATTCAATATCTTTTTTTGCTCGGTGTCATCTTCTTCACTAAAGCCACAATGTGTGCAAATGACGGACATGGCATTTTTCTTAGGTACAAGTCGCTGGAGATGCTCAGTCGGCTCGGTGTTATAGTTCTCCATGTTGTTCCCATGTCACTGACTGGTCAGGGTGGAGTCACGTGACAGCACACGCGGTAGTATGTTTTTAAGGGGACAGTACATTAATACACCCTGAGTAAAGTATTAACAGAATGTAAAAACAAAGTAACAGACAAGATTTTGTCGATTAGAGGTTCTGAATGTCAGTTTTGATTCATTTTAGATTAATTGTCCAGCCCTAACATGAATTCTGCTGAGTGGAGGAAAGGCTCCATTGTTGCTATGGAGATATTCTCCTGAGATACCAATGGAAACACAAACACAACTGAAATTTCTAGTTAGACACTAATTAACCAATTTAACAACTGAAAAGGTTAACATGTTGTCTGAAAGAGCTGATGGGGCAGTCAATGTCTGAATTGAATGTGCCTCTTGAACCCGTGCAGATGTAGAAAAAAAATAAATAAAAAGTGACATTTCCTCTGACTTTTCTCAAGGGGACCACCTCACTGGCCTTGTCAAAGGTGTTTACAGCAGCAGGGTTTTTAATGAACTGCTTATGAGATGACACTTACGTTTGCCCTCCCTATTTTGTCGCAGCTTGGCTGAGGAAGAAATAAAAACGGAGTCGGATGTGGTAGAAGGGATGGACGTTTCCACGCGATCCAAAGGTGAGGAGAAAGCGTAGAGCCACTTTATGTAGATGTCTGGAAGATGGGCTGAATTTTCTTAAAATTCATTGTAAGCTCAACCTAGCTGCATTATGCCTTGTTGACTCCTTGTCAGCATGTTTGTCTGTAGGGTGCTGCTTGCCTCACTATATCGCTTTGGTCTGCTAAGTGCTAAATGTAAAATGAACCGTTTTGGATGTATTGCACAGTTTAAAATATTATTATTATTAGGTATGGTTCTGTTTAAGCTCAATTTGCCAACATCTGAACATTGCACTATGTTATTACTTGGATGGGGTTTCCATGGTTCATGTGCTGCAGATTTGCACTCTCACACATGTATGCATGCACTTGGCTCTAGGTGAGCTTATCTTTCTGTCTGTGTGGCGATTAATGAATCTGATGACAGAATCTACACTGAAAAGTAGTTCGCACCTTGCTGCCTGTACCTCTCTCTCCTGGTCCACTTCTGAGTATTGAAAACTGGCTGTATGCTACTTAATGTCTTTATTCCCTCTGCAGTTTTTTTTTTATTTTTAAATATAAGATGTATTTTTTCCTTAAAGGTGCAATTGCTAATGTGTGACACGAGACCAGATTCAGTGCAAAACTCATGCAATTCTTCGATTATGTAGTGTGGTGTTAAAAAGGACTGCTTAAAAAGGAATGCTTTTTGAATTAGTTTTCTTTCTGCACGTACAGTATCCCTCAGTGTGGTTTCCCACCTTTTTTTAGAGCAATGCTCAAGTCAGTTCAACAGGATGTGAGAGCATCTTTTTTTTTTTTTTCCCCTAATCTGGTCAAATTTTGGAGGGAATCTGGTGCAGTAAATAATTCTGCTGCCTGGTATGGAAGACAACTAAACTGCATGTTCGTTTGTGAATATATTGCTGTATTAAGCATAGTGTTGGGACAGACATGCTCTTGACAGTGACATGTCATGGTGGTATATTCTTGGGTCCTTGGTCGAAGTTGGGGCTGTGGTTCCCCACCTGAGCTGGAAATGTTAAGCACTTGCTAGTCAAGTTGTAAGATTTGAAGACACCACATGATATCAGGGTAGACTTTTTTTTTTTTTTTTTAAAAATCATCTTCCCGAACACACCTAACTTAAGCATAGCGTGTTTGCATACATCGTGCTGATATTCTTTGGATGAATGTATGTCTGTTCCACAGCTTTACTCTAAGCTGTAAATTATGTTGAGAAGGAAAAAAGGTAATAAACATATGATGTAATAGGAATGGCCAGGAGTAGATTTTCAGCGGCAGAATGGGTTGGAGCTGCTTTTCGGACCAGGCCATCTGTTTGACTGTGATTTTCATGCAGCAGGTGGGGAGGGGGA
The DNA here is from genome assembly GCA_026776945.1 of Isichthys henryi. Classification (NCBI taxonomy): domain Eukaryota; kingdom Metazoa; phylum Chordata; class Actinopteri; order Osteoglossiformes; family Mormyridae; genus Isichthys; species Isichthys henryi. The sequence continues at coordinate 6,840,130 of JAODJX010000109.1, forward strand.
GGTGAGGCCACTGGGTGCTGCGGAGGGGGAGGTGAGGCCGCTGGGTGCTGCGGAGGGGGAGGTGAGGCCGCTGGGTGCTGCGGAGGGGGAGGTCTGGGTGCTGCGGAGGGGGAGGTCTGGGTGCTGTGGAGGTGAGGCCGCTGGGTGCTGCGGAGGGGGAGATCTGGGTGCTGCGGAGGTGAGGCCGCTGGGTGCCGTGATATGACCGTGAGGCTGTCTGCCGTTTCAGATCCTAGCCTGGCAGAAAGGGCAGCACAAAAACGAAAGCCCAGTCCTTCCCACTCATCCAATGGGCATTCACCTTCAGAAATGTCACCCAGCCCCATCAAAAAGAAAAAGAAACCAGGATTAGTAAACAGTAGTAACAAAGACCAGGTAAGCCAGTCCTAACTGTTAAGCAAATCCCAACTGCATTGAAATTCATGGAGATATATCCATACGCTTACCTTGCATTCTACTCACTGCTTTTTAGGTGTGTACGAATGTGATATGTGAAATTTTTTAATTTTAGAAGTATTAAAATATTCATTTTCCATACATATATTGAGCCCAAATCTAAAAATGTTAACAATAAAGAAAATGTTACCTTTAGGGAAAAGCTTTCTCTCTTTATGTGAGTGTATGTGCATCTTTTTTGAGCCTTAATATTGTTGTAGTTTAGTTAATTGTGATATCCATTTGTTGTGTACACATTCCCTTTTGCATGAATAAGGCCTTACCACGCATTAGGTCAGAATTTGAATAAAGGCCCCGACTGGCTTTCATGTTGACATTAACAGGTAAATGCCTAACTAAACAGGCTATGTGTTTTGGACATATTTAGCTTGGTAAAGGTCAGTGTCATGCAAGAAGGTAATGGTGTTTGCCAAATACAGACTAGGCCGTGGCGAACCGAGACACACCCTGCTTTTACTGCACAGTGGCACGCAGTTTTGTGCTCGCTAATCCCCAGCCACCAAAGTCTGTATTTTGCACCACACTCAGTTCTGTCTCGTATGCTTATTGCTCTTTAATCCCTCATTTTTTGAAACCCCACCTGTTTCTCTTGCCTGCATTTCAGTCAGAGCTAAGACATGGTCCCTTTTACTATGCGAAGCAGCCACTCACCACAGACCCTGTTGATGTTGTGCCGCAGGATGGACGGAATGATTTCTACTGCTGGGTGTGCCACCGAGAGGGCCAGGTGCTCTGTTGTGAGCTATGCCCCCGGGTGTACCATGCAAAGTGCCTGAAACTGGCCGCCGAGCCTGAGGGGGACTGGTTCTGTCCCGAGTGTGAGGTACTCTCTCACTTCTTGAGCAGTCTCATGTCGGGCATGTGCCTGTCCGGCTGCGCGGGAGGCCCGAGCAGCAGTGCAGCCAAACACAACACTGCTGCCAGCACTGCAGACGCCACCTGCAGGCTGCACTCGATATCGTCTAGATTAGGGGACGGCTTTGCTGGCTCTGCAGCAGTGATCGGCTTCGGCTCTCTGTCTGGGTATAGAATTTTAGCGTGGCTCAGCGAAAATGGCCAAACAAATCTGCTTGGGTTGATTTGGGTGGCGCTCTGCGCCAGAGCTAGACTTTGTTGGCCGGTATTACACACATCGTGTGACGCAGCTTTGTTTGGCACTCTTTCTGGTAAAAATGCATGCTTTCTGTTGTTTTGCATTTCACAAAATCTATGATTTTAAATCGTTGTTATTTTTAAAAAAAATAAAAAGTAAACACTTTTTGCTGAAAGTATAACCTGAAGAATGATTCTGAATGTATTTTAAAGGTGACGGCTTTTTTTTCTGCTAACCTGGATCATGAATTATGGGGTGTTGCAGAGTGTAAAGATGCACTTTCTCGTCTTGCCTTTCAGAAAATAACAGTTGCAGAGTGCATAGAAACTCAGAGTAAAGCAATGACCATGCTAACAATAGACCAGCTGTCTTATCTGCTTAAGTTTGCGCTCCAGAAGATGAAGCAGCCTGGGGTAAGTGCACAGGTCTTTCGGAACTATCCGGTATCTCTGAGGTGCTGCTCTCGTGCTCAATGGGACTTGACCGTTTTTTTGTACTTTTTGTCAAACAAACCAACATGGCCTCTAAGGACTTTCTCATTTGAAAGCAAGGTGTTATTACCAAAAAGCAGTTTTCACACAGGTCTTGCAGAAAGACCAGTGCCTTTTTAACGTCCTCTAACCATCTATGAAGATACTCCCCTCTCACTTTCGAAACGATTTGCTTAAGACCTGTTCTCCAAATTTTATGCTGCGCCCCGATGCAATTGATGTATTATATTTTGCACTGTCCAAGACACCCTTCAAGGAAGGTACCCTTTGAACACCTGATGTACACTAATATACTAGATTAGCTGTTGTTTTTGCAGACTCCCAGTTCAAACAGCTGATTCCACCTGTCTGTGAGTTTTTACCTGGGGCAGCAGCACTGTCCTTCACATGTATTGTACTTGTATATGGGGAAATAAATACTGCTGTCCTGATGTGATTGTTATTCTGATAAGCAGAAAGCGACCTATTGTCTGAGTAAGACACTTAGGTTGCCCATTATTGTACAAATATTACAGGAGGCTTTCATTTGCTTTGGACATGAGAATGGCACGTGGGGCAGCATGTTTTACACAACACATTCTCCCCCCCATTTTTAACAAAACATTGCACACATTCCTAAAAGTGAGGTTTTCTGTTCACTGCTATTTCCCCCACATTCAGAATAGGCAGTAGAGTAACAATCGTGGCCGGGACGGACCATGGTCTATAGAGGGCTTATCACCCATGCTAGCGCATGGCCGTCTTCAATTTTTGGGGCGATATCCGGCCAGTGAGCTGAGAGCGATGCTCTGCAGACTTTAGAACAGTGAGCCTGCGGTGGGTGGGTTAGAATTTTTGTGCGTGGTGGTTGTAACAGGCTCTGATTGTCCCCACTTAACTACCCAGACAGTGGGGTTGAACACTCTTGTCTGGTTAGGAAAAGCTCTCCTTGCTCTCTTTCAGGACCCACCTCGCTCGTCTCTCTCCCCCCACGCAGCCGCCCAGCAGAGAAAACCTATTAATTGGGTAAAAAAAAATGACATATTTACGCTATATCCGTTAACATATCCGGAGTGTTCAAAGTTGCACACTGTCTGTCCAGATTACCAACGTGTGCTGGTGAAGTGTGATCGCACTGATTTTGTGGCTTGTGTTAATGTGCTGGATGACTTCTCTCCTTCCCATATCAACCCCCCCCCCTTTAGACTGAACCATTTCAGAAACCTGTATCACTAGAGCAACATCCAGATTATGCAGAATACATTTTCCATCCGATGGATCTCTGTACATTAGAAAAGGTATTTGGAGGAGATATCCATTAAATTTATTCTGTTAAAGGAATTTTGATGCATAACAACTAATATTCTGTCAATTTGCCCACAGAATATAAAAAAGAAAATGTATGGCTGCACGGAAGCCTTCCTGGCTGATATGAAATGGATATTACACAACTGTATAATTTACAATGGAGGTAAGTCAGGAAGGAATCGCACCAAAAAAGAAAACACAGGCTTGTGAAAATTGTCTCATTGATGATTGTCATGTGTTCCCACCAGGTAATCACAAACTTTCAGCGACAGCAAAAGTCATTGTAAAAATCTGTGAACATGAAGTGAGTACTTCAGTTACTGGTAGAACAATTTTATGAGTGGTTCTATCAACCCAGAATATCCATTGAAAGTAAAAGTTCTGTAATCATCAACTCACAAATTTGTATGTGTGCGTGTGTTTTTGTTGTTGTTGTTGTAGATGAATGAAATTGAGGTTTGTCCAGAGTGTTACCTATCATCTTGCCAAAAGAGGGAAAACTGGTTTTGTGAGCCATGTGTAAGTGTCCAGCTTCGCATTCTGCTTCTCAATGATGTGCTGGGGGGTGCACATACTTCAAGGTTGGTGCATACTATGTGAAGAAGAGCTGTTTAGCTAATTTCCTCCTGTGCTGTTGTGTTTAGAGCCAGCCCCACCCTCTGGTGTGGGCCAAACTTAAGGGGTTTCCATTCTGGCCAGCAAAAGCTCTGCGGGATAAGGATGGACAAGTCGATGCTCGTTTCTTTGGGCAGCACGATAGGTAAACCTGTTGACGTTCAAAATCACTTTGCATGTCTGTCCAGTTTTGAAGTCCATCTAACTTTTATCGTGACAGTTACTCTGTACTTCTTGTCATCTGGGTATGTAACCCAGATTGTCCACATTTTTGTGGAGCAAAAAATGTTGACTATCAGGGGGGTTCCTGAGGACCAGGTGGTAAATCACTGATCTAACCTCATCTTTTCCCCACAGGGCCTGGGTCCCCATAAATAACTGCTACCTCATGTCTAAAGAGATCCCTTTTTCTGTGAAAAAGACAAAGAGCATCTTCAACAGTGCCATGCAAGAGATGGAAATCTACGTAGAGAATATTCGCAAGAAGTTTGGAGTTTTCAACTATGCTCCGTTCAGGACCCCCTACACACCCAACAATCAGTTCCAGATGCTACTGGACCCCTCCAATCCTGCAGCTGGTGTGGTCAAGACTGAAAAACCTGAGAAGATCAAGTTTAATTTTGACATGACAGCTTCTCCCAAGATGCTTCTGAGCAAGAGCGTGCTGTCAGGTGGTACGAGTAGGCGGATCTCGCTCACGGAGATGCCCCGTTCTCCTATGAGCACCAACTCCTCTGTGCACACAGGCTCTGACATTGAGCAGGACATCTCCGACAAAAGCATGAAGGTCATGCATGGTCACTACAGCACTGGTGAAGAGTCCATGGACTGCACAGGTACACTCCACTTTGCTGTTTTGCTGATTGGCTCTTGTACACTGTGTGACAAAGGGACCCAAATTGGCTGATACAGCATGGCGGAAAAAATTCTTACATTTATGTGTGCATTGATATCAAGAAGACAGCTAGTTTTGCTGTAACGTACAATAGAATATAGGTAGCATCACTGATAATGTTTTGCAAGACAAGTAGAAGCATTGAGTGAATCCAAACATTTCTCTCCTAAGTCTTTGGCTGTGTGTGTGTGTGTGTGTGTGTGTATATATATAAATTACATTGAGGGGGGCAAATGTCCCCAAAATGTGATAAAAAGCTGTTACTTTGATGTTGTGGGGACCTCCTTTTTGGTCCCCACAAGTACGGCTGGATAATTATCGTGATATAATTCCCCTTGATATTGATACGCCAGACGCTCGATGAAAATTCCATATATTTTAAGACACAACATGTTGCTGGTGACACGCTTTGCATCACAAAATTAGGTCACTATCTCTGAATACTTATCAGGACGAAGTGTAAACACAGCTATGAAACCGGCAGTTTATTGAACAAATAGACTGAAATCCTATTGAATTCTCTTGTGTGAAATCCCGACAGTAATAGGAATCAGTAATTATGAGTAAAAATCAGTCTTTAAACTGAAGAGAAATAATGACCTGACATTTATATGCGATAATTATTGATATTGACTAATATGAAACTTTATCCCAATTACCTTTTTGGACGTCGTCCAACTCTACCAAGGATAACCTCAGTTTTCTAAAAATCTGTAAGTGCAATCTAAAAACTAAAAATGTCAAGGTCTTGTATTTTGTTTGGTTACTTATGGTTAAGGATACAGATGGGTTGGGGTTGTCATAATTGGAATTAGGTTTATGCCCATTGAAATGAATGGACCCATAAAGATATAAGTATGTGTGCGTGTGTGTGACAGAGAGAGAGAAGCCCCAAATGTATTTATAATATCACATGTGAAGTCCTGATTTCCACCCTTCCCCCAACTGACTGTGGGTTTATTATGAAACACAGCAGCAGACAAATGCTCTATTATACAGCTGCAAAAGCACACTTTTTAATGTCTGTGATTTTTGGCATTAATCTCTGCATAATTCTTTTTTGTGAAGGTAAGACATGGAAGCTTCATTGTTGTTACAATGTTTTTAGCACTTAATTGTTAATATGAAAAAGTCTACAGTCAACATAAGGAGGATAGCGATCTTAATGTTGTCTAATGATGTATTTAGTAACTTCGATTTTATTATTTATTCTGCTGGGTGTATATTATACTCATGTTTATTCAGCATAGACCTGATAGAGCTTTGGGCTCATGAGAACCGCTTCGCTTTACCCTGCTACATTGATATTGATTCTATAAGTATCACCGACTGCTTCATTCTGAAATCTGTAATTTTGTTGCTGGTGGTCGGGTGGGAGCGCTGACTTCAAAATTACCCATAAGTATCCACTTGGCTTGGACCGGATGGCATATGGCGTAATGCTATTTTGCTCATCAGGCCATTCTGTGACTACTTATCCAAGAAGATTTTGTTTCCTTGTGGCTAGAATTGTTTATGCTTAGGGCGAATGTGTTTTTTTTTGGTTTGATTTTAAGCAGCTAACTTTTTAAGAACATAGGAACTTCACAAACGACAGGGCGTCATTTGACCCATCAAGCTTGTCTGGGGAGAACTTAACGTCGTTAAAATCTTATCTAGCTCTGATTTAAAGGAACCCAGGGTTTTAGCTTGCGCAACACTAACAGGGAGACTATCCCATACTTTTAAGGGGATAAGTGAACCTAAACAGTGTAAGCTAAGACAGATTCAGGTTCTGTACAACTACTGTGGTTAGTGTGCATGGTTAGGTGTAAGGGGACATAGTTACCCTCTTACGTTTTTCAGCCAGTATCTGATGAAATTGCTTATGCCTTAAACATTCTTAGTTAATGGATTCAGAATTTTTGTTTTGGCCTGCAGGTACAGACATTGAGCAGTATATGCTGGTTTCCTTAGGATAGAATGGATAGGAGATTACCTCTCTTCCATGCCAACATCAAGTTAGCTGCTATGCCACATGAAATAAGTTTTGATCATTGAAGATTCTGGCAGGTCACCCATCCTCGTTCTCAAAATCACTGAGCTCTAGTCATGGTAGCTAAAATAATGGGTAGCTGGGCTTATCCAGTGAGGTTATATATGGCACAATGGGATGGTATTTGCTTAACTTAGGAACCACAACAGTGTGGACGCTTCTACATTCAGTACGTGCTGTTTTTAATTAACGGTTTCTTGTTATTGTATTGGTTCATTGTATTGTAGGTTATAGTGAGTGATTATCCCATAGATGGTGCAGTACTTGGTATGTTAAGTTGGGCTTGTGATTGTGATGAGGTATGATTGTGGTATGTAGAAAGCCCAGCTGTTCTGCTATAACTGATTTGGTAAATCTCTCCAGCTGTAAAAATTGGTGTATCTGTAAGTGCCCTGGGAATATATTGATTAGGAACAGTATACCCACTTGTTCATTTTATGTTATAAAAAATGCTGTCCGTCTTCATTCTATACAAAAAATGTTAGCCAGACTGCCTCCTGTTCTACAATGAAAATGTCTATTGCTGAGGTGAACTTCATTTAGAAATATCTGCATCTCCACATTTAATTTTAGAAGCTGAACTCCTTTTCCTTTTCAGCTTCTCCAGCTTCTGCAAAGACTGGGCATGCAGGCAGTGCCACAGGCAGTCCCAAGCCGTTTTCCCCACAGGCTTCCACACCTGTTGCCCACAAGCAGGAGAGAGCACCCCCTACTGGGAGCATTCTCAATCTCAATCTTGGTGAGCGTCATCCTGCCCCATACATAGTGTATCTGTGGCCCTTCATTTAGCACCAGTTTTTGAGCATCTACATCAGTTGCCAGTGTAACTGCTCGACTTAAACATTTAGTGTGAAGGGAAAGCAACATTTTTTTCCTCTGCTTCTCCAGATAGGAGCAAAGCAGAGATGGACTTGAAAGAGCTGAGTGAGACAGTACAGCAGCAAACGGCACCAGTAGTACTGACTTCACCAAAGAGGCCCATAAAGCGCCATTTTCAGCTCAACTTGGATAAAACCATCGAGAGTTGCAAAGCACAACTTGGTATGTACATTTACCTGTGAAAGATAACGATTTGTGGTGGCATAATTTACCGATGGTAAATTCAAGCATATCTAAATTCCTTTCAGTAGTTTTGGTTTGTTATTTCACTCTGAGCAGGAATCGATGAAATTTCTGAGGACATCTACAGAGGCGTCGACCACAGCGATTCGGAGGACTCTGAGAAGTCTGACTCTAGTGACAGTGAATACATGAGCGATGAGGAGCAGAAGGTGAAGAATGGCCAGGAGGAGGCTGATAAAGACCAACCTGAAAAGGACTCAAGAAAGAGGCCCAGGGTGCCATCTCAAGGAGAAGACGAGAGCAAGGTGGATGTTTCATCTAAGAAAGCCTCGTCTGAGGTGCCAGCAGTGAAAGAGAAGCCGGGCAGCGATGCTGACAAAGAAACGTCTGAGAAGAGCAAGATGCTCCAGCACTCCATTAAGAAGAAGGACGGGCAGTCCGGTAGCACGGGGCTCGACATGGACTCGGACTCTGAGAGGGAGCTGGTAATAGACCTTGGGGATGACCAGGCCAGCCAGGAGCACAAACAGAAGGAGGAGTCAGCAGCAACCACGACACCCAAGGAGCCAGTTGTCCCTAAGACTGAAGGTGAGAGGCTATTCGTACAGATGTTGGAGTCTTGAGAGAAATAATTAATAGCTACTTGTCATTAATTTGAGTAAATGGATTATTACATGGATCCAGTCTAGGTTGTATGCCTATGGATTTGTGTGCAAATTTTGTATAGTGTTGTGTTTGAATGTCATCTAGGGTCGTGGTAATGTACTTTGCAGGTAAACCCCTTTCAACCTGTAGTGCAGCACCTCCACCCTCGAGCGACACATCCTCCTCTGCCCCCAGTGTGAAAGACCCTACTCGGTCCCCAATTACCATCCCCCTCAACGTGGTCTCCTTTGCTGCCACCCCCACGTCCAACCTGCTGCCCAACACGGCCACCACTGCAGGTCCCTCGCCAGCCGCAGCAGCGGCACCTGCCACTGTGAAGAAGCAGCGCCCTCTTCTGCCGAGGGAGATAGCGCCGACCGTGCAGCGTACGGTGGTGTGGAACCCAGCTGGAAAGTTCCAGACTTCCTCACAGAAGTGGCACATGCAGAAGGTCCAACGGCAGCAGCAGAACCAGCAGCCAGCTGTGCAGTTACAGAGTCCCCAGGCCCAGACGCCCTCACAATCCCAGTCCTCGTCTTCCTCGGTGTCCTCTCCGCAGCAGCCTTCCTCTAGCACCAGATACCAGACAAGACAGGCAGTGAAAGGTGCTTTTAAGAATTTCCATTCCTTGCCGAAGCCATTAGGCTTTCTCTCCAAAACAATTAATAAAATGATACTCTTCAAATAGTGCACATCAGTGGTGGACTGGCATTATCTTATTGTTGTTATTATTATTATAATTATCATAGAGGTAACATTTTCTGAAAGGCTAACAGCCCAGTGCTAATGTAGGCTTTTTAGTCATACACTCATTTAAGAAGAATTGGTGCAAGCAGTCATTACTCTTTCATGTTGTCTTCAGCGGTGCAGCAAAAAGAGGTCCTCCAGGGTACATCTACCTCGGCCGTCACCTTGGCGACTGGCACCCCAGCTGCGTCCATTATCGCAACCCCTGGGACTGTTGCCAGCACCACTACTACTCTGGCTGGGGACTTCCAAGTCTCCCCCGCCTCTGCAGATGTAGCCGCAGACATAGCAAAGTACACCAATAAAGTGAGTTCATGAAGTGTTTAAGAATGACTGATGATTTTTCATTTTTTTTTTTTTGGTTGTTCGGCTGAACAGGTCCACTCATTTGTTCCATTTTCCCTTTCAGATAATGGACACAATAAAAGGAACCATGACGGAAATATACAATGATCTCTCAAAGAGCACGTCAGGAAACACAGTAGCAGAGGTATTAGATCTAGTATTGACTCTAATGGAGTATTTCCCAATCCAGTCCTCGGGGACCCACAGACAGTCCATGTTTTTGCCTCCCAGTTCCTGGGAGGGAGCGAAAATGTGGACTGACTGTCAGGGAGCTCGGAGGAGGCAAAAACATGGACTGACTGTGGGTCCCTGAGGACCGGATTGGAAGACACTGTTCTGGTGAATTAAGCCTGGATATACTGGTATGCATCTCTGAAACTAACATTTTTGTAAATTTAAATCTTTTGGTACAGATTCGCCGTTTAAGAATAGAGATCGAAAAATTGCAGTGGCTACACCAACAGGAATTATCTGAAATGAAGCACAACCTAGGTATGGTCATTCCTCCTGCAGTTTTCTCTCAGTGGTGCCAAAATAAGAGCTGGATCCTGAATTCCTGTGTGCGTATGTGTGCATTTGCTAGAGCTCACCATGGCTGAGATGCGGCAGAGCCTGGAGCAGGAGCGCGAGCGGCTCATAGCGGAGGTGAAGAAGCAGATGGAGTTGGAGAGACAGCAGGCCGTGGATGAGACCAAGAAAAAGCAGTGGTGTGCCAACTGTAAGAAGGAGGCCATCTTCTACTGCTGCTGGAATACAAGCTACTGCGACTACCCCTGCCAGCAGGCTCACTGGCCGGAGCACATGAAGTCTTGCACACAGTCAGGTAACAGTCCAAGCTTTTGCTGTAAGCTTTTCCCTAACTGCAGTGCAACTGCAGCCTGCTACAGACCTGATATCCTTTAACAGGGTTTCTCAAGCTGAGCTGCTAAAGGTAATAGTGGAAACAAGTGAACGGCTTTGTGGCTCAGTGGGTAGCGCAGTGGCTTCACAGCTACGGATGGTGGGTCCGATACTGATCCGGGCTCTATCCACAGCCTCATCTTCCCTCTGCTCTCCTCTCACTTTCCAAAGACTGGTTGGGTGAACTGATCTCTCAGAACTTCCCACAGTTTTGCATGTTGGTATGTGAATGGTGATGGATTAGCATCCTGCCCAAGGTATCCCTTTGTCTTGTGTACACTGCTTTATGGGAATGCCAAGTATCTCCATACTTGATAACGGGGGATGGATGGATGGATGTATGCACAAGTAATTATAACAGATGTGCAAACCATTCGAATTCATAACATACACTGCTGGCATAAAGAGTCACAATTCTCTGCACATTAACAAGCCTGTTTGCATTTTCACACACGAATTAGTCTTTTTTCCTCTTTGTACAGCCACAGCCTCTCAACAGGAGCCTGAGACTGAGACAGCCACAGACGTGGCGAGCAGGGCTTCCGGACTGCCTGCCAGCACCCAGCAGACTCCTTTGGACTCTACCGCCACTTCCATGGACAAGGACTCCGCTGTAGAAAAAACAAAAGATGGTGTCAGTGTCTCCGTATCCTAACCTCCAGATTGTAGTCACTTATTCTTGTACAATATTCTTTGTAAATTTCTTGTTCAGGACAATTTTTGAATATATGATGTTCAACACACCAGCCATGGGTGTGTAAATGCTCCCTAAATGCCAGTGTTAACGATGAGAAATTATGGTATGACGCCTTCCCATTTCACTCCCACCTTCTTACGTTATCACAGTAGCATGTCCTAAGGCTACAAATAAGTCAAAGAGAAAAGAGCTTTGTGTACAATCAGGAGTTGGCCACAGTTCATTCTATGTACGAAATTAGAGCTGCTGTATTTGTCACGGACATTCCAGAAGGAATACATAAAAAAAAGCACCAGGCCTGCCACAATATGAAGTCCTTGTTATTGAGTCAAGAAGACTAATGCAGGCCTCTGTGTCGCAGTAGAAGGATTTAACATGACCTCCCGCATGTAAGAGAGGAAGAGGAACTTGCGTGCCATTTGCAGGTCCCGGTGTCTGTCAAGGGTACATTTCTTTTTAAATTCTTTTGATCTCCATTTACAACCTTCCATTCACAATAGCCAATCTTGCTCTACCACGTTTCAGCTGATCTTTTTGTGGATGGTATGTAGCATGACAGGAAGAATGATTTGCTTCCTGGTTCAACTGGAATTGCGCCCACCATCATTACTGTGACATGAAATTGCATAAACTTGAGGAAGTTTCAAAAATGAGTAGTGTATTTAACATATCAAAGTTCCCTAAATGAGGACATTTTCATTTGGGGGCAACTGCTGCTTAACATAGGAGCACATTAACTTTCAATATACTACAAATGACATGAGGGTATGTGAGCACATCGTCAGATTAAACTGGTGTTTTAGGCAAGTTGACGGAACACAAACAGTATGACAGTATATTCTCAACAGACACTATAGTAATAGTTCTAAGCCCAACCTATGTTTTCTGGTAACTTCCAAGATGTCACTATCCAATTTTCAGTGCCCTTACTATGTAAGTGGCAGTGATTGTTTTAAAACTATCAGGTTAAGAATCAAGTTATTTTTAAAAAATTATGTTTTTAAAACCAGTGTATATTGGTTTATATCTACTATTTCAACTTGTTACAGGAGAGAGACTTATCTAAATTACACACAGAATTTAATGCACAGCAGTTCAAGCCTACTCAGATTTTTTTTTTAAAAAGGTTTAAATTGTATATCGATAATATCTTCATAAACCTTAAGAGGACTGTAGAGCATACTTTTATGCCTTCTGAGTCTGTTTTTTTTTTTTTAAGTTTCTGCCGGGGTCACATATTTGTGGAAGTGGGTTATAAAGAGAAGCTATTTAAGTATATGTCAGGACACCTCTTCAAATTAGCCCCGCCTAAAAATCTCTGAGGTGGGGCCTAATGGCTTCCCATTGGATAGACTGTTAAATATATTCCCAGTGTAAAAAATTATAAAAGGAAAAACATAAACTTACTTCTGGATGAGGAGGAAAATGAACGAAAGTGACTGTATATTATTAGTGGGAAATTTTCTCACGTTGTTTACATTTAATGTAAATAAAGAGATAAGGGGCTGAAAGAACAGGTCTAAGGTAGAGCCTTATTTTCACATATGTGCACCGTACTTTTTATTTAGATGGAGACAGTTTTGGACCGGAGGTATGACCTACAGAATGTTTCGTCTTCATGTCTGATTTCTATGAAGCTCTGTCATTCAATAAGTTACATTTAGCTTTTCAAAGAAACTTTCCTGCAGTACGAATCATGAATAGATGGGCAGTGTTAACCCCTAATATTCTAAAATGCTAGAGCACACATTTGTTGCCTTTTTTGCTTCCCCTTTCCTCTCAGGTTGAAGGAAATGGTTGTGCAAACAGCCTCTTTATCACTAATGTTGAACAACGAAAGGGTTATGTTGCCATCTTCAGGTCAAGGTGTGTGTGTATTTTTTTAAATGTCTTGGCTTAATTGTGTCTTTCTGTGTAATGAAAGAGGAGTTAGTGGTGGAATAAATTCTTAACCACAATATTTAAAATATCTTAAATTTCTATCTTCAGAAAGCAGGTTTATGACTTATTTACAACAGAGTTGAGAGGTCCATGGAAGTCTCACGAACAGTGGTGTTAGTTTAAGAAAGTAATAGAAGGGTTGAAAAATTATTAAAAAAAAAAAACAAATTTGAACTGAATATTCTTTGCCAACTTTAAAGATGTAGAGGCTATCAATTTGTATATATATATACATCCATGAGTTACACTACAATGTATAGAGTTAGCCTTTCTGAGTATGGATGTTTGTGGTACGTACTTTTTTTAAATCACCTGTAAATATTGCAATGTGTGTTTTTTGGATATAATAAAAGAAAATGTATATTTCATGTACCCCAATATCTTTTGTTACTGTTCTCTTCAAAAATACTGACAGTATATGATTGTTACTGCAGTAACCCTGTGAATATTTATATTGTGTGCAACGTGTCTTTGTTATATAAAATGTTTTTCTAAATGCAATACTACTGGAACCATATTTGTCTCATTGATGAAGATTTAAGGCAATACAATTCCATAATTTTTTCCATGGATAAGTGCTTATTACTTACAAGGTCACACTGAACTTTGCATATATCCCGGGATGGGATTCTCACCCACTGCAAGGCACTCGCTCAAGGGCATTTTAGGGATACCTATTCACCGAACCATATCCCTGAAGGAAATCAATGTAAACACAGGCAGAACCTACAGTGCTACATTAAGGACTAGGCCTATAAAGTTAAATTAACTGAAAGTTTTTAAATATATGATCAATTAGTGCTCTAAAATCTACATAGATTCCTGGCATTTTTGTCGTGTGGATCCTAAGGCTTCTCAATGGCTTGTTCATTTCTGTGATGACGCCATCCATGCTGTTTCCAGGGTTGCCAACTCTGATGCATCTAGCATGACACGCTTTCAGATTCTCACGCTTACATAATAGATCTCACAACAAATCTATTATTCCATTATAAACCTAAAATTAACTAGTCGTGGCCAAAAGTGTTTTTCACAAAGTTTGCTGCTTCAGTGTGTGTCGATTTTTTTTTGTCAGATGTTTCTGTGGTATACTGAAGTATAATTACAAGCATTTCATAAGTGTCAAAGGCTTTTATTGACAATTACATTAAGTTTATGTAAAGAGTCAATATTTGCAGTGTTGGCCCTTCTTTTTCAAGACCTCTGCAATTTGCTGTGCTGTGCTGTCAATCAACTACTGGGTCAAATCCTGACTGATAGCAGCCCATTCTTGCATAATCAATGCTTGGAGTTTGTCAGAATTTGTGTGTTTTTGTTTGTGCACCCTAATGAGGACTAGAAGTTCCCAATGGGATTAAGGTCTGGGGAGCTTCCTGGCCATGGACCTCAAAACGTTGATGTTTTGGTCACATAGTTACTTTTCACTTATTGCACAGTGCTCCGTCATGCTGGAAAAGGCATTGTTCATCACCAGCCTGTTCTTGGATGGTTGGGAAAAGTAGCTCTCGAAGGATGTTTTGGTACCACTCTTTATTCATGGCTGTGTTCTTAGGCAAGAAGTGAGCCCCCTCCCTTGGCTGAGAAGCAACCCCACACATGAATGGTCTCAGGATACTTTGCTGTTGGTATGACACAGGACTGATGGTAGCACTCACCTTTTCTTCTCTGGACAGTCTTTCTTCCAGGTGCCCCACACAATTGCAAAAGGGATTTATCAGGGATTTACCCCAGTCCTCAGCAGTCCAATCCCTGTATCTTTTGCAGAATATCAGTCTGTCCCTGATGTTTTTTTGGAGAGAAATGGCTTCTTTGCTGCCCTTTTTGGCACCAAGCAATCCTCCAAAGGTCTTCGCCTCACTGTGCATGTAGATGCACTCACACCTGCCTGCTACCATTCCGGAACAAGCTCTGCACTGGTGGTGCCCCGATCCTGCAGCTGAATCAACTTTAGGAGATGGTCCTGGCACTTGCTGGACTTTCCTGAGTGCCCTGAAGCCTTCTTCACAGCAATTGAACCTCTCTCCTTGAAGTTCTTGATGATTCGACAAATGGTTGATTTAGGTGCAATCTTACTAGCAGCAAAATCCTTGCCTGTGAAGCCCTTTTTGTGCAATGGTGACTGCAAATGTTTCCTTGCAGGTAACCATGGTTAACAGAAGAAGAACAATGATTTCAAGC
Source organism: Isichthys henryi (assembly GCA_026776945.1). Classification (NCBI taxonomy): domain Eukaryota; kingdom Metazoa; phylum Chordata; class Actinopteri; order Osteoglossiformes; family Mormyridae; genus Isichthys; species Isichthys henryi. Next base: position 6,855,517 of record JAODJX010000109.1, read on the forward strand.
ACCACCATCCTTTTACAGCATCCAGTCTGTCATTCTAACTCAGTAAGCATGACGGAGTGATCTCCAGCCTTGTCCTCATCGATACTCTCACCTGTGTTAATGAGGGAATCACTGAAATGGTGTTAGGGCTGAAATGCAGTGGAAATGGGTTTTTGAGATTAAGTTCATTTTCATGGAAAAGAGGGATTTTCATCTGTTCACTTTTCATAACATTCTGGAGTTTATGCAAATTGCCATCATAAAAACTGAGGCAGCAGGCTTTGTGAAAATTAGTATTTGTCAAAACTTTTGGCCACGGCTGTACATAAAGAGCATTTGGCTAGTTAGTGAACCCTACAGACCATTTACAAGGTAATAAAGCTGTTATTATGACCAGTTAAAGGGTAATAAAGCTGTTACATTAACTCAAATGTGTGTGCAGTCACGAATTGAAAATTTCACTACAGACAGCTGACCAAAGCCAGTTGACCCGTGTTTCTGATCCAAGCATCACGGTCTCCAGTGACCTGGGCCTTCTCATAATATAAGCAAAGAAGATAGATTTAGTCTTGACATTTATACTTCAGAAATGTAAAGCTTTGGGTTGATTTGATTAATTTGTGACTGTTTTCCTTGCAGTTATTTTTTGGCACCAAGGATTAAAAGTGACAAAACCCTTCACGTCCCATTTTAATCCATAAAAATTCACAAAAAAAAATTATAAAATATAAAAGATGCTTCAATGAAAACACAATTTAAGCATCAAATATTTTATCACAAACCTGCTTCTTTACTACGCTGTGTTATTGTGACAATGCATTTAACGTTTTATGACTAAACAGCAAAAACGTTAATGGTGGTCAAATTAAAACAAACCGCAAATCTGTAATATTTAATATAGGCTTTGAGTCATTTTAAATGTCAATACCTATGGAAACTATCGTGGATTTCGTGTCGTAAGCCTAATTTCTTAAATACCACGCGTCTCTGCAGTTATGATGCGAAATTCCCGCACATTTAAACTGTTATGCCAGTTCCTGCCTATATCATACGAGGCATTAGGGCAAATCTCTCTTACTATCGACAGTAAATAGGCCTCGGCCGAGCGCCTCCCACCCCCGGCCCATGGCGTCGCTCCCGCCAGTCCAGGTATGCTGCTCCAGGGGCCGCACGGTGCAGCCGTGTGCTGCCTCTATTAGGATTAGGAGTTGAGATCATGGTAAGCGGAGAGACTGTATAAATAAACACATTAAGTGAGTAAAGCGCCATTAACTCAGCACTTCGACGCTATAAAGCACAAAGAAAATGGTACGAATCGAGACACGTCTGCACACACGTGGACACACGCATTTACATGTATGCAAGAGTTTCAACACTTGTAAATAGTCCGTAGGGTTTGCAAACTATGACAACACTTTTGATGCAGCTACTTTAACGTTTATAATGGAATAATATAGATTTGCCGTAAGATTTCCTGCGTGAGCGTGAAACACTGAAAGCGTGAGTGTCACGCCTGACGCGTGAGAGTTGGCAGCTCTGCCTACATGCATCTAGTAGTGTGCCGTATAAGTGGGTTAAAATGTTAAATTTCAGTGATTTCAAACATTTATCGAGACGGACTTAATAGTTTAATTCATATTCGACGACATTAGTGTTTACTGGATGCTCGAGCGGGGCGCCAAACTCGAGCTCGCGCGTCCTTTTCACCATATTTAGTGGATTTTTGTAGATCGTGATTGTGGGTTAAAACACTTTTAATAGCCATGCACATCAACAAACTGCCGTGCTCCCAAGCACTTTCAGCACTAAAACACCATGAGCTCTATAAGTGTCTCAGTATATAATACTGTATATATCCCTTCACTGTCTGGTGTGTCTTTGAAATTAATTTCTCTGGCTTGAGCAAAACAATGCTCATTTACTTAGTAGAACAATAGCATTTTCTTTAACTATAATTAAGTATTGTAGTGGTATGTAGTGGTATAGAAATGATAATTAGGGGAATGTCGTGAATGTATTTGTCAGGTGAGTAGTATTTTTGTTGTGGAATTATGAAGGACGCCAAGAAAAGTGCTGCTTATTACTAAAATTGCTGTGTTATTTTGAACTGTCGCGTTTAATATTGTTCCATTTTAAAAACTATAGTAATATGAATCATGTATGTTTGCACACTGCTCTGTGAGTAATGAGATAAATGTCACACACACAATGTCACTACTGCTCCTTTTGAAGGTATCTAAGGCCAGATAATGCCCCAGTATTATTTTCTTTTTTTAAATTAGTTTAATATCATAGAGCCAAATTACTAGCACAGGGATTCTTCTTCATTTACTTTATTTTGCACAGATTGGCCTTATGGTGGTGCTGTTTCACGTTTTATTTGGAAAATTCATGGAGCAAATACCTGTGGGGCAAATATATTTATCATGTCACATGCAGTTGTGAAAATGTGTGTAAAGTTTCAAAAACAGATATATAACATGCAAAATGAAGTATGCATTACATGGCATGTTCATCTGATGACCAGTGGGGCAGGTGGTTGACTGGGTGCCAGTAAATTTTGCTTACTGGTGGAGGGAGGGGTCCATCACAAACAATAATTTGGTTCTGTGATACTAAATAAATAAAAAGAAAAAAAATACAGGGACATCTTCACTTTCTTATAACTGATATTGAAACCAAAAATAGGGAACCAGCTGGTCCTTAATACCTTCATATCTTTTATACCTTCAAATGTTTTAGTTTTGATCTCATTTAATCAAACTTTTGTTTTTGTTTGACACAAATATTAATAATAATGATAATGTTTTTCTTTGATTTTATTATTTCAGTTATCCAGACAAGTCAGCTATGCACATACAGTATTGTGCAAAAGAAAATGTTTCCAGCTACAGTATATGGACAAAAGTATTGGGACACCTGGCCATTACACCTACAGGAACTTTTTATAACATCCCATTCTAAATCCATAGGCATCCATATGGAGTTGGTTCCCCCTTTGCAGCTATAACAGCTTTGCACAAGATTTTGTGTCTGTCGGAATTTCTGCCCATTCGTCCATAAGAGGTCAGATACTGGCCTGGCTTGCAGTCTTCATTCTGATTCATCCCAAAGGTGTTCGATGGGGTTGAGGTCAGGGCTCTGTGCGCACCAGTCAAGTTTTTTTTAACACCAGTCTCACCCAACCATATCTTTACGGACCTTGCTTTGTGCACAGGGGCACAGAAATGCTGGAACAGAATTGTCCAAAATGTGTGGGTATGCTTCACTGGAACTAAGGGGCCTATTCCAACCCCTGAAAAACAACTCCATACCATTTTCCCCCCCTCCACCAAATTTTACAGTTGACACAATGCAGTCAGACAGGTAACATCCTTCTACCAGGATTAGTCCGTTAAACTGCCAGACAGAGAAGCGTGATCCGTGACTCCCCAAAACACATTTCCACTCTCCAGAGTCCGGTGGTGGCGTGCTTTACAGCCCTCTAACCATCATTTAGCGTTGCACTTGGTGATGTGCGGCTTGCACGCAGCTGCTCGGCCAAGCTTCTAGCACGCAGTTTTTGTGCTGGGGTTAATGCCAGAGGAAGTTTGGAACTCTGCACTTATTGAGTCAACAAGAGCATCGGCAACTTTTTTGCAGTATGCGCTTCAGCACTTGGGGAACCCGCTCAGTTACTTTACGTGATCTGCCACTTCGTGGCTACGAATCTGTTGTTCCTAAATAGTTCCACTTTGCAATAATACCACCTATAGTTGACCATAGAATATCTAGCAGGGAATAAATGTCATGTACTGACATATTGCAAAGGTGGCATCCTATGATGATACCACGCTACAATTCAGTGAGCTCTCCAGAACGACCCATTCTTTTACAAATGTTTGTAAACCGGACCACGTGGCTAGGGGCTTGATTTTATACACCTGTGGTAATGGGTCTGAATGAAACGTCTGAATTCAGTGACTCAGATGTGTGTCCCAGTACTTTTGTCAGATAAAGTATATTTGTCTGGATGGTAATTTTTACACAGAAAAAACATGATTTAACATTAGAATTTATGCAAATGAACAATTGCATGATAAAAAATAAGAACTGCTGCTAAGAAAAGTTACTGGTATCTTGAACTTCACTTTGTTTCCTAGGGCCACCCCCCATTTGTTCCATATGTTTGTGAAATTTCACCACCAATAAGATAATGATTAGCCAAACATGGTATGCTAGTGGTTGAATCAACAAGTGCCTGGATGCATTAGATGCTAATACTGGGGTGATTTTAGGAGAGGGTTAGAAACTGCTGACACACAGACAGGCATAGTTGTACACTAATATAAATATAATATAAATATATTTACTTTTGCATGGTACTATATACAGAAAAAATGGAATGCCAATTTAGCATCGGTCACAAGTCTATTGTATGTCAGCACAGATACCAAGGCAAATATGTTTTTTAAAGCCTGACCTGCATTAAAATATATATTTTGTTTTTTGATTGCAACCACGAAGCATATGTCATACATTTTGTTTTCATCACCGATTGGACAGAACTAGAATTTCCAACAAATTGGTGAACACTTTAAAAACAAGAAAGTTATACGTTCTGATATTAAATACTTTGTTAGATTATTTTTTAGGACAACTGCTGTAGTTCTTTGAACATCTCATTGTGTATGTTAATAGACAGGCCTTTTCCCAGTTTAAGAAAATTTGGTACATTGAAAGCACTGAACTGTTGATGTTTATAAATACATCTTGACTTAATTCAATGAACTGGTGCACTCAACCTGTTACCTTTGATGTATTTTAATCAGAACTTTTGTGTGTGAAATGAATATAAATCATGTTTATGATAATGATTATTTGATAGTTTTCCATCCATGAGTTCTGGGCAAGTATTTTACCCAAAACAAAAAAAATGTAGATTATATGAAGGTCATTCAGTGCAGATTTCATTTATTCACCCAGAATAAAAATTAGTTTTAGTTCCAGGCCTGCTTTTTACAAATTAAGTATTTAGAATTATGAATATTGGTGGGATACACATCTGCGCAGACAGTACCAGACAAAACTTTCAATGTGCCAAGTCACCTACAAAGGAATGTGTCACGTATGTGTGAGTCCCAACCTACAACATTTTTTTAAATTTACTTTGTTGGTTGGTGCATTATTCTGTGTGTGTGTGTGTGTGTATGTGTATATGTATGTATATAATTTATATATAAAATAGTTCTGATGTCATTGTAGTTGTAAAATGTAGAGAATAGTACAAATAATTTCTGTGAGTAGGTGTGTCCAAACTTTTGATATCAGCGTCATTCTTCATGTTTTCTCAGTTTCTCCTTTTGTTGGTCTCTGTACTACAACACAAGGAGGAATAAGAAAATGACTGCAGAACAATGACAGAAACAGGGTCGTGCAGTTCTGTAAAGCCAACCGACGACGGCAGGAAGACATGGTCTTTTCGCAGATCCACCATAGCCAGGAGAGCTGTGCTTATGGACCCTGGCATGCAGGAAACTAACGCCGCTCCGGCCCGCCGCAGCGGCCGCCGCATCAAGCGCACGGACAAGCTGCTGCAGTTTCTGTCAACTGCAAAAAGGGGCAGAGGGGTTAGGAGGCAAGCCCCCCTGTGCTTGGAGCGCTGCCAGCCTTCTACCCAGATAGAGGCTGAAAGCACTTCTGAGCCAAACTCCCTTGAAGGTCACAAGGCCAAGGGTCCTGGGGAGATCTCCACCATCAGAATGACTGCAGATAGGATGGCTGACCAAAGCAGACAAGCAAGGTGTGTTTCAGGCAGTTATAGTAATAGCACAGATACGGAAGACAGCGATGAGTTGACACTAAAAGAGCTGCAGGACCTTCTGAAGAAGCGCAAGAAGGGTGAGACCAAGGAAGCAACTGGGTCCGGTTCATTAGTAGTGGCATATGAGCTGGAGAGCAAGAGACAGGAGGGCCGTGTAGGGGAACCTGATACAGTGCAGCATGCTGGTGGACGAGTTCCCAGAGGAGTGACTGCGGAGGCCATGCTGACTGAGGAGGGCCCACAGTCAAAAATGGGAGGAAAACCCAGCAGGTGGAGAAAGAGGAGTGAAGAGCAGGAGGAATACATGGAGGAAGAGGAGTCTAGTCAATCCGATCCCGAAGCGCTTTATTGCATTTGTAGACAAAAACACAATGAAAGGTGCGTTTCGTTTTTGTGTCAGTTTCAGAAGATGTGGCATTTGTAGATGGTATCTCTGCTCTTATCCAGCCCTGCCATACACTCTTGGCAAACATTTTAGAAATTATATCAAATATTTGTTTCATTTATGGTTTCATTGTAAATATCTCTTGTACGTGTAGTAGCAAGGCTCAGTCTGTTCACTGCGGTTTTCTTAACATCTCTGCTCTCCTGTTAAAGTGCTTTGGCTTTTTGCAGGTTCATGATATGCTGTGACCGCTGTGAGGAGTGGTTTCATGGTGACTGTGTGGGCATCACAGAGGCAGAGGGACGGCAACTGGAGGAAAATGGCGAGGACTACATTTGTCCCAGTTGCACAACGCAAACAATCCTTTCTGATGATACAAGTGTCCCATCAGCCAATGCCTATGGTGGAATAGGCGCAACAATCAATCAGCCAGTAAGTTGTTCTGTGTAATTGGTAGATGTTATCCACAGTCACCTGCAGTCTTTCTCACCTCATTTCACTCATTTGTTACTTTGGACTTGAAGAACTCCTCTTATGACCCGGTGCTTTGGTTTCTGGGTCAGTCTTACATTCTAAACGTGATGCTTTTAACCCTGCGTTTTCTTTGACGAGTGAGTCTCCTTTCAGACCACAGAAATAACTGGGCTACCCAAGTGTATTGGGCCAGGCTGCAGGAAAAATGCGTTGCCAGACTCTGTTTACTGCAGTAGTGACTGCATTGTCCGACACGCCGCAGAAGCTATGAAGAATCTGACTAACATGAAGGAGCCCCGACTGAGACCCAAGTCAGATTTAAAAGAGCAGACTAAACTGGCACAGGGGAACACTGCCAAGGTATATTTATGCTGCCCCATGCAAAAAAAAAAAAAAGAATTGTATGATAGGTGAGTGCAGTAGATGAAGGTCTTGAATGTGCACTCAGCACTTTTTTGTAAATATTGGCACATAGTTGCAGACTAAAATAAAATGTTTCCTTTCCCTTCTAGAGGTGTTACTAGCTTTGTCAGGTTTAAATATGAGCCCACGTACAAAACAAATGACTTGATTTTAAACCATGAGTTTGTCTATCTGATTTCTGTCACCGCCCATCCAGTACACAGCTGTGGTCAGCCTACATCCCAGGAAGCAAAGGGCATAGGTCAGTGCTTCTCAAACCGGTCCTCTGGGTCACTCGGACAGTCCGCGTTTTTACCTTACCAGGAGGTGGGAGGGAGCCAAAACGTGGACCATCTTGGGGGTTCCAGAGAAACGGGTTGGGAAACACTGGCACAGGACAAGGCCATATGCTGGATGGGATGTCAGACTAGCATAGGACATGCCTTTGCACTATGGCGTAAGCGCCACCATTTTACCCAGCAAAAACAAAGGGAACATGAGGAGCCCTAACACATATACAGCTGCATGAATCAACTTCACAGCCCAGGAGGAGTAAGACCACAGTACAACCCCCTGAGCTGAGGGATTCAAACTGTTATGTCCTTACTCTCTAACAAAAGAAAACATATGAAATGTCCTTAATAAATCAACTGGTCTATATCTGTCCTCAGGACCACAAGAGGTCTGTCCAGCGGAGGCGGATGAGTCACGGAGAGACGTTCAGCAAAGCAGAGGAGAAACATGACTTATGTAGCGATGAGGAGTGGGGGGAGATGGAGCAGAACCCACCTAACTGCTTCACGGAGCATCATGAATACACAGTAAAGCTAAACAAGACCCCTACATCTTTGTGTATGTATTTAGCAGTTTTTAACACCATTTATTTGTATTTAGGGGGATCATCACAGTCTGTAACATATATTTCCCACAGAGCTGAGCTGAGATTTGAGTGCCCAACTCCAGAGTAGGCAAAACACCCTCAGACTTGAATAGCCTTTTGTTAGACTGGGTTTTTTATCCCAGTGATACTCTGTGAAATGGTGTACGTCTTAACCAAAGGCAAAACATTATTACCAGGATTAAAAAAAAAAAAAAATCCCCAGATTTTAAGTGTGGCCTTTTGGACCCTAGTGTGTATAAATCTGTGCTAACCTCAGATTTATAATTAAAATACTATTTACATTTTTTTTTTTTTTTTTAGAGGTGCTCAAATGTTTGAATTTTTTTTTTTTGGTCTTTCAATTTAAGGCAAAGAACAATGAATTGATCGTGTCAATTGTGTGAATTGATTATGAAATATTCCTATTTTCTTTCTGCATGTTTCTGAACAGCTGAAAGGGAACATGCAGAGGAAGAGTTTAAGAAGGTGCCTGTTTGCACTCAAAATCCATTCATAAGTGGTTCCCGCTCTCCTGAGGGTAGCAGGATGCTCACAGCCCAGGGAGATGCTGTGACTAGGGAACGCTGGCAGTCACCTGGAAACAGTGCTGGTGCTTCCCAAAAATGCACTCCCCCCCCTGCCATGAACCGGGAAAACCTGGCTGCAGCTGCGGGAGACACTCCTACTTCTCAGCTGTCGGCTTCACTCCCCTCGCACTGTCCTGTCTCCAGGGTGCTGAGTTTCAGCAGGGCTACCTACATGATACCAAAAAAGCATCTCCATCTGCCTTTCTGCAATCAGCAGCTAACCAACACTCACGTACCCTCCAGCTCTGTCTCATCCTACATGGCTCGTCCTCCACCAATGTCCCTGGGTTTTCCAGTTCAATCCGGGCCCCCCCAAACCAACGCCATGAGGCAAAATATCTGCCGCTCTTTCGCAGAGATCTTGTGCAAGAGGTGAGACCATTGTCGTTGCTCTTTTGTTTAGTTATGAATTTTGTCTATTTGCATATACGGCGTTTGGAAGACGCCCTGAGCCAGAGTGACTGACATCAGTGCTTAAAAGTCTCATCAGTGAATACATTCTGATTCTGGTTCAATAGAACCCGGCTAAGGATCCCATTACTCTAAAAAAAAAAAAAAACTCTGTTGGGAAGTAATACATTTTTTTAAAATAAGAATATAATCCTGAAAGTGCTAATCCAAGTACTTCTGAAAGAGGTAGTTTTTTTAATCGTCGTTTGAAGACACCCCATGACTCAGCTGTTCAGGCATCTAGGGGAAGTTCATTGCACCACATGGGTACCAAAACAGAGACAAATCTGGATGCATGTCCAAAGCATTATCTAAACCTTCAGTTTCCAGTCATGTAGTTAGGAAAGTATAGCACGGTATAACTATATCAGTTAGTCCATTGCTTTAGCATGTTCAGATATACAACATTATCATACTTGTGGTGGAAGTGGAAATAGAGATTGAGCAGCTATACTTCAGGTGCAAGGAAATAAGAATCGAAGGTATTCAGTTTTAAACTTAATTCGGTCCAGATTTGTTGGTGTATTTTTTTGTGCCTGGTCAAAGACCAGGCCAGACGGATTTTTAGAAAAAATGCACTGCATTTGTGTACGAAGATTTAAAGGGCTCTACTGGCCATAGCTATCACAGCTGTACCTTTGCTCTTTCAGGGTCAGTGACAGTGATGACCTGGAAATACCTGAGAGTGAAATGGAAAAGCTTGCTCTTAGCATTGAGAAGGAAATGTTCAGCATCTTCCTTGATACAGACAGGCACTACAGAAATAAATACAACTCACTAATGTTCAGCCTGAAGGATCCTAAAAATAAGGTGAGTCCCATACACTTTTTGAGTCTCTTTGTGTTCTTCACAAAGTTTATGTAATGATGTCTTGCAGGGTATGAAATAAGATGGTGCAGGTTATTACGTGGTGTCATATGGCTTCCCCCCCCAGAGCCTGTTTTATCGTGTTGTTAAGGGCGAAGTCGCTCCTTTCCTCCTAGTGAGGCTGAGTTCTGAGCAGCTGTTGTCTGTAGAGAGATCAAGACATGAACATGAGGAGGTAAAGCAGCAAAAAACTATTTTAATTCAGAAGTGTCTGTCTTTCTTCACCTATCCTGACTGAATACTCTTTACGTTCTGACTCTGTTTGGGGGTGATTTCTTCCATGTGCATAAGTGAAAGAAGCAGATACCTGTATGCTGTTTTCACTTAAGCGTATTGTCTTATCGTCCTACATTTGGGGTTTATACACGTCTTGGCTGGAGACTCCGTTTGGGTGGAGAAACACCAAAATATGTGTCACATTTGTACCACCACTGAGTCAGTGACTGAAGTTTGTGCTCTGCACAAAAATCAAACACTGTATTTCACTGCGACGTCTTGTTTTTGTCAAAGGATTCTGTTCGTGAGAATGACCAACTGTAAGCATTGTAGGCTACTGCCATTTTTTTTTTCATTTTCAGAATAAAAGGGTTAGATCTTGATGTGGATTCAGATGGACTATATTAACCATATTATTTCTTTGGTACTGGGAATTTGTTAGGGTTAAATAATCTAAATTTAACAAATGAGTTTGTCAGGTTTAACAGTGATTACTGTGTTCTCTATTTTTATTTTGGGCATCATTGTGTTTTTTTATTTATTTTTTTATTTTTAGGAACACAAGGAGTGTTTATCAGTTTCCGCAGACAGTCAAAGCATGGTTGGTCCTGCCTCGGACACTCATTGTAGCATGGTGAAGACCTCCAGTGCTGAGTGCAGGAATAATCCATCTGACTGTAACTCCAAGAACATGGGAGGTACCCAGTATACATCAGCTTTGTAACGTATCTAGACTAGCTAGTTCCTATAAATTTTACCTATGCAGTTTATTATTCCTGTAGCTATGCAGGTCCCTGTCCACCTGCCCATGCCATCTTTGCTTTATGTGCTGTGAATTGCCGTTTTCCAGATCAGATGCCAGATGAAGAGGAGCCAAACATATCCAAGTTCTCTGTATCTTCTGCTGCTCAGCGATTGGACCTAACTGTAGAACAGGACAGGTGGCCTTCTGGTGAACAAACTTCAGACATTCAGCCGGCAAGAAACAAACCTGTCATCTCCCCAAAAGATATCCGAGCCACAATCACATCTTCATCTTTAATTATGTCTTCAACCGCCATCAGCCACCCAGGGCCATCTTCCGCCATAATTCAGGAGCTGAGTCCTGCTGGCAATTCAGCGCCCTCCACCATTTGTTCCACCACTGAGTCAGTGACCGAAGTCAAACCATTACAGTCTCCGAATACACACTCCCCTCTCTCTCTTTCCAGATTCTCCCAGCTGAATCTAGCGTCTTTGCCTCACTTCACCTTTGATTCTTCCATCAGGTGCTTTTTGCTGTTTGATATAACCCAGTTTTTAACATCAAACGGAAGGCTGAAAGCCTGAAATTAGTTTCCTTGTCATTTTTTTGGAGTAAGACTGGTTCTAATGGGGCTTTACCTGTCTTTTCCCCAGTATGGCAGACTCAGTCACACCCCAGAACAGTGACACTGCTCAGTTTCTCTCTGAGCAGCAGGTTCTCTGGAAAGGCACTGTCAACATGCACACTGTCACCAAGTTTTCTGCCAAGGCTTATTTGGTCGCTGGATCTTTTGAGTACCTGGAAAAGGTCAGACCATGGTTCCATTATTGTTACAGGTCCTATTAATTCGTAGTCAAGTGCTTTTCTTAAATAGTTGACATGAAAAATGGTTTAATCTGGGCATGTAATTTAAATAGTTTCATAGAGGGAAATGATCTCATTTTAAACCAAATGGTTATACAGCTGAGTTTTGCTAATATTCTTTTTTTTTGTTATTTAGAACTTGCCGTGCTCTATACAGATTAGTGGGCGTATCTCCCCTAGCACAGTGTGGGACTATGTGGGGAGGCTAAAGGCATCTCTGTCAAAGGTAAACGGCTCTGTCAGCCTTAACATAATTATACAACCCAACAGTGTCTGTCGAATTCTGAATTGGATCAGTGCTGCTGTTTTTGTTTCAGGACTTGTGCCTCATTCGTTTCCGCGCATCAGTGGGAGAGGAGGAAAGGGCCTATATCTCGCTGTTCTCTTATTTGAGCAGTAGAGGACGCTTCGGTGTGGTGGCCAATAACAGCTCGCACATCAAAGACCTCTATATCATTACACTAAATGCCAAAGCCCCCATCCCTTCCAAACTATTACCTTTTGAAGGACCAGGTAAGCATTTGAAAAGCAGGATTATTGGACATTTTATTTGTCATGTATGAAGTCTAAAATGTACACATGGATATTGATGGTAGCGTGGTTGTTGGGGGTTTATTCTGCCTCTGTTCCTTTTACTGGTCAAGGTTGTAATTACAGGTAAGTATGAAAATAATACTTGTAGATGGAAAGGGATGAAAGTGTTTTTTACCCTTTAAGATAATTTTTTAAAGATTTTTCTCTTTTTCAGTATAGCTTAGCAGTAAGCTAGGTGTGCTAGCAACTCATCTGTTGTTTGCATTTTTAGTGACAGTTTTCAGGATAGACAAAGTGTCCCCCCACCCAACTTTAATGGACTGGTCCTACTCTGAGACTTTCAGCCACCCAGCTTTAATGGACTGGTCCTACTCTGAGACTTTCAGC
>JAODJX010000109.1:6868189-6903355 GCA_026776945.1 Isichthys henryi
TCTGAGACTTTCAGCCACCCAGCTTTAATGGACTGGTCCTACTCTGAGACTTTCAGCCACCCTCTTTTCATGTTGAACTTTAATGATACGGGTTGTTTCACTAGCAAGCGAACATAGTAGAAAATGGCACAAGGATGCAAGACTATCCTTACTCCTCCCACGTTACTCTCCCACTAAAGTGGTCGACAAATTGTGAACAGACGTGGACACATTTGATGGAATGGATGCAAACCGTAGCCTCAGTCTCTGCCTTACACCAACCCTATCTTAGGCTACGCCTAGGACCATGGCAAAAGGAAACGATTTAAACTTTTTAAATTTAGCCTTTCGATCTGCTGGTGTGATACCTCCCTGCCCCCTGATTGGCAAATTTTACTGATAGCTCTCCCTCTGCTGCTCTGATTGGTAAGTTTGGCCACTTTGATTGCCATATTATTTATGATGGCCCAGTTTGGGGGCAGAGAAGTTAGTCCACCCCTGGATATAGCCTAAGTTCTTTGTTTCTGAAAAATGTTGTGCATTCCATGAATGCTAAGTAGGTCAGCCTGGCAAATCTAAATTAAGAATAATTCATATGACCTCATCAAGAGGGTTGGGTTTGGTGGAAGACTTTCATCATGATGGGTGTACAAAATGTTAGGGTTATTAGCATCCTGCACAAGGCACCATCTGTAAACATACAGTTGGGTGCAATGATTTCAGGGTGTCTTGTAGATGTGAGGTTTTCCAGATTTGTTCTACATGCAAAAACAGTCGCTGCTCAACTGCTTTCATGATGCTAAAGCCCATTTCAGGACGTGAGACCATGATGGATGGTCAAAGATAAGTATTGACTGTTCAGAACAGGATCTCAGACTTCCCATAAAATATGTAAAAAAAAAAAAAAAAATTTAAAAATTCCAGCGTGGAATTCTTCCTGGGTGGTAATTGTAATATTTTGCGTAATGTTTCATAGAATGCATCAGTTGTTTTGTAGCATGTGAAATATAGTAAATCTATCAATTATGCATTGTATGGTTAATTGTTTTTTTTCCATTTTGCATCTGTTAAGCCTATTTTTTTTCACTTGTGAATATTTGTATTTATAATTTCCTTGTTTAGCAAATTTCTTAAAAATTTTGCAATCCTTTGTCTTAAAGGACTGGAGTCAAGTCATCCTGATCTTCTTCTTGGGCTGGTCATCTGCCAGAAGCCAAAGTGCTCTGCAGGCCCTTCAGAGAGCAATGAAAAGATACCAAAAGTTAAAATCATTGCATCAAAAGATGCTGCTCTTCCAGCTCAACAGCCTGTTCCCAGATCTGGAATGAGGCATGCGAACGCAGAGCTACTTGATACCAATGTGTCTTATGCAAGTTCAGATTCCTCGGTCTGCATTCACCCCCCTGTTTCCTTACAAAGTTCATTTATGACATCACCAGCTGTGACACAGCCGTCATCTGTCAGGTCACCTTCTGAAAGTAGTTTGGTCAGAATTTCTCCATCCTCCACATCTGACATTTCACCATCTTCAGCTCCCCATAATGCATTGTTTTTAAAGCAAAGGCTTGATGATAGTGCCTCATATCATGGCACTGCTGTTGAAATCATAAAACCTAAGGTCTGTGATCCAGTAGAGCAAACATTTGATCAGATTTGCAAAGGTGAGGAAGATGGTGATGATGAAAATGACCCAGAGAAAGAGTATAATACAGGAAAGGACATGAATGAAATCAGGAGTAATAGAGAATGTCTGAATGAATTTGCAGTGAACCAATCTACTGATGCTTCAGCTGTCAATGTTGACGATGGAGCCTATGACCCAGAGGATGGAAGTATCGTTGAGGAACTGCAAAGCCTCACTAGGGATATCGCAGCGCAAGTGGTGAATTCACCTGACAGCTCTAGAAGTGGCTGCTCAGTTTTGATGGAAAAAAAGAAAATGCTGGAGAAGCTGAACAAGGAAATTGAATTACAGAAACGGCAGCTGGAAGAGCAGGAGGAAGCGCTACGTCAACGGAGAGCAGCCATTGGCTTGTCTATGGCCCATTTCTCTGTTTCTGATGCTCTAATGTCACCACCTTCAAAGTCCTTACAGTCAAACAGTAGGCTGGTAGGGTTAGGCGAAAACACAGTGGGACTACTGTCAAAGCATTCAGCAGCACTAACAACAGGCAGTGTAAGTAGTTCTAAAAAGAGTGATATCTTGCACAAAACCACAAATATAAGTCTGATATCCCAATTTCTTCCAGAAGAGAAGACTTGTGCACAGGCAAACGTTTCACATGCATACAGATCAGAAATAACCATACAGCCTCCATCCCAGGCAGTTTGTTTCCTTGATACCGAAAATACAGAAATGTGCAATCCATTGTTTCACAAGGAAGAAGATCCTCAGATGGAAAAAGCCACACTTCAAAAACATGTCATTAAAGCTGTGACAGATGGAAAAAATTATAGCGAGGATGAGATGGAAAGTAATTCATATGTCCCTTGGGAAAATTCAACACACATTTTAAATACTTTAAGTCCGAAGTCCCAGACTACTTCTACCTTCATGCCTGACACACAATCATCACAGCTTCCTGGAATCACGAACTATCTGGGTGATAATCACAACCCTGATATTCCAACTGTGGGACTGGAAAACCATGACTTTGGGACCACTTGGGAAATGCCAAATCCTATAACATTACAGTCTCAAATGGAGCAACACAAAGTACAGAATGAAAGTGACCAGAGTGGGCCCTCAGATATATACCCTCCTTTCCAGAACGATTTGAGAGACGCTCCACAGCAGTCTTGTAGTTCTCAAAAAATTGTAAATAGATCCATCATGGGACTAAGAGACTATACCAAATGCGGACATACAGACCAAAGATCACCTTCTCAGAAAATGAGACAGATGGACCGTCATTCAAGAGAAGCTACAGAATGCCAAGAGCCTTCCCAGATTTTTGACGGGTGGACACATTCATACCAATCAAGGTTTAAAAAACCAAGATCCAGTGTTAATTATTCTAGACCTAATGTCCCTGTCCATTCCGTTAGGACTCACCAGAACAGTTCCGGTAGTAGGGACCCTCATTTTCCTGATCTAAGAGCTTTCTCTTCCTCTAATTTAATGAGTCATGAGCCTCGAAAGCCTTTGTTAGATACACCAAAAGACATTGAGCTTCAATATCCTAACCACAAAAATCATTTTCTGAATGATATGGGAAATCGTAATGTGCATGAATCCTTGTGCATGAGCAGAGAAGCACATATTTATTCTCAAGATCTTTACAGTGGGTCTGCTCACAACATGAGTGACTGGGCTAAAGGACCAATGCATCGTCCTTTTCCTCAAAGTCAAGAGATGCCCTCCTCTCAACATAGAGGGTTCTTTAGAGATTACAGGGGGTTTCACCCTTCTGCACTTCAAGTGAAAGCAAGTCCTTCATCCTCACAATGTAGTGGTCCTCTAAACCAGCCCACTAATCAGTTTTCAGACTCTACTGAGCAAAAACAATTAAATTTTCAGCACCAGCATATTCCATTGGAAGCAAGACCAACACGGCGGTCTGGCCCTTTACTTCCTACTCCTCCTGAATATTTAATTCAGATACCTAAGCACAATGGTCAGAGTTCAGGCTTTTCTTATCAAGGCTACTGTAATCGCTATCCTGATGTGGGGAGGAAAAGCACTTTCAGTAACGACTCAGAATTGGGGAACAATGGAATTAGGCCAAGGAGAGCGAGCGGATTTCAGAGTGGCCGCCATGAAAAGGAGAGTCTTCAGTATCCTGAAGACTGGAGAAGAGGTCAGGGTGGATTTGACCTCAAAGCACGGACAACTGATCTAGAAGTGGATAAACGAGGAGGACCAGAAAGATACCAAGAGAGAGACAGCAGGGGCAGAACAAAAGATGATGATATGAAGAGGGAAGACTGTCTCAGAAGGCAACAAAAAGGAGATCGAGACAGAGACAGGAATAGACAGTGTGACCGAGACTGTGAGAAAGACCGGGACAGAGCACGTAATCAGTCAAGAAGCAGAGACAGGGATCATGGGAAACATCTTGGACGTGACCGAACCAGAGATCATAGACAGGACATGAAGAGAGACAAATACTTAGAAGTAGACACTGATGCTATGTTACTAACAAAGAAAAAAAGGAAGGAGCTGAAGTATGAAAGTTGAAAGGAGTATTGGGGGGCAGAATCAGATTACTGTTGACAACATTCCAGTATCTCGAAAAATTTATTTTGTCTAGATGCTAATTGATAATGGACATAAATTATGCACAAGAACCTATATATTTAGGAATAGCTTCTTCAGTTTGTATATTTTTTTGTTGCACGTTGTTTGTCAAAAAGTTTCTTTCTAATTTCATTATTTTATTCATTTGCCTTTGCAAACGATGAATTTTGATCTCAGTGGAGGCGCAGAACACCTACAATGAAGACTTGTAATACATCAGAGGAAATGCAGTATTTCTGCAACACTGCATAAATAAATGTCTAAATAAACATTATGATACTTTAAAATTACTCTATATTAAAATTGCAGAGCGCATGCGTAAGCATTTTCTTGCAAGATATAAAATGCGAAGCCGGCACAGAAGCAGCAGAGATGCAGCTACTATTTGAACGGTTTCATAGACTGCAAAACCCATGTCGTATATTTATGTATAACAATTGTTCCAACAACAGCTGCAAGTGTGACAAAGTTTTTTATTATTATTATTATTACAAAACAGCCTTGATTTCCTCAATTCTGTAGCTATTCCATTTCTATTTTTTTTTTTGTTTACTTAATTTGTAAAGAATGAAAAGAAATCATCACAGCTACGACGTTGCAGTACCTAGTCGTCATCTGTCAAAAATGTCACCTCATACAGAATTATAGCTGATGAATAGTACGAGTTCAAAAAACAAGTCAGTTCACAACTATTTCAGAAGTTCTGTGTGTTGATGTATTGAGAATAGAACTTCAAAGTGTTTTTTTGTGGCACTGAAAAAAAACTGATGACTCGTGTCTGTGTTCCTCTGCAGAGGAGCATCCTCATAAGGGAAAGTAATCTTTTGCACCTCTCAAAATCATCCAGAGATGGCACTATATGTCCATGTTGGAAGAAAAGACAATTGTGAACACCATCTGTTACTGCGTACAACATTGTTTTTATACAAAGAAACCCACATCATTTACACGCCAGTGTCATTTGGCAATAAATCATTTCAGTAGCCAATGCAATGTTTGTTAGCACCATATTTTTATTTTGTTTTTACTGCTGGGGCATATTTATATAATCCAATCACATATGACAGTTTCTTCACATATAATTGTGTGTTAATGTGGTGAAAATCAATGTTGTACTGTATTACTAACAACTGGAATGCAAAAATTCAAAATAGTGTTGGATACCTAGAAAAGAATTATTTACTGAAAAGTGGCTTTATTCAATCTTTCTTACAACATGGTGCTATAGCATTTACTGTACATACAACAGTCACCCGCAAGTAATAAATATTATTTAAAAGAATGTAGATTTATTAGTTACAGCACCAGTACATAGTGGATGGTGAAGAGATGTTGATGTTAAAGCTCTGAACACTAATGGCATTTTACTTACAGTTGCTGTAAACATCCACTGCAGAATTTTTAAAGGGAATATAAAATCAAATTATGACAAAATAAGAATTGCCCTTAAGAAAAAAAAAACTTCACAAGTCACTTTAAAAAAATCCTCACCTGTGTTTCTCATTATTTCGGATATATTTCTATACAAATATGTGAATGCATGTTGTGATCTCCTGTTATACACACATCTCCTTCACAGAGGATAAGCTCTTAATTCGACAGTTTTTATTTTATACGGTTTTTCTTGTGAGGTAAAATTCTTCAAGCCATAAAAATGGACCTTCACACATGCAGCCTGACAGTGCAGCCACAGACTTACTGCAAAGACAAAAGATGTTTTAAAGGGCTTCTTCAGAAGGGATGCATTTGAAATATAGAGTATTGGAAATAAAAAAAAACACATTTAGTGACATGCATCTTCAAAGCAACTGAAGTATCTTTGCATTAAAGTCATTCACTGGTTTTCTGTCATTTATTTATAGAACTTGGTTCCATAACTAGCATGTTTTCACTTCAGTCCAGTCAGTGTAGGGAATCTTCCTCTTAATTCTCGTTTTCTGTCTTCTCCACTGATATTTTTTCCTTGAATATTCTTTCAGTCACTTACCTGATTCTTGTTCTCTTTGTCTCTTTCCTTATCACTATGATTGGTTCTATTTACTTTTACATATATTAAAAGACAGACATGGGACCTCCTCTTTCTTTGGACAGTTTAATGTTTCTTGGGATTGGTTGACTTCCCAGCAGCGACTGCTCCCTGGCATGCTGACGTGTCGCAGATCCCCGGAGGACCCTGGTGTCCTGGCCTGCCCATCTGCCCTGGTTCTCCTGGCTCACCTGGATCTCCAGGGGTACCGTCTCGCCCATCTTTGATTATTCCAGACACTCCTGGAAGACCTAAAACCACAGAAAAGGTATGCCTGAGCAAAAAGTGATAACATTAATTTTGCTTGTTTACAAAAGCAGGGTGTGGACGAAACCATTACTCGGATGTACCTTGGTATCCTTGGTCTCCTGTTGGTCCTTCAATGGCTTTACCGAGTGGTCCTTTGTCTCCTTGCTCACCAACATCACCTGCAGGTACAGAACAGTAATATTGTAATACAATGAAATGTACAGCAAGATGTTTCAAGTATTGACAGATTGAAGAGATTCAGCAAATATAGCCTTATGGGTAGTATATGCGGTCTTACAGGCAGTATACATATCCTTATAGGTAATATACGTGGTCTTACAGGTAGTATACATTGCCTTATGGGTAATAAACGTGGTCTTACAGGTAGTATACATAGCCTTATGGGTAATAAACGTGGTCTTACAGGTAGTATACATATCCTTATAGGTAATATACGTGGTCTTACAGGTAGTATACATAGCCTTATGGGTAATATATGTGGTCTTACAGGCAGTATACATAGCCTTATTGGTGGTATACGTGGCCTTACAGGTAATATACTGTGTATCCTACTGGGTAGAATATGTTGCCTTACAGGTAGTATAGACAGCTTAATAGGTAATGTATATT
This sequence comes from Isichthys henryi, assembly GCA_026776945.1. Taxonomy (NCBI): domain Eukaryota; kingdom Metazoa; phylum Chordata; class Actinopteri; order Osteoglossiformes; family Mormyridae; genus Isichthys; species Isichthys henryi. Next base: position 6,875,314 of record JAODJX010000109.1, read on the forward strand.
GTCTTAAGGGTAGTATACATAACCTTGTGTGTAGTATACATAGCTATATGCGTAGTCTTGTTTCTTACCTCTGGGACCTGGGTCGCCAAGATCACCTGGAAGGCCCCGGTATCCTGGTGGACCACGAAGTCCAGGATGTCCTATCACACCTGTTTCCCCAGGCTGACCAGGAGGACCAGCAGGTCCTGGGCGGCCGACCATACCAGGAGCCAGCGGTCTACGTAAATTAGCGGCCAGTTGTGCCATCTGGTCTAAGGAGCGAATGCAGAGACTTCAGTTTTAATTATAAGTTCATAAACCACGTATTTTAATCATTTATTTCGAAACAGTAAATGTTATAACAACATACATATCTTCTCGATTCCGTTGTTTACATTTTGAAGTAGGTGCAATCTTTTTTCTCACCATCAATCATGTCGCTACACAGCTCTCTGATGTGCTGTTCACTTGCCAGTTTACCCTTTAAAAAAAAGTACATTTCAATGAAAAACCAAGTGCAGTTTAACAAAAATGTAACAAATGGTAGGATGAAGTTATGTTGTGTATATACAGTGTGATGTTTGTGAGGTGTGTAACACAATGTGCTTAATTAAAAGTCCCCTTTAATCAGCAGGTTAGTCCGAGGCACTCACAGGAACACCAGTCTTTCCTGCAATGCCAGGCAGGCCCTGTTCCCCTTGAAAACCCATCGGTCCCGGCTTTCCCGGCAATCCCCTGGGGCCTATCTCACCCTGGGGCCCCAGCACACCCTTTGGCCCCAGCTCGCCCTGCTTCCCTGGCTGAAGAAGGCAGCGGGAGTGCATATTAAACACAGGAGGGTCTCTATGCTTCTCAGATTAATGTAAATAATAAAGGAATCATCACTGGAAATTCTGCCGACGACTGGTTCCTAAATGCATTCACATAAGGTACATGGATATTATACATATGGTTAATCTCTCTAAATATCGGAATCAAAGAGTGCAAATAAGGTGTATAAGAGCACGTGAGAGACTGATATTAATTGGGCACTGAGTCTGGCAAAGCACAGTATCATTCATGCTCGTTGGGGCATAGACAGCAGAAACAGAACAGAGCTATAGTAAGTGATCCAGTTAAATGTGGAATGTAGCCAGGAATTGTACATAATCAGTTCATGCACTTTAACACAGGAGACTGTGAAGGATGCACATTGTTTGCTGTTTGTGGGTGTGGCCTGGGCCCACTCCAGGCAGTACAGAGCACCAGACCAGGGTACTCCCCGGGTGATATGTCACTCCGGCACATGTAACTGTTTTTGGGGACTGTAGGAGGAAATGTACATGACACAGGAAGAACGTGCAAATTCCACACATACACAGACAGGGTGGGATTTAATAGCCAAATCAGATGCGACTCACCTCGCCTTTCTGTCCTACTGGACCAAATGGACCCTAAAATATTGAAAACAGGAAAAAAAAAAATGTCATAAGTAGTAAGAGTAGCCAAAGTACTTTATACACATTTTCTATGTCCCATTTTGATAAACAACTCACATGTTGATAAAGTATAACATATGAATCTGTAGCCATGGATATTGCTGAAAAGTAATATACAAAATGTCAACATTAATTTTAGCAGAGCAGGACGGATGGGTATTGGCACATACCGGCTCTCCATTCTCCCCAGGAAGACCGTCACTTCCTGCAACACCCTATGTAGCGAAAGCGTAGAGGGCTAAGCGTCAGCGTGACATAAATATGAAGCCACATGAAGTTTGCATGATTACTCCCTCCGTCAGCCAGAGTAGTATCTAGATCATGATGAACAAGTTTATCGAGTTCTCATTTTTTATTGATTCTTATCTTCCACCCACAAGGATGCCGAATTGTATTACCGATGGGACTTGTACTTTCTAATGGCCCTGAAAAGCACGCATGTCCTCACCATGTCTCCTTTGGGGCCTCCAGCTCCGATTGGACCCTTAGAGTAACAGAGAGAGTCAGTCAGTGAGAGGCAGGCAGGAGGTAGTGAGTGTCTCAGGCAAACCAGTGGGGCTACTGTGTGCCCTGTGATGTGCGGTCGGGCAAGGGGGGGGCTGTAGAGGTGCTCTGGGTGGCCAGCATAAAGACAAGCTTTGTTCTGCCACCGCTGACAGAACAGGGGGCTGCTGTTCTGCTTCTCCCAGGAGCCGCTAGTGCAAACGTAGCCAAGATGGAGACGCCTTCTGCCCCCCGGTCCTCCTACACAGCCACGCTTCCTCCTGCGACAGGAGAGGAGCCAGACTGCTGGCTTTCACATGAACGTCACTGTGTGCAGCCTGTGCTCATGTTGCATATGCTCTTCTTGCAAATAGCCTGCTCAGGTGCTCAGCTACTTATGACTCTCACCAGCCTTATATCTGCTCTTCTTCTGTCCCAAAGCTGGACAGTCATTTCACACTCTGTGTGGTTCTGAGAGGCTGTGTTCCTGGTTTTCTGTTTTCTCATAGCGATTAGCTCAGTAACTCTGGTTAATGCAAAATCAGAAGTTCACTGCAATGTGATTTACTGTAATTGTGTGCTATCCTTTCCAGCCACTCAAAAGCTGTCCTGTCTGACTATTGTATACACAGGAGGCTGTAACAGTTAGCTGATAAGCCAATGTGACCACAAACACTAGGGTGCTAAAAGAGACTCTATGTAACAATGGCAGTCTGGTATGTCTGAGATCTGTCTCACTTCATTTTAATCGCCTTACTATACCCAAGACCGAGGTCAAACTGCTCAGATGCATAGAGGTTGTTGATCTGGGAGAAGGCTGTTAGTCTCTGGCATTGTGGTCATACTGCTAACAAAATTGAGCTTAATGGTGGGATATTTGCTGCGCATGAGGTCTTGACAACCGTGCAAGTTTGTGCATGAGCACTTCTCCACATGCAAACTGCAAGAAAGTCTACACACTATCAGGCTCAGGTAATGCACACTCTGGTGCGGTTAGGTATAGTCAATGGATTGTTTCAGTGTCTTTATTACCAGTAATGGCTTAGAAGATTAATACAATGACAAACTCCAGTAATATCATAATTTGAATTGGACATTAATACTCTTTATAATAAAACTAAATTTACAGTCATTACAGTCGTAAGTGTGACACATTATGCAGCGTTCAGATGATTCAGTATGAATGTAATGCAAAGCAGGAATTTGCGTAAGAACGGCTTTGTCATAATGAGTGTAACTGTCATACTAGTCTGTACCACTCACCTTCTCACCAAATTCCCCACGGATTCCGGTTGGACCAGGAAGGCCGGGCTCTCCCAGATCTCCTTTCAGCCCCTTCCAATCACAGCACAGGCTGATTATACTCTCTCAGCACTCGGCACGGTACATTCACGATGGTTACGCACCGATCGCAGCTACACAGGCTGAAGACACAGCAGTATATGGCAGTAAAACAGCAAATGCTTCCCACACCTGCAGTATTTCAGGTTGCTCCCTATAACGTAACCTCAGTTTCTTAATCTGATTTTCAGACAGATTTAAGTGACGCAAATTGGAAATGTTTTTTGCTTTGTTTGAGCTGCCATTTACTTTAAGGATCAGTATACTGTTGACCTTAACAGTTACGCGTTGCTAATCAACAGGTATTTAACAAAAAAGATGCAATATTGATGGATTTATTAAGAATAACACATAAAATTTAACACACCAACCTGGAAACCCCTGACACCCGCAGGTCCAGGGGGTCCTTGCAGTCCAGTGCCCCCCTGGGAAAGAGATGACGAGACCTCAGCAACTCACAGTGCTCCCTCACACTTCCTCAATGTCCATACCACTCTGACTCCTGAAATGTTCTCAGCGTATTACAGTGGTGTCTGATTATGTCCAGGAAGGCTGCAGGGGCTATGCTGTTGTGTCCCAGTACTCGGTTATTATTAAGTTGCCTGACATACAGTAGCCTCTATTGGCCAGTGTTTGCCAGATGTTTCTAACCAGGGAATGGCTGACATATTCTGCAGGGTACACAGAAGCTGTGGGTTTCCGTAGTGTTCCAGTAGACAAAAGATTGCATGAAACATGAGCCTGGTTGGTCACCTGGATTTTGCACTTAAAACATCATATGCCGATAAGCAGTCTAGTCAGCAAATTATTAATTCCTTGCAAATTCCAGGTAATGTTACTTGTTCTAAAAACAAAGGTCTGATTGAAAGAGCGCAGGGAGTGAAATGAAAACCTCCCATTGTGGGACATTGCTACCATTAACACAGTTTCTAAGTTTTTTAACTCATGTGGCATAAATCGATTGATACAATATATGCATGATTCTGTTCCATGGCAAACTGTTGCCATGGCCATTTAATACAGAAATGTTTTGACAGCACAGAGGCTGGCTTTGGTAACCACACACACATTCAATACTTCCTCCAGAGCAGGAGTCACCAACCGTTTTGAAACTGAGAGCTACTTCACGGGTATGGAGCCATACGAAGGGCTGCCAGTTTGATACACTCTTCTTAAATAACAAATTTGCTCAGTATAATAAACATGTTGAAAACGCTTTTTTCAAAATAGATGTTGTCGTTTTCATATCTATATAAATGAAAATGTGATTGTAGAAGAACAGCAACAGGGTAAATTTCAATTTTAGACACTGCTCACTGGTGAGTTGTGCTATTTTTAGAACAGGTTCGCGGGCGACTCATATGGTCTTTGGGGGCATCCTGGTGCCGCGGGCACCATGTTGGTGAGACCAGCTCCAGAGCAATTCTTATCCTCTGTGCACCCAACCTACATAGCTCTCAGTATCAATAATCCAATTCTATAAATCCGCCAAAGCTTTATCTTTCCTCATTCTACAACGATAAACAAATTTCCTAGAAAATGTCTGAATATATATGTGAGGGGAGAAAATGGTCTTTGAATAGATTTCACTTTGGCTAAATGCTTTCATCCATAGGTAATAATCAACATATGTGTTTCAAGTCCTACACGTTTCACTTTGGAAATAAGCAACAAGGTCTCTACCTCAGATTCACTTTAAAGTGCAGGTAGTAAAACACATTTCACTCTTCATATTTCATAGTATAATACATATCAACATAATCTATGCTGACGGTGTCCTGAAATCAAAACAAAATTTAAAAAACTGAAGGCTGAAAAAAGACATCACTTCAATTTTCCGAGGTATTCAGGTGAAATGCGTACTGAAATACCACTACCCTATCAGATGAGGTCCATAAAATTCTTCTAATCAAACATCAGATGTAACTTCACAGAAAATATGATTTGCTTTGCTGATTTAACTAGAAATGAAAAGTATTTTTTTCTCTGAACAGTAATAATGAATTCTAAAAATATTTTTATTCAATTTATTCAAATGCTTTAATAGGTAATACACTGCAGAAAAATTGAAAGGCTTCCCTGGTTCATCACTGGCACTACAGATTCACTAGCCGAGTCAGTAGCTTTTCCCCTTTTAATGTAGCTGTATGGGAGACTGGGTAATGCTGATATGCACACTGGCCCGGTGTTCGACCAAAGTACTTACTGCCAGTCCTCTAGGGCCAGGCTCGCCCCTCTCGCCAGGAATGCCAATATCACCCTGAGAAAGGAGGCAATCGATTTTAATGCAGACAATAACAAACTACAGGAGTGCTGCTAATACTGCAAGTGGTTATACTAACGTACGGTCAGCTCAAATACGGGTATAATACACTGCTGCTGAAAAATACTACAATAAATCAGTGCCTTTGCATTAAATTCAATAAAAATGGTATTTTCAAACTACTCTTTGTATTGACAAAACCATTACTTGCACACATTATTTATACATTGCAGTTTACAAAATTGCACAACAAAAACCAAAAGGAAACACCTTCAGGGGACAGAAAATAAATTTAATCAGCAGCATAGAAGGTGCATTTTTCTGCTGGGTATTCCATCACAATATGCAAAGCCACATGTCTCAGTGACATGCAGCTTAGACCAACAAGAGCCTGGCTTACAAAAGCCCATCAGATACATACAGGAATACCTGGCTCTCCAGAAGGTCCCGCCTCTCCCATCTTCCCTTGATCACCCTGGACAAAAGAATCACTCAGGTTGAAATCTAAGCAGTTAAATCAGCAGAGTACTGTTACATCAGGGGGCATCACACATAGGGAATGTCCATATCCCCAGACACTGTAACAGAACCTTTGTGGCACAATATAAGTATCGCTCTTTGTAGCCTAGTACAGTGTCAGGATGCACTGTCACAGAAAATTTTTAAGGAAGAAATATTACTTACAACAGCACCTTTGGCCCCTTTGGCACCAGCCTTTCCTGGCAAACCCTAAAATAAAGACAAGAAACACAATTCAAGAGTTGCATAAATAAATGATCTAGAATTGTATGGTTAAATCATTAGAATTAGCTGAAAAGAAGAAAAATGAATCTGCAAACGTTTTAGAAAAAGATATGTTTTTCATTGTAGGGATGATCGACTAGAGACTTAATGTTACTTTGAAGTGGTGATTAGCATAATTAGCGTGTACCCGTGTTGATACACACACAAGTTTGGGCAGCACACAGCACATGATCTGTGGTGGAAGTGTGCCACACACTACCGACCTCCAGCCAGTCGAGATTAAGGGCTCTCTCGTTACCTTCAATGTAGGCAGTGAGCCATTCTGCAGACCCCAATATGACTTTACAAATAACACAGCCCATGCGGCTGGCTAATGATTTCTGCCATAAATACAGAGAAGGTCCACTTGACTTACAGGGAGACCATTAGGGCCTTTTTCGCCTGGAACCCCAGGTCGACCTGCATCACCCTGCCAACAGAAAAATGGTCTCATCATTACCTGCACCGTACCGTAATAAAAGAAAAAGAATAAGTGTATCACTTACTTTCTCTCCATCTAAGCCCTGAGTGCCATCCTTCCCATCCCTGCCCGGAATTCCCTAAAAAAATGGAACAGAGGCCGATTTTACTTTCTAGCCACACACACAGGAGTAGAACCATACTTAAAAATTTCCTCACACACACTTACTGGTTCCCCTTTAGGTCCTGATCTTCCTAGACTTCCTTTTGGACCAATTTTACCCTGTAGAGGACAACCGTTGCAACATATTATCCAATTGTTTTTTTTTCCTTTCTATGAAACTGAACAGCACAGCATTCTGAGGAAATGACCATTCAGCATCACCTTTCCAGCAGAACAATGTACACAGAGCAGAGTGCTGATCTGGTGGGGGTTCAGATCCACCGGAAACAGGCGTGTTACTCACAATGTCCCCCTTTGGTCCCTTGAATCCCTCAGGGCCTCTCTCTCCAGCTCCACCCTGGAATTATCAAATGTTAGACACATTTTTCTTTATTGTTTAGAATTAAGGCGAAGGAAAGTCAGAAGTAGATACCTGATGCCCATAAAAGGGCGGGGATAATTATTCATAATATGATAGCAATAGTTACGCAACAGGTGACAATAGCAATTAAATGGAAATGAAATATCAGTGGATTATTTAAGACTTCATTTGAATGGGCAAAACCTCAGAATTCCAAGGGAAGTTCGTTGTAAAAGAAGGGAAAGAGAAAATATGGGTTAATTGATTACGCCAGAAGTGACATGTTACACGAGTAGAGAGGAGTCGTAAGGGGTGTGGCGGGGGGGAGTTAGGATAATTCCAATGGCCCATGAGTGACAGGGGTCCTAAAAATTTTGCAAAATAACTGGATTGGTCTGGACTGGGGGTCCCAATATGATATGCTTTCATGGGGCCCAAAATCTTTAGCAAAGCCGCTTTGTGAAACCAAAACCAATTTTTCAGACCACAATCCTGCTGTACTTGATTTCTACTTCTAAGTTATAAATGGCCTTGTCTATCAACGTTTAAAAAAATCAGTAAAAACCTTAAACCATGTTTAAGATGCTATATATGTTTCAGAACCTAGTTAACGGGCTAGATGCGGGTTTCTTTCACAAATTTTTTGAAATAAGAGGTATAATGTCAAAAGGTCAAGGGGGTAATAATTTCAATTTGCAGTCAATATTGGGTGGATAATTTCTTTTACAAGTAACTAAATATTCCATATTCAGTGAGAACTCAAGTCAAATGGAAATGTGTACGGCTCCGTTACAACGCTCCAACATGTTAGAATCATTTATTATCCATGGATAGAGTAATCACTTATTATTCCTATACAGTGCAGCTGATATTATCCAGCATCCTACAGTAATTCAAATGTCAAGTAGAATAGATGATGGTATTTAGAGAAGGTAAGTCTTCAGAATTACGACGGAGGATCTGTCTATTTAATCATAAGGGGTCATGATTCATTCTCAAGTAACATGCACTGTTATCATCAACCTTAATGTGTAGAAAACAGCTTGCAAACAGGAACACTTACTGTTTTGCCAATGACACCAGCAATACCGGGCTTGCCACGGAAACCGGACGCACCCTAAAATAAATTAAATAAAAAGAGAAATGTGGGAAAAGAAGTAAAATGTCAAACAAACACAGCTATTCTGAATTATTTGAGACACCTGATAATGTGTGAGAGCGTTTATTGTCAATAGTATGGAGACCGCTCTTCTGTTCTCAGGTTCCTTTAAGCGTCACGTGGATTGTCAATAGCTAGTTCAAAGATATGCCCCCACGGACAGGCTGTGTGGAAGTGATGCCGTGTCCGGTGACCTCCAAGACGTACAAATCATGGAACTCACTCTGTCACCCACTGGCCCCACGGGGCCCTGAAGTCCCCTCAGTCCACGGGGGCCCTGCAAGACAGCAGTAACAATTTGGGTTTGGTCAAGCATAACCTCAGTCTCAGTTAAATCACAGATAGGGTTAAGCTTAGGAGATTCTTGTAGGCCAAGGAAGTTCAGCTTATGCCTGGTATGCGCTGATTTTTCCATGCATGGGCATAAGCACAAACCTGGAGACCGACGGTGCCAGGAATGCCAGGAGGGCCAGGTGGCCCAGAGTCACCCTGCAAGGAAACACGCATATTAAGGGGCGGAAGGCATCACACATGCGCTGGCTTGTGTTAAGCAGCTCTAAAAAGGTCTGTTTCTCTCCATGGGCCTAGATCAATTTTTCTTCACCTGAACTAAAATATGTGAATCTGCTGCTTAAGGATTCTGGAAGGAACCCATGTGCAATTTCACAAACTCATCACATAAGACCAGAAACAAATATAAGCACAGTGGACGAGCCCTGTGACCTCAGCAATCTGACAATGGGGAACCAGAGTTTCTGTGTTTATTCTCACCTTCTCTCCATCTTTGCCAACCTCCCCCTTTTCACCCTTGTGACCTGTGTGACCCTGGGCAGCGCGAAGAGAGACGCACTGTCAGCCTTACAGAGTCGAGTATGAGACGTGCACGTTTGACATGAAAGCTTTTGACAAATTCTTGGTATTTTTAAATAATGCTTCTGCAGAAGCTGTGAGGCACCTTGAATCCTGGCATCCCAGGAGCACCAGGTGGACCTGCAGGGCAGATCGCTGGGCACTGAGAGGACGAGAATCCAAAACAAACCCAAAACAGCATGAACAAAGCAAAGCTCACATATTCAACTCAAATTACAAGTGTGTCCATGTGTATACATTATTAACAGAACAGGTCATGTGACCATTCAATTATAATGCATATGTAACAAGGAAGTAGCTTATCCAAATTTAAAAATTACAGAAAATCATGCTATATATGTTTGCATAGTGTAATCTCACCATCCCACTAATGAACACTTTTTGGAAAAATGAACAATTTCTGGAACAGTGGAAGTTTGAAAGTACTGGTTGATATTTTTAGCTCTGGCTATGAATGCTTGACACAATGGATTCTGAAGGACTCACCAGAACATCTCCATTGCCATCAGGAAATGCCCCTGAAAGACCCTTAAAAACAGAACATGTGGTCTCTGTAACTGGCACAAAAGACTAACAAGGCATATCGATAGCATCGGATACACAACATCTGCTCATTCCACCTCAAACTAATGAAAAGGTACATGAATAGCATTTTTTTCTTTGCCTGAAGGGCAAATGTCCTTGTAAAACACTGAAATAGATCAAACTATTACCCAAGCCAGTATCAGTGTTTAAATCAGAAAACAGTTGCATGATATATAACACTGTTGATTGCTCTCTGCAAAAACATTCATAAAACCTAATAAATTCATAAAACAGGAAACATTAATAGCAGTGATTTAGAAACCTAAGGAATTTCCAACATTATATATCTGTATAGTTCACTATGGATTTAGTTAAGTACAAGAAACAGTGCAGTTTATATTTATTTAAATATAAACCCAGAACACATTACTCTTTTTTCTTTGTTCATGACAACCTTTAAGGATGCCATGAATCGATGTTTTTTTATGTTACTTTATTCTACATGCAGTATTTGGATAAGGGTTTGACACCAAGACACTGCTTGCATGTACATACAGATCTGATCCACTCTCATTGATCTGGCAGGGTTTTTGTTGCACATTGTATCCAAGTGGATGATACTGGATATACATTCTGTTCAGAAGGACATACATTCCTACAATGAGTTAAATTGAAAGGATTCCTGAAGGTTTTCTTGGTAGGGCAGGCATTTTCAAGGTGACCTGCTCCTTACATGACCATTTACTTTATAGTCCTCAGTTTATATGATTACATCTACACCGAAACACCACTTTTATCTCCAGAATTCCTTCAGGGGTAGGGGTGTTTTCATAGAAGCCACTCTTCACACTGTTGAACTAAGCTAATTTTTCCACCTGAGACCTTCCTGTTAGCTGTAAGGGGTCTGGCCCATTCTCCTCTGACCGTGGAAGTGCCACTGGCCATTTTTGTTTATCAAACCATTCCTTGTAAACTCTAGGTCTCTGTTGGTCCTTGAACATCACAAGAAGTGTTTTGTTTCTGAGATCCTGTAATCACCACATCACAGTATGTTCAAAATCAATTCTTATCATGTCATTGCTGGTCTAATGATTAATTACAGTAATTTATGTGGTATAGTAACTGAATCGCTTTAGTTGCAGCCATATTATTTGCTGTTTGAAGTAGGTGTAAATTATAAACTGGCCAGTGAATGTATAAACATCACTTATCAACCAATAAATACGGATTGGTCATATAAGCCATCAGATCAATTCAGTACTTACTGGAGGTCCATCGGGCCCTGGTGGACCAGGAAGACCTGGAGGACCCTCAAGCCCCTAGAAGAATTATAAAAAACATATATAATTTCTGGAGAAACATCTTTCTGTAGCTCATGCTACTAACTCAAAGCTCATTGTCCTCTCTTTATTGCATCTCTTACCATAGGCTGTTTATTCTTTATTTTATCCATCCAATAATGCTACTTCATACTAAAGGGCACATGTGCAATCAAAAGTACATTGTTACTGTATTGTCTCTCCTTCACGCTTCAGAAACACTTTGGTTGCGGAGACAGAAACTCACCACCGGCCCCTGTGGTCCTGGTGCACCTTGGAGCCCATTCAGCCCTGAGGGTCCCTATACAGATCAGAGTAAATATACAGACACACATCATACTTTAAAAATTTTACTGTGAGTTTTACTGTGATTAACTTTATAATCGTTGTCAATATGAGTAACTTGTAGTCCTCCTGCAATCCCCTTGTACTTACTGGGGCCCCAGGTCTCCCTCTGCCCTAAGAAAGACAGGAAACGGTGTGTTACATAGATGAGCGCTCAAACTGTCATATTTTCATCCTCATTTTACTGCCCAGCTAATACTAAGGATTACAGTTAAATGTCCACAGAGACTCTTCGATAAAAAAAAAAAAAACATTCAGTCTTTGGTACAAATACAGGAGCGTGAATATTAAACCATGTAACATTCTACACCAAACTCTCCCACATTCCCCAGTGCCAGTCATGAGGTCAGTTAGGAGCACTGAGTTCTTACTACTTCGTGAGACAAGAAGTAGGGTACTTACTGGAGGTCCTGCTGGCCCAGGAGGTCCTGGATCTCCCTGAAAGAGTACAAAGCCAAGCTGGAAAGTAGTTCAAAACCCAGAATATCCACAAAGAAACGTTATATAAACAGACATAATTAGAGGGTCTCTTAAAGAGTAAAAAAAAGTTAATCTGGTAAGGATTGGACTGTTTGCAGTAAGGAGTCTAGAAGGTATTTTGAGAGGTAACTTTGAGTATTAGCTGTTAGATGTGTAACAGACAGTGGTGAGGAAGGACACAGCAAATGGGCTTAAAAGCTTGTAAGAACCTAATCTGTCTACACTGATGTATTTTTAAAAGCTAACACAGACATCATTGAATCTTTATTGAATATCATCATGAAAATATTTATTGTGACTAGTAATTATTGTTCAGACAAGTGAAATTTCTGAAAATGTTCTTTTCACTTTCAATCCATGTAATAAAAAATACTAAAATTTATCGACAAAGAAACTTCATATTTCATTCAGAGCATAATGACTAAACTGGGGATTCGTCATCTGTTTTGAAAACCAGAAATATAACACAGTGCTGTGTAGCACTGTGCCTGTGTTTATATTTACGGCAAGACATGAGTAGCATTAGTACAGGGATGCATGGATTTACTGATTTTCATCCAGTCATTTTATGTTATTTATGACTATTCACTTATAAATCCTTGCTGTTCTTTGGTGTTATTTAAATGTGACTGAGTTTAGAGTTTATATGTAATTGTTGTAAACACCACTGTATGGTGTGTCAATATTGTACTACAAAGCATGATGTGAAAGTGAAATGAATTGACATTCTTCTTATATCCATCCATCCATCCATCCATTTTCTGTAACTGCTAGTACTATTCAGGGTCACGGGGTGTCTGGAGCCTAACCCGGAGGCTACAGGCACAAGGTAAGGACTAACCCTGGATGAAGTGCCAACCAGTGACAGGGAGGTTCGTCTTATAATGCGTCAAAAACATTTAAGTTTACCTTGAAACAAATGTCAATGTGTGGGACTTGGCAAGTTTATTAAGACATTCAACAGCTTAGGGTCAGTCTCCAAACAACTTCAACCTATTAAATTTCTTACCATTATTAACGCTATAATTTTAGAAGAACAATTTTATCTCTGCCAAACTTTTCTTTCTCATGGCACCCAATGTGCTCTTTCCAGGCAGGATTAAGTCATCTGCAACCCCTGCAAGCCCAAACAATCCAATCTGATCCAAAGGCATTTAGTCCCTCATTAAAAACTATATAGAAATGATCTGAAAATGTAATCAGATCAAGGTTAACAGGCTTGCAGATACAGAAATTTAGGCTGAAATCTGCTCCTCTCCCCCCAAACTGCTTTCACTTTACATTGGAAGACCCGTTATTAAAATCTTTTCATAAAAACCAAATATCACAAGAAAATCTCATCACACCCCAGTAAGTGCTGTGTATTTACATAAGAAACGCCGTTCACACAACACCCGCAGCTGCCGATAACACTCACACTGATTATTACCAAAGACAGAGAAGCCCTCACGCCAACCAAAAAAAAGGAGTAACAACAACCACCCATGTAACCATACCGGCACACAAACACTCAAATATACTTCCAAATTATTCCAATCAACCGCTTCAACAGGCGCACAGCACAGCACAATACAACACAAGTGCACACCGCGTCTACACCAGTCCCTCACAGTGCAGCAATCCCAGCATCCTCTGCACCAATCCCAGCATCCTCTGCACCAATCCTGGCAACCTCTACAGTACCTTAGCAAACCTGTGAATACTATCATCATAATGCATGTGTGCATCGGGGGAGGGAAAAGGGAGGGTACAATACGTCTGGATAAAGAGGCACAGAGGATGGGCAGGACTGTCTGCCACTAACCCTTGTTCCTGGTGGCCCATCCTTCCCAGCAGGACCATCTGGACCCGGTAAACCCTGGAAACAGAAACACAGTAACCCTGTAAAATCTGTAGCCTCAAGGAAAACTCAAACATTAATTGTCATCAGTCACGATTATCAGTCGACTTCCCAGAAATGATACATGTCGTTTATGAATTCATGTCATTTATGAATGGCACTGTGGCAATAAGAGGAATAACACTCTATGCTTACAGGGTCATTTTTCACTTATTGACCTTGTGGTTTATTAGCAGCCTGCAATAATGAAACAGAAACTCACATCGACTCCAGGAAGACCGGGAAGCCCCGCGCTGCCCAGAGCCCCTGGAGGCCCTTGCTTCCCATTAGGTCCCTGGAACATTAAGATGGATCTTATTGATCCCAGTGGGAAATTCTGGTGCATATAGCAGTACCGAGAACACAAATAAATTATCCTGAAAATATCCTGAAATATCCAGTCATAATATGGCCCACACTGCAGCATGCTTAAAAATGATGGCGGTAGTACTCACAGGTTTGCCAGGTAATCCAGGTGGGCCGGGTTTGCCCTGCAAGTAGCACCAACCAAATATTTGATGAATGTGCTTTATGGAGCTGTGATTAAAACATTCTGGCAGATGCAAGAATGACATAAATTTATCAAAATTACTTGATATCTAATATTTGACAAAGACAACCACAGAAATTCAGTGTCAAATGTTTGCTTATCTTCAGGTTGCCTGAATATCTCCTTCATTTTTATATGCAAACCAAAAGCAAAAATTTCCAGATACTTGTCACTAGAAACATTTAAAATAGAAGAAAACATGCTAAGCTCAGCAGTGGTACAGAAAATAAAATTCTGCTTCAATACAATCTTTTAACACAAAATATACCTTTTATTATTAATAGAAATCATATTGTGTATTTACAAATAAGCACTTTATGCCACAATTATTATTTAATTATAATCTGACTATACTAGGGGATAAAAGGAGTATCATTCATTTTTAATGATGATGAAGATATAGTAGAATACATGAAAGCAGGCTAATTGTATCTGTAGTCTTGTTTTAAGATTGATGGAAGGAGAATGCTGTGTATTCCCCTATAGGCAGTGAAAAAGAAACTACTGAAAATGCCACCCAGATGAAACAGTAAGCCAACACATATCTGCAACAGCCATATGTCAATAGAGGGAGCTCCCCAGGCATGCTGTCCTCTTAGACAGCAGTAACTGGATTTGGAAGCATTTTGAGTTTAGGGAGCACATTGAGTACAACAGTCATGAACATACTTTTGACTTGAATTATTTATTCAACAAAATTGAAAAAACACAGCTATTCTCTTTATGAAGATGAGCAGTATGCGATTGTTGTGTTTCTTGTGAAATGAACCTTGATCTCTGTTAGATGTATGTCTATCTCTTTTATTTATGTTTGCACTTACAGAGCCGCATATCAGATGCATAACTTGAAAATTCTGTGTGCTTGAAGGGACAAAAAAAAGGTATAAAAGTATAAAAATATATTGTTTGTTCCAATAAAACTTTATGTCATTCTCCTAAAGTTACTTATCTGACTCATTTCAGAGCACCTGACTGAGGATCAAGAGATAATTATCAGGAAACACTGTTTTGATACAAAAATTTGGCTTCATTCTTCTGCACTGTGACAATCAATGGTCGGTTAAATCAAAATGAAGAAAAAAAAAAACTCTTGCTGTTTTTGACGTCACCATCCAAGCACATTTGTGGGAGGACTCTAGCATACAAAGTGAGATGGCCACAGCATTTCTGACCATTGTATACTCACACCTGGAAATCCTACCGTGACCTCAATACTAAAAAATAAAAGTGAATTTGACGTAGCAGAATGTGAAAATGGATTACAGCTTTAAATAATTCTTTTAAGACAGATTTCCTCAGTAAATGCAGCATGCTGAAACAGCTTTGTAACTTCTCCAATTATTAAAAGCTGCTACAATGAATTTGATGTTCGTAAAAATACGAAAGGACATACTATATGATGCACAAAACTTAAAAATAAATTTCTATGTTTTTTTTTTACTGACCAAGATTAGCATCAACAATGGCCTTGCCCGCTACATCTGTACCCTAACCTCCTAAAAGACATGGTATCTCACTCACATCAATGCCATCTTTCCCTGGTGGACCTGCAGGTCCTGGCAGCCCGACTGGCCCCCGTGGGCTGGGTCTCTGCAACACAGTCACAAGGTGTTTCCAGTATGAGAAGAAACATTCCACTGTGGAGTTTAATGCTTCACTACTAATGCTACCCGATAAGAAAAACGATTTGCCAAAACAAGGCAGCGATATTGTTACGTGGATAATACTTAAATAAAGAAACAATAAGAAAAATCATTTAAAGCCTCATATTTTTTTGGCACACGTCAATTTTTTTTTTCAATGGGAAACTCAAGTAAAAATCACAGATTTTATTACACAAAAATCATAAACAAGGTTAACCTGGGCTTTCAGCACACAGTAATCTGGTTTAGGGACTTCTGAATGTAAAACAGTTTTGTTTAAAGCAGATATTCTTCAAATCATAACTCATTTGAATCATGTATATAAGATATAGCAGTCATTGTCAGCAGACAGGTAATAAAAGAAAGGAAAACTAAATGCCTTTATATAAATATCACCTGCTGGTTTAGGTTAGCGCTTTTGTGGTAAAATGAAGTCTTGTTAACTACGCCATTCCCTAACCTGGTCTATGAACAAAGGTTACCATTGTGCGATGGGCGCTAATCTCAGTGCCGTGACACTGCATTCCGTAGCTACATCTTTTCGTGATTTTATTGATTTACCTGAAAATGAATAGAATTAAATTCCGCTGAATGAAGAAAAATACTACATTTTGCCAGATATAATTTAAAAAAAATGTAACATATAAGCAATTCTTAAGGAAAAAAAATCAAAATCACAATAACTCCAAGTGGCGCAGATAGGCAGAACTATTACAACTCCTTATAAATAAATTGGCATACAATGCATCGATCAATCAATTATATTAAACACTATATTTCATCCAGGTCATGATTCTATCCGTAACGTAAAGTAACGTAAATAGCGTTATCTATTGAAAAGTACAGAAAACAAATTATACCCCAAGTAATTCAATTAGTCATATATGACCTCTATATGTCCATTTTAAAGCACACTTATTAGCCTGTAAATTCCGCAGAGTAAAGCCAGCCAGGGTGACAAACGCACCACAAAGCCGCCCGACAAGGAAAGAAATATCCGATGTTTCAAATATTGAAACCTTGATGCTTGTTTCGGCTTTTCGGCGATATTTCTTGAAGTTTTTTCACGCCCTGCGTGTCAAAACTGCTGCTTTCGAATTTGATTCGATTTACTGCGGAGTATTCAGCGTCTCTCACTTAGTTCAAAGTCATCACTTACCTGGGCCAAGGTAGACGTTAAAAGCTGGCCGAGAAGAAACAGCCCGAGAGTTGAGAACATAGCCATGGCTCTCATCCTCTTCCGAGCTTCGGATTTATATTCTAAAAAGCGAGCCCGTTACCTTCCCTTATCGCTCCGTTAAGGTGCGATCGCCCCGCAGCGCAGAGCTCCTGAGTGACTTCACACCGAGCACAGATAAACCCGGTCCTCCAGCAGAAGGGGCTGACCTCAATCGCACGCCGTCAAAAAGGGATGGCGAGGGGGGGGTAGGAGTAAGCGAGGGACCGAAGGAAGGGGGAGGGGGCACAGGAACCTCAATTATCTGTCAACCACAACTATGAGACTAGTAGAAGTGACATGACAGACATCGAGGAGTGTTTTGACAGCCTTTCCAGTAAGTCAAAATATAACTCTGATTCCAGCTTTGGAAGTGGAAGGGAATATTTTGAAAAAACTTTCAGCCATGAGGCCTTGCTGCTACCATGTGGGTGTGAATAGGGGAGCAGGGAACCAGCAAATGTTTGCCTGCACTTCTCCATTAACTATATCTATAGTTTCCATTAACTACTATATATACTAATTGTAAATCACGTTATAATCATGCGTCGCGATTAACCAGGAAAACAATTATTCCAAATCCCACGGCGTTTATACCAAATTCTGAGCGGTTTTAAGCCCAGTTAAGAGACCAACATTACTTCCCATAACAGGCCATTGGACATACTTCTAAAAATTGTTGTATTTCATAGACAATTAATATGACATAGCCTACATTGATTACAAAGAACATTATGCTACAAGATAAATGTCATGAAGCCAGCTGAGTTTTGGAATTAACACAAACAAACTGTTGTGCATTTTATTTTATTGTGTCACACTGAGAAGACTTGGGTAGATTTTCAAAATCCAACAAAAACCTACGACTACCGAACTAGCAAGTCTACCGAACTACAAGCAAAAATTAACAAGACGTACGATACACTAACCAAAAACTACGGTGGAATGCAAATACCAGAAGAGGAGTACAGCTCCTTTAACTCAGTGATGATCTTCCCTGAGATTTTCAGAGAATTAGGTTTTCAGCTTTTTGGCTATAATTATATTCCATAATCAATAGAGACATGCCAAGGAAAAACATACAATTGAAATAAATAATATTCAGCGGATTCCCTCACAATTCTAATAATCATCCATGGCAACAGATGAATCCAGTTTTAATGACCAAAGGGGTTAATCATTTGAATACATTTTAACTTTGTAAATTTTACAATCAGAGTCAATCATTTGGTTAGATGCAATGAACACAACTGTTAGGAAAACTGCATAAAATTCCTTGAGTAATGGAGGTGAAGTACAATCATGTTTCCACTTATAATGCCTCTTATTCCATATTAGATGCTTTATTCTGGAGTCAAAGGATGGAGTTCATTTAAAATTTCTATTGCCTTAAAAAATTTCATTTTTTCTCCAGTGCCAAAGAATAACAATTGAAATATCATCTATACAGAACAAGGTGTCAATTAAAATGTCATATTTTTGCAGGTTTCAAAAATGTCAAATGCACAAATCATGTTTACTTTTTCCACACACAAAATTCCAGGCTGAGTATGCGAAAGAATTGAAAACCACATTTTAAACCATAATCTGAGTTATCTGAGATTACTCAAACGTGTGTTCGTTTGTATTCAAAATTAATTTCAAGACAGGCAACCTACTGTCTAGACAGTTACCAAGGGAACTGCAGCAGTGAAATGGGAAAAAAAACAAAAAGATATGAATGATGACAATATTGAAGTGAGATTCAGGAAATGTTCCAGTGTTTACAAAGGACCACAATTTTACTTTTAATGCATCAAGGCCTGGAATACAATCAAGAAGTCTAATGTTTTTTTCATAACAGTTTAACCATTTCACTCTAGTCCAAGAACAATAAGTAAGCTTTTCCCCACTGTGGACAATTCACAGCTTTTCTACCTCCATATCAGTACTTGCAACAGACTCAATGTCCATTGGTTCACTGCAGTTATGGCCATTTGTTCCATTTGTCCATTTATTTCCAGCTGTAGTACTGTTTTCCTGGGGTGCAGTGACACTGCTCTGCACTGATGCGTCTGAACCGTTGCATGCATCTTTGCTTGTTATGTTGGCCGTATCTGGCATTTCCCCGTTACTAATCGCGTGGGACAGGTCACCAAAGTCGGTCCTGGGTTGCTTTTCAGCTCGCCTTTCTTCTGGTGGAGGGGAAACATTTCCAGGTCCTTCCCTTGCCGTTCTACGAGACTCTGCGCTTGGGGGACACTCTTGGGACTCCATGGGACCATTAACTGGGGATTCAGTTACCTTTGTCTCCAGTTGGTTGCTGGGAAGCTCCTCCTCCATGCAGTTGTTTGAGTCTTCAGCCGATTCTTCCTTTTTCTTCTTAGCTTGTTTTTCATGGGCAGTTTCATAATCAGCTGGATCCGGCACCAGTGCTTTGGTACTATTAGATCTGCAAAGGCCCTCTTCTTCTTTTTTTTCGTCTTTGTTCTTTTCAAGGCTGGACTCAGTGCTGCCAGATTGATCCATCTCTTCTTGGTCCAAGACCTGCTGATCATCTGACATTTTTGTTGGTGGCTCAAGGTCAACTGAAGATCCCTCAAGTAGCTTGCTCGAGTCTGTGCTTGCTTCATCTGCATTTAGCTTCTGGGTGTCTGTTGGGTTGCTGGGTGACTTCTCCTCCTTCCGAGCACTCACCGCTTCACCACCCTTGGCTATGTTTTTTAAGCGAGCTTCCTCAGTTGGTGGGGTTTCTCGGTTGCTGGCTACCTCTTGTTTCTTCTCAGACTTCTTCTTAAGCCGTTTCTGGATCTTCCGAGGACACCAAACAAATTTGTCCTTGGGCTCATAGTGCTGAAAGGCGTACTTGATAAGTGTCCGTCTTTCTTTCTTATCCCGGACTGCAAACACGAAGTAGTCCAGCACACTGCGCTTCACTGTGCTCAGGTTCTTCCGAAGCAGCGTCTCTTCCAGGAAGAAATGTACCAGTGGGGCCTGATAGTGCTCAAACCCCAGTTCTCCCAGGCTCTTTAAGATACGAGTGATGCGAAGGTTGTTGTGCATGTTTCTGTAAAAAAGAAAAAGAAAATAAGGTATATTAAAAAAAACACACACAACAAACACCTCATGTACTTCCTGGTCTTACTTTACAGTGGTGTTTTAATGGTCAGGGAAGCGCACTTGTACCCTAAGCAAGGAACTGCCCCCAAGCACTGCTCCCCAGGCGCTGAATTAGCTGCCCCCTGCTATGTCCCAGTATCACATATGGGTTAAATGCATAGGACACATTTCGTTGTCGTGCACTGTGTGCTGTGGTGTGTCAACAATGACCACTTATCACCAAATTCTAAAAAACACAATACAAGCAATCACACTTTATAGACGTGAGGAGGGGTTATATGTATATAAGAAAAATACAAGATAAACTGTACTGATCTGCTGATACACTTGTGCAGGAAAGGGCATATTGTACAGTAGAGGAAATATTACCAGCAGGCAGCAACAAAGAGGCACTTTGCTACACCTAAACCAACCACAGCTACAATCTAAAGACAACACAACTCAGACACTCACAGCCAGCACCACTGAAAAGCTCAGTCCTCACTGACCGTTCAAGGTTTGCAAATCGCTCCCTCCAGTTATCGGCACGCTTGACCTCTCCAGTCTCCTTGTTAAACAGCTGTATGCCATAAAATCCCAGCATCAGTTCATAGGATTCCACGAGTCTCCTCTTTGCCTCTTCGCTTTTTCTGAATTCCTGCGACAAAGAACAATGACTCAGGTCGGCAGGACCCAGATACTGTCATCATGCATTCTTACAAGAGATGCACCCAACGCAATTTTCTTCCGATGTTTGACAAGCCGATATCGATTTTTGCTGATTTTCTTTCTAAGGACTATAACTGACAGCAAATACAAACAAAAATCAGTTTTTCTTCAATGCAAAATTTTACTTTGATAATAAAAGAAATCGTTAAGCTGTACAATTTCCCCCAAACTGCACTAAGTTACAGGATCGTCTCTCACTTAAACAAGTCTCAAAATAAAAGTCTTCTGTGACTCTGTACAACCAACTTCATCTGACATGTTCTACCTTACCAAACAAGAGCAGGTTCACCAGATTGAAATAACAAATGTCAGTTACTTACACCGTTTTCAGTGCTTAAATTAAGACGACCTTTTTTTCTTTTTTCACTTGTCTTAAAATAAACGTCCGTAGGTTACAAACCTCCAATTAAAACTGAAGTATACTCTATTCTTCCAAGTAATAATAGGTGCAGAGTAATAATATTAATTATAATTCTTACATCACTAGTAAGCTAGATTAAGATCAGGCTTTTTCATGCCTTCATACTGTACGAACATTGTAGTGCAGAGGGTTAAAGTTTCGGCAAAACATTTTTAACTTAAAAAAAAAAAACTTAGCTAGCGTTGCAATCTTAATGATTATTCCTTTTCAAGATTATCCAGTATATGTTAAATAATCATATTAAAGTTTACCTCCGTTGTTTCACATTTTTGTGGTGGTTCCCCCACAGTTTACTTTGGCTCTACATGTATTGAAAATTGTAAGCTTAGTGTTATCTTCTCTCATAATGATGAACTTCCATTCTAAGGACATGTTGGCATGCGGCTGTGAGGTAATTGCATGCACTGATGTACCTATGACATATGGTTTATGTGTAAAACGGACCAGTTCGGTATCGGAAATGCATGAGACTGACCGGCCAGTCTCCAGCCCGGGCCGAGCACGCTAAAAATTGGATGATTCTGGATCCTGGCCAATTGATCGGTGGACCTCTAATTCTTACTCTAATGGATCTCGTAATTAACATACCTCGATCTCCTTCTTGGTAAGTTCACTTGCCATATAGTTCACCCCAGGTTCTCGTAGAGGAAACAACCTAGCAACATTTAATATGTTTTGAGTTAAATTTAAAGTGTTATTGTACATGATCATACATTACAATCGTATAAAATGTGTAAAAAGAAAATACCACTGAATATAGGAATGGACTCTCTCCAGTCTTTTATAGTCCGTCTTCCATTCTTTGTGAAAAGCTTCTATTGAAACTTCTGTGACAGAGAGTACAAAAACAAGTGAGATTTACACTTCTGAATACTGATGAATGAATGAATGAATGAATGAATGAAAAAACACGATTTGCTCAGGAATCATACCATCAGGGGATGAAGTAATTTCATTTAGGTAAAATTTTAAATTATTCATTCTTTCCTCTTGGTTTTCTTCTTCCTGGATATTCTGTGGACAACAAGAAGGAATATGAGTGAATGAACATCATTCATCCATTCGATGTTTCCTTGGCCCAGATAAGAGAAACACTCCTTTTTACAGACTCACTGGATATCCCCGCCTGTAGTTCTGCATATCTTTTGCAGCACGCAGGTTTCGTGAAGATGGATTTGACCACTGCAAAACAAATGAAAACAATTACAAATATCAGCTTGCAGTACTAAGCCATCTTGCAATTGTTTTATTAATTTAATAAGCACATTCACTCAAGTGCCCTTATTTTTGCTGCCTAGAAACAAAACTACATCTGTTAACTGGCTACTGTGACATTTCATCTCCACTGACACACTTTCTTTGCTACTTGATTTCAGTGTTGACCTCCCACAGGCGGTTCTCAGTGGCTGAAAATTAACTGCATCACTTATCCTTACCAGCACGGTTCCAGGTGTCTGGAACTGTCCATATAATCAAATTCTTTAAAATACCAACAAAGTGTGGCCCAAACAGATTCAATTTACCCACTCTGATCATCACACCACAGCCTTTAATTTCAAAAGATTAATTTGATCATCTACCCATCCAAAAAACATATGTACTTAGCGTTTGCAGGTCCTTATAATTTAACAATCTCTAGTATAAAAGATGACTGCAAATTTTTTTTTAAATAGGACCTTATTTCAGACACAAAATTAGTCTGTTGTGATATCTGAATCATCTAAAATTCTGGCTTAAATTTACCAGAGCACCTGGGTTAGTTATAAAATTTATAATCAATATACTGAGCAAAGCTTTTCTGCCATTAAAATGGGTTTTGGCCAATGAACTGCTTTGCATTGCATACTGCAGTTTACAATGCAGGTGCCACCGTTTTTGATTACGGTCCAAAATAAATTTACCGGAATACTTTATTGCTGCATATTTAAGATTACTTTTATATGGCAGGAGAGAGAGCAGTTACGCAATATCAGGAAGTAGGCATAAAAATACATAACAATGTGTTCGGTTATTAACTGCGCCAAAAAAAACAGTAGTTTAAACGACCTTAGACGAATGGAGGATCGGCACTGTTTGTTTGCACCCAAATTATGCAGTCAGTCCAGGGCACAACGAGACCTATTAGCACAACCTCGCTTTCTGACTTTATGAAACTGAATTAATTCAGACAGCCATTTGTCTAACGTAGCAGTCTGGTCCACGGATCCCAGTGTGGACGGCATGTGCTCCCCTTTACCGCAAGATCCTTTCGTATAAACTGCTGACCTGCAAGATAAAACGTGGGCCGCTATTCATTACTTGATAATGAAGACAGACCCTTACAAAACGTAACCATTTTCGCCGGATCATGGTAACTGGTTTGAAGGAGCTTGTAAGGAAATCAATGGGACGGAAAGGCGGCAGGTCCATTTATGGTAGCAGGGACGCGGTCGTAATGTCTTACGGCACTAATCTAATACAGTAATACGATCACGAACAAGGCAAAGTATTTGTAGGAAGAAATTTTAATATGAAAATATTGCAGAAATGGATGCGTGTGATATATCAGATGAACGTGCCCGCTGGGTTCATTGACTGAGATCAGCGCTTCCGGTAGCGCAACGCATCGTTTATATCATTGATAAAAATTAACAAAACGCTAACGAGCTAACCGGCTAACAGGGAGACCGCTGCAATGAGCAGCATAAAGTCTCACACGGCTCAGTCAAAAGCATCCCTTAAAACAAACACTCCATCACTTCCAAGGTCATTTACGTTTCTTTCCATACAGTTTGCCCTCTTAACTGCGTAAATGTAGCTAGAATGCTAGCACTAGCTAACAATGATGTAAGCGCCGCGAAATCGCTCCATAAGGACGGAAAGGACCGACGATCGAAACGTCCACCTAACATTAAAGAAAGCGAATATAACACACTGAGAGAAATACGTACAAAACCCCAGGATTTCTGCGTTTTATCCTGGCTGGATCTCCTCGTTACGTTTTCCACCAGATCATCTCCATCGCTTTCTGTGTCCCAGGTGGAGTCGTATTCACAAACTAAATCGTCCTCCATAACTGACTGGAAATTGTCGATCCAGCATGAGGGTAGACTCTAGGTACAAAGGGCGAAGCTCCAGGCGAGCCTTTGCGAGCTTTTGTTACAGATCGTCCCGAACCATTAGGCCTCTCTGGCGCAGAACCCGACAGTGCCATTGCCTGACTGCAGGCGCGGGTTGAACTGCACGAACTGATTCGAGGGGCCTGGAAGCGAGTGGTCTGGGCTGCACATAACTAACGGGGACACGAGTGTGAGTGAGTGTGTGTGTGCGTTTGTGTAGGACCAAATTGTCCCCAAAGTGTAGTAAAACCTGAAATTTCCCAACTTTTCAGGACATCTTTTGAGGTCCCCATTTGGATAGCCTCAGTTTCATAAAAATCTGCGAATGCAATCAGAAAAGTAAAAAATGCCAAAAGTCTTGTATTTTGCTTGGTTACTTATGGTTAAGGTTAGGGATGGGTAGAGGTTAAAGGTGTCGTGATTGGGATTAGGGTTTTTCCATTAGAAATTAATGGATGGTCCCCATTTAGATAGGTACACCAACTTGTGTGTGTGTGTGCGTGTGTTATATTTTCTCATTCACACTATAAAGGAGTCACAGATGAGATTACTTTGCTGCTCTCATATACACGGCGCAAGGGAATTTTAATCTTTCTTATTAAGGTTTCAATTGAAAATAACATTAACCCACTTTTGCCAAATGTGAACAATACTGATAAAGCCGTTGCATTTCCTACAAACTAACTGTGATGTTTGTATCCCTGAAATAACTTTATTTAACATATGGGAACTTGGACCGCAAAAAAAGAAAAAATAAAACCTGAGGACCTTGTAGCTATGATTAGTCATCTATATTTTTAGGTGTCATGGAGTCTTTGAAGACCTTACAGAACAGCCATTCTGGAGAAATGTCATGTTTCTCGATTTTCAGACCAGCTATAGCCTGTTCATTATATATCTGTAGCTTAATCCATAGCCTCTCCTAAGAACTGAGGTCACCATTATCAGCAGACTACACCACATATTGCAAGTATCTGCTAAGGCCACAGATATTTATTTAAAGGAAAACACCTTTAAATTTTGTATTCAAATAATTATTTTTAATGCTTGCCAACTTACGTGTTGTGTAATTCCGATAATTGTAAAAGCTTGCAGCAGGTGACCGCTTATTTGAGTGTTTGTTAGATCTAGCTATTTTGTATATGTGACTATTAATATGTCCATTAATATGAGCTGCTTCAGTACAGTAATCTTGTTGCTGTGAAAATGCTGATAAAGGATTTGATAAACAACATTAAGTATTAAAGAAATGGACAATACTACCATACTACTGTTACCATCATTAATATTCATCTATGTATCTATCCATTTTAATAAATGCTTATAAAATGTTGCTTGGGGTCCGGTCCAAGAAGCACAGGACACGAACTGGGCTACATTTTGGACTGGCTCTCAGTCCATCTCACATCACAAAAATCATGCATTAAGGACAGTTTAGGGATACCGATATACCTAAACCTCACATTTTTAGACTGTGAATTAGAAACCAGACACATTTGGTTATAATATGTTTTATGTTATGCATACGTGAATTTTAGTCTGCTTAAATAAGGAAATAATTACAGATCAAATAAGCATCTTAAAGACAGGATGGACTAAACAATTAACTTCCTTATTAATGCGACAAGAGCTTCATGATGAAATATTATATTTTTCTTGTTTTTGATAAAAAAATAACTGCACAAATATAACCATTTACTGACCTGGATATGTTTCTGCATGTGATGTTCGTTGCTAACTTTGTCACTGCAATAAATACAGTGACAGCCAGAATTACAATGCCCATCTTTCATGTATGTTAAATTCCTTGCCTTGTTCCACAAAGCATTCACTCATCTGCCACCTTGTAAGGAAGACTATTCAAATACTTGGTAGGATCCCCATTTGCTCTCAGGAGAAGTAGAAAGTTAAAGTACAGAGAGTACAAATGTAAGTTGTGTACCAGTTGTGTACTGAAGGTGAACGTGATTCCTTATACTACTGGATTCAGATCTGGTGACTGGGAGACCATTGAATTACCCTGAAATCATTGTTATATTCAAGAACCCAGTTAGATATGAGTTGTGCTTTATGACATGGTGCATTATGCCGCTGGAAGTAGACATTAGAAGATGGGTAAATTGTGACTATAATGGGATGCATATGGTCTGCAGCAATATTCTTATATACTTAGTCAGTCTTAGGGGCCTGATGTGTGGCAAGAAAATATCCCCAACATCATTACACCACCAGCAGCCTGTACTGTTGACATAAGGCAGGTTGGGTCTATGGATTCGTGCTGTTTATGCTAAGTTCTGACCGTACCATCTGCATGTTGCAGCAGAATTTTAAATGCATCAGACCATAATGTTTTTCTAGTCTTCAGTTTCCCAATTTCGGTGAGCCTGTTCCTAGTTGACAGATGTGGAACCCAGTATGGTTTCTGCTGTTGTAGCCCATCCACCTAAAGGTTCGACGTTTTGGCCTCCACTATTGTAAAGGGTGGTTATTTGGGTTACTATAGACTTCTTGTCAGTTTGAGCTAATCTCCTCTGACTACATTCATCAATTAGGTGTTTCCACCCACAAAACTGCCACTCACTGGACATTTTTTATTTTTCGAACCATTCTGTGCAACCTTGAGATTGTTGTGTGAAAATCCCAGGAGATCAGCAGTTTCTTAAATTCTCAACCCAACTCATCTGGCACCAACAACCACGTCATGTTAGATCACATTTTTCCTCACTCTGGTTTTTGATCTGACCATTATCTGAAGCTCCTCACCCATTTTGGCATGATTTTATGCATTAAGCAGCTGCAACAAGATTAGCTGATTAGATATTTGTATTCACAAGCAAATGTGTAGGTGTTCCTAATAAAGTGGACAGTGAGTGTACTTTCTAAATTGAGTGTGCAGCTAGGAATTCTCATTCGTCATCTATACAGTAATGTTTATCCTTTCTTATGGTGGCAGTGACCTCAGAGTTTAGCCTGGAAAGTAGAGAGCACAAGGCTAGGGACGGCCTGGATGGGATGTCATTCCAACACTATGGTTAACTCCAAAGCACCAGTTCACAAGCCAGTTTTTGAACTGTGGGGAAAAAACTGGAGAAACTGGGTGTTCTTTATGCTTACTAAACATTTCCTTTGTTATTGACGTACGTGGTTCATTATTTTTATTGTTACATGCCTTACATACACCATATTAACAAATGAATATAGCCATGGAAAGAATAGAGAGAAAAGAGCACAATTTTTTGATTTAATCCTTTCTCAATTTATGAGTGTACATATACAGTACTGTGCAAAAGTCTTAGGCAGACCAAAGAAATGTTTAAAGCTGTGTATCTGGGTAGCAAGTGTACTTTGGCTTAGAACAAAAAACACAATTTAACATTAGAAGGTGTGCAAATTAAGAGTAACACAATAAAAACTAGTAATAATTTCTTCTGTTTTCTAAAAAGTTACTGATATCTAGTT
>JAODJX010000109.1:6928204-6938993 GCA_026776945.1 Isichthys henryi
CACAGTGCTGCGGGTTGCCGGTACCACAGTAGAACTCTTGGTTAATTCTGCACCCCCCGGGGGATGCTCTGGGGTTGCAGACACCCCCCCCCCCCCCATCTGACTCTCGCCATTTCTTATTCTGACAGTTTAATCATGGGCTGTGGGGCATTTTATAGGGACGCCTTAATGACGACCAGCACTACCTGACGCCACCCTCAGCCGCCTCCTGATTTATTCTGAAGTGTTCAAGACAACAGGCACAAGGATGCACACCCCCCCCCCCGAGGCTGTTCTGGGGTGTCACACCTTCAAACTCCTTCCCCCACCAGCTCACCGGACAACCAAAATTGCTTTTCTAATCTTTGGGGATGAATTTCGCACAGGGGCTGTCAGTTCTGATCACATGTGAGGAGTTAGTCCACTGGGGGTCCATCCTGGAGTCCAGTGTCCCACCACCCCTCCTTCCCATGCTGCCTCCATTTGGGTCAGGCACTATATTCTGTGGTACACTAGGGTCTTTCTCACTGGCTGTGCTGGACTCCTCCATTGGCTAAGAGTTGGCAGTGCACCAACAAGTGGCAAATTTATGTGGCCAAAGACAGCCCCTTCCATTAAGCATGCAGGACCCAGTCATAGGCCCTGGGGGAATCAGAGTGTGTGCCTGTGTCTGACAGACCCAGAGTGAGGAGCCTGGGGGGGGGGGCGCGCCGGGCGGGGGGGGGGCGGGGGGGGGGCCCGCCCCCAAACAGTTAACCCTAACTGCAGGTTTTAAAATCGCAACGAAACCTGCGTGACATGGGAAAAACATGCAAACATGCCTTAAACTGCATGCAATAGATGCTGAGCTGCCCTACAGAAGCAGTGACATGTTAAATGGATGGAAAATGTCGATAAACAAAAAATAACAGATTTACGCTGCATCCATATCACATGGCATGTGTAAGATTGGGCAGTGATGCTTCCACTGGCCTCTTTCTCTGTTTTGTATCCTTCGTTTTTCTTATTCTGTGTTGCAGAGCAGACATTTGGAGTGGTGTGTTCCCAAGGCTCTGTGCGGCTCTGTGTGTGAGCTAGTTTCTTTCCATTATTTAGGCGATAAGTTCGATCAAAGTGCGGGAGGTTGCTCCTGTCAGTCAGTTTGGGCCTTAGCAGCTTGTTCAGCTCTTATTCCGTGTGGGACTGCTTTGTAAGCTGCATCTCATGCGCCAAGGCCTCCGTACCAATCTGAGGGAGGGTGCAAACCCGCTGAAAGGTGTGAGTTTGGAGGGGTGGAAAGCAGGATTAGGATTAAAGTGCAACCTCCCAAACCAAATCTTTTGTTTAAGCCACATCAGTTGAGTTTTTTCCTTTATTGTTTTGGCCTGATGTCCTCATCAGCACAGCCACTTTGCCATGTCCTCTGAATGATGGATTTCCCTCTTTTTAATCGATGGTTTCCTCAAAGCTTGATTCACCCAACATATGAAGAAGACACAAGGCTGAGAATCGGCCTGGCGGGACTCTAGTCCATCGCAGGCACAGCAGCTATTTTCAATTTAGACATGTCAATTAGCTTAACGGCAAGTCTTCGCACGGCTGGAGGATAGCAGAGGAGAACATGCATATTAGAGACGCACAGAGCAGGGGGTGGAAGTCAAAGCCCCCAACCCTGGAGGAGTCAGGCAACAGAACTGCCCACTGACCCACCACCAGACTATCTGTAATGGGCGTTAATTTTTACAGCATGGACACGGGGGGCCTGTTCATCAAGCTTGTGAGTTTATTCGAGGCTGTGGCTACGTTTATGGACATAGGGCATGAGCATAAGCCCTTGTCACTTTCTCAGCATGTCTGTTTGCCTTGGTTTTGTGTAATCTCCTAATTAAGCTTCAGTTTTTCCTCCGTTTAGCAGGTGCATCATTTCAGGGGGGGCTGCTTGGTCGTGTTCCTTTCCTCTTTTGCATGCAAACCCAGCATTGATTCACTGTCCTTCTTTCAGACTCCAGCCGCTTTCTTAGGACATTAGCTGCCAGAGAGGTCTGCATTTTCCCATATCTTGTGAAAACTCATTTAGATGCATAACATCTCTTGGCAGGGTCCCCTGTGGTCTCAGACTGACCAAAGCAATAAATGTGCTTGCTGATTTTTATTCCAGTTCTTGAAATTACTCCAAATGTCTTTCCATTAAACATATTTATTATTACCTTTAGTCTGAGCCCTTGAATTGTGTTATGTCAGTAGTGAAAGAATTTCCCTCCTACATGCTTCACTTAAGAAAAAAGTGTGTCAGCCGGGGAAATGGCCTTTGTCGAAAATTTCAAAACATGTAGTTTCATAAAAAACAAAATAAAAATTAATGAAACATTAGCAAAAACTATATTTTTTGTGCCATCCCATGAGCTGTGTGGTCTTTAGTATGAGATGAAAGCAATTATCTCATTTACATAATAGTCCTATTATTAATGCAGATAAAAGCACCATTATCTACTCGACATGCCGCTTCATCGTTGAGTGATATAGAAGGTGGCTTTTTAAATGCCAAGGGGCCGAAGTAATGCACATGCACATCTCTGATGCAAGCTGTTAAGCACTCCATTGTGAATTTCATGTATTTAACATGATGCGGTCATTCAACGTTAGTCACGACACCTATACGAGACACGAAACAGTATTGTAGTATGAATTCTTATTTGTCTGCCTCTGGCTGGAATTCTGCTGGTGTACGGTAGGTCATTTGTCTTAATCAGTGCCAGCATAGGAGCCAGCCTGAGATTAACAGTATTGATCAGTTGGTATGATATACCAATAAGGCACTGTAGCTGCCACAGTGTGGTGATATGTTCATGACTTAACACATTCACATATCTCAGGTGACTCTTGATTCCAATTAGATGAAAAGTACATTGTTGCTACACTATTTCTAGTAGCAATGACTGCAATGAAGTGACTCTTGAAGTCACTGATCAATGTCTCAGTACTGAGGAGGTATTGCTCCCAAATGTCCCATGTAGGATGCTTCAGTGCACACTGACATTTGTGGGTTTACAAGCTTAGACTTATCTCATCTCTTGCCAAAATGTCCCAACAAGGTATACCTCTTGAATTTTGTCCTGGCTATACCCAAACTCAATTGTTTAATCCTTAATCCTCATCAGTTCATTAGTTTGTGAGATTTGGGTCACTGTCGTGTCACATGACTGAGTTTTACTTCGGCTTTTGCTCAGGATGTTGCATTCTGCGGTGCAGAGCAGAGCGCATGACTTCATCAGTAATGTTAAGTTGATCTCTTGATGCAGCCGAGCATCCTAAGACAATACAGCTCCCATCACTAGGAGGTGCCATGGTCTGATTTGTCCACAAACTCCTAAACATCATGCAAGCTATTTTTAGAAAAGTTAAGAGACAAATTCATGCAGATCTTACTAAGCAATATTTACGCCTTGCAAGTTTGCCCAGGCGTAAACACTGACCTCAATAAAGGTGAGTGACTTGCAGACTTCTTGTTATTCTAAATTTCTAGGAAACTATGACTAAAATGACTCAGCTGTAATATGAAATGGGGCTGCATTCAAGGAATTGATATTAATTTTCCATTTATTCGGTGGAACTAGAAAAGCAATATATATACTGCTAAAAAAAAATAAAGGAACACTAATCAGAGTATAGCATCAAGTGAATTAAACTTCTGGGATATTGCTCTGGTCAGTTAATTAGCAGAGGGGGTTGTTAATCAGTTTCAGCTGCTTTGGTGTTAATGAAATTAACAACAGGTGCACTAGATGGGCAACAATGAGACAACCCCCGAAACAGGAATGATTTAACAGGTGGGGGCCGCTGACATTTTTCCCTCCTTATGTTTTCTGACAGTTTTTTTCACTAGTTTTGCATTTGGTGACGGTCAGTGTCACTACTGGTAGCATGAGGTGATACCTGGACCCTACAGAGGATGCACAGGTAGTCCTCCAGGATGGCGCATCGATATGTGCCTTTACCAAGGCATGGAGGAGGTTCCAGAAGAGGGTAGTTACTCTAGGAGAGCTGGACAGGGTCGTAGAAGCTCCTTAACCCATCAGCAGGACCAGTGTCAAGGAGGAACAGGATGAGCACTGCCAGAGCCCTACAGAATGACCTCCAGCAGGCTATTGGTCTGAATGTCTCTGACCAAACAATCAGAAAGGACTTCATGAAGGTGGCCTGAGAGTCCAATGTCCTCTAGTGGGCCCTGTGCTCACTGCCTGGCACCGTGGAGCTCGACTGGCATTTGCCATAGAATACCAGGATTGGCAGATGAGAGCAGGTTCACCCTGAGAACTTGTGGCAGACGTGAAAGGGTCTGGAGAAGCAATGGAGAACGTTATGCTGCCTGTAACATTGTTCAGCATGACTGGTTCGGTGGTGGGTCAGTCATGGTCTGGGGAGGCATATCAATGGAGCGACGCACAGACCTCTACAGGCTAGACAACGGCACCTTGACTGCTGTTAGGTATCGGGATGTAATTCTTGAACACATTGTCAGACCCACGCTAGTGCAGTGGGTCCTGGGTTCCTCGTGGTGCACGACAGTGCCCCACCTCATGTGGCGAGAGTATGCAGGCAGTTCCTGCCAGATGAAGGAATTGATACCATTGACTGGCCCTCACGCTCGCCTAACCTAAATCCAATAGAACACCTCTGGGACATTATGTATGTCCATCCAACTGCGCCAGGTTGCACCTCAGACTGTCCAGGAGCTCAGTGATGCCCTGGTCTGGATCTGGGAGGAGATCCCCCAGGACACCATCCGTCGTCTCATTAGGACCATGCCCCGACGTTGTCAGACATGCATACAACCACGTGGGGGCCATACAAACTACTGAGTATGATTCTGAGTTACTGTAATGAAATTTCAGCAAAATGGACTAGCCTGCCGCAGCATTTTTCCACTTTCATTTTCAGGGTGTCTTTGAATTCAGTCTCTGAAGGTTGATAATCTTTCATTTCCATCAAACAATGTGTCATCCTTTAATTCCTAATACATTACCCAGTCTACATCATTATATATATCCAGCATGATTTTTTCCCATTGATATCTGTTTTCAAAGTGTTCCTTTAACTTTTTTGAGCAGCATATATATATATATATATATATATATATATATATGCGTGAAACACCTAGAAGCAAAATAAAAACAAGGTAGAAATTCATCTTGTTAAGTAACCATAGCAACAGTAGTAGCGCTAACCTGCATGTTTGGTCAAATTTAGATTGACTATGTGAATAAAACCACAGATTTTTTTATAGCTTACATCTTCTCACACTAATAACAGAGCCAACAATTGTGCAACAACAATGCACCGGGATCTAGTTTCTTATCGTGTGAAATTTTTGTCATGTTGGTGCTTCAGCTACTGTATTCAGCTAAGCAACTGTATGCTGTAATGCAAATAATTATGGTACTGAAAAGATTTTGCAGAAATGTACAAACTGCCCTGGTCATGCATCGGTGAATATTATCAAACTGGCAATCCATACAAAAATAATCATTGTAGACTTACAAACTAAATTTATATGCTGCAGTTTACACATTTTCTTTAAGAATTTCATGATGTGACAAGTGGACTGTAAACACATTCATAGTAAATCCCTGAAGTTGGCTGACTTTGTAGACCAAAAATCCTTTCCTTGTATTAATGTACAGGTAAAATATTTTCTAAATTCATTCTTTTACCTATATTATATATAGTAATACTCTGGTTTCCCCCCACAGTCCAAAGACATGCTGAGGCTAATTGGAGTTACTAAATTGCCCATAGGAGTGCATGTGTGAGTGACTGGTGTGTGAGTGTGCCCTGTGATGGGCTGGCCCCCCATCCTGGTTTGTTCCCTGCCTCGTGCCCATAGCTTTCGGGATAGGATCCGGACCCCCGCGACCCAGAAGGATAAGCAGTTTGGGAAATGGATGGATGGATGGATTTATAGTAATGCTCATCACCTCACTGTGGGTTCATAATGTACATTTCCATAACTCATGTCATGATAATGTGTGACGCATGGTATCACATTGCCAAAACAAAAGAAATGTGCTGTATCCTAGTAACTGAATCTAGCATAATGTGCCTGAGCAGAGGTTGTGTGACTTTTTAGTGACCCCACTGACATCCTAAACACCAGGCTTATAACGATTTTGATGTGTAGAATGTGTTAACGTAGAGTTCATTGCACTCATGGCCTGGTGATTCCCTAGCAGGGTGTGTGATGTCATCGTGGCACCTGCGTATGTCATCACCAAGGAGGGAGCTCCTCATCTGGCATTCTTTCCTCATCATGACCCCCACCCTGGTATCTGCATCACCCACATGGCATAGACACAACTAGGAAAGACACAACTGCAGAACATTGTAGTTTCAATACTGCCGGGAATATGGTTGTCTGTCCATTTTGGTCATGGAATTGTAGTTATTTGTTACATGCTGTTGTGCAGAATTTCACAGATGTCATTAGAAAGACAGCAACCTAATCAGAAATACGAGTTTGTGTTGAGTCATGTGGAAAGGTGACAGAAGACATTCACTTCTGTGGCTGCTGACACAGAGCTCAGTGAATAGCTTTACATGTGCAATGACATAATCACAGCACCTCTTCCGTTTACCTCTTCCATCTGCTGTTTATAAGGGGTCTTCAAGGGCTTGTATCATCAATCTTAGATGGAAAACCATGCATCCTGTCTGATGCAGTCTTAGATTCTGCATGCCAGGTTCCCCCAGAATAAAAGAAAGTATTAGCATACATGTGATGTCTATCTTCATCTCCAGTCTGTATATGATGGAAAAGGCAGGAAATCTATAGCTACACGGTTCCATATTCTTCTTCTAAACCCCTATGACTATGCACTTATTAATGGATGTTGGACAACAGCAGTTATGGGGACAGAGTTTTCTGAACACAGAATGAAGTGGGAGGCTCAACGAGGATACCAAAATCACAGGTTCATCACTTAATTAATTGATTGATTGATCAATTCACTTTCCAACTGCGACTCTGGATAAGTGTTGAGGAGGCAGCTTGCCAAGTGGGTCAGACGTCTTTTTCCATGGCCATATACTCTAGCTCATTGTGGGAGATCCTAGACATTCCCAAGCCATCTGACAGGTATAGTCCCTCCAGAAAGCTCTGGGTCTTCCCTGAGGCCCTTGTCCAGTGGGACCTACTTGGAATAGCTCCTTTGGGAACTGTCTTGGTGGCATCTTTATAAGACGTCCAAACCACTTCAGCTGACTTTTCACAATCCAAAGTAGCAGTGGCTTTGTTTCATGCTACTAGTCCACATCCCTGCTGCTTCGCAAATTATTCCGGCGAACTGGAGTCCTGGTCCGATGAGGCCAAAAGTGCTTCATCTGCGAAGAACAGGGATGCCACTTTAATGTCACTTCTAGACGCTAAATCAAACACCATTCCAGCTACATTCTGTGAATGAAATTCGCAAACAAGTAGAGAGACAAGACATACTGTGCATGTAAGCAAAAAATTACTTCAAATAGATTTGATTTTATCCAGAGGATGTGGACACAATTTTTACTGCATTCGCACAGGAACTAGCATGCAGTGGTGGCCTAGGTACTTGGTACAAATGTAGATTAGCTTAGTGTCTTCTGAAAATTCTTCAAGGAATAATTGGTCTACTGTTGCACGACAGGCTGAAATTTGCATTGTTCCTTCTGAATCCTATGTTCGAACACTGGGTGGTGTGCTCTCTCCAGGACCCAGGCATAGGCTGTCCCAAGGAGGCTGATATGTGCAGGAACGTCAGCTCTTATGCATCAGGCGTGACACTCATGCTTTCAGACTCTCACACAAGAAATCTTACGGCAAATCTATATTATTACATTATAAACCTCAAACTAGCTACATCAAAAGCGCTGGGGTGGTTTACAAACCCTACAGACCATTTACAAGGTAATAAAACAGTTACATGTAAATGAGTGTGCAAACTTGTCTCGAATTGAAAATCTCACTCCAGCCAGCCGACCAAAGCTGGCAGCCCTGAAAGTGTTCATGCCTCGGTATTTGGAACACAGCCTTTGGTCCCCTTTTTAAAAATATGGACCACCTCCCCAATCTAGAGGAATGCTGGGTTTGCAGGCCAGAGGTACTTCACTCAGCTTCCATAAAACATTGCAGAGGCATGTTTACCGCACCATCTCAACAAAACCCAATGCTTTTAACATCTCTGTATGGATCTTGTCTAACCCTGCAGCCATTCCACTACTGAGTTCAGACTTCAGCTACAATGATTCTGATCTACCAGAAGTTCCAGGCATGGACTCCTAGTGAGAAATGACCATCAGCCTAGGATTTTTTGTATCTTCACACCCACCTGAGGTCTTTCATCATGGAGAACTCCAGAGTAAAAAAAGACTCCACACGCAGTTAACGTTTTGAATTCCCACACCTAATGTCTCTTACCAAGGTCTGATCCATCATGGCCCTTTCTTCTTTCTTCATTGCTTAAGCTTGTATCTAAAAGGTACTCAAGCAGTAGGTAGTTCATTGATAAGATTTTCACAAGACACAAAGTGTGAGCTACCTTTACCTAAAGGACATATTCTGCTAGGTAACTTTCCATCCATCCATCCATCCATCCATCCATTTTCTGTATCCCCTTGTCCTATGCAGAGTCGTGGGGATCCAGAGCCTATCCTGATAATTATGGGTGCAAGGCAGACAATAACCCAGGATGGGGAGCCAATGCGCAGAATCTTAAATATATTAATAAAATTTAATAAATGCTTGCCACTTTGCATGAGTATTGTATATTTTAATCATCACTTGCTACTAAGTACACTTGGGGATTTTCAGCTGTATAATTTCATTTACACGTATAATCAATGATGTCAATAATCATGTCTTTCCAATTTAATTGACATTTGACAGCTAAGTCCATTAGCGATTCTAGGCTGTACATTTACCTGGCTTTATCAGAGATTATTATGGACTTTTCTTCATTAGTTGGCTCAGTTCATAATGTTTTATCATCTTTGCATTAGCAGATGAGCGATGCAATGCTCCGATTTTATTGGTTATAGATTGTGGAGGCTAATTATATTGCATAACCTGGCTCTCATTAATCGTATAATTGAGTTTTGCGTGTAAAACCTAACGAGCCTGAAGTAATTTATCTGATTTACTGTATCCAAAATCCCACTGTGTCTATATGTGTACTCACCTGAATAATAATAATAATAATATGCCTTTCAAGACACTGAAGGACACCTTACAAACACATAATCAACAATCACAACTTAGTAAATAAAAAAAAAAATACAAATATTGCAGTTACAATAAAACCAGGGGTTAAGTCAACAATTTAATTAGTATATCATAAATTTAATTAAATACCTTAAAGTTTTTCGTCATGTTTTTCACCAAACATAATTTACATGAGGAAAATGGAGCCAGTACCATGCAGCCACATAATATGATGATACATAATTTTTTAGCACTGAAAACTGAGTTCTGTGCGGCCATTTTAAAAAATCTGTCAGCACTATTAACAAATGCGCAAAGACACTCTTCTCAGGGCACTGGGAACTCGTTAAGCGAGGAAGGGTCAGTCTGTACTACATGTAATTGCTTTTTACATGTCTGACTATTAGGCTTAATGTTTATATATAATTACTGACATTTTTTTACTGACTAATGACCATGTAATGGTAAATATTTTTCAGGCTAATGGGGAAATGGATGTCTTGTTTACTTTGATCTTTCCTAGCCTGGCGGAAAAGGCTTCTGCGTTCAGCCTCATCTTTTTCTCCAATAACAATAGACAAGTTGCGCGGTCTCTCCTGCTTTTGTGTTTCAGTTTGCTGATTCCACCATTTGAAAACTGTAATGGGACAAAGCATGTCATAAGTAAACCACTCTCTATAAAATCGATGGGGGCGTTGTTTCAGTTAACGGCAGCAGAGCTCCTGGCTGGCTCTCGCCCTCCGTGGTGTTGGGTTCTCTATCGAAATGGCGTCAGCTGCCACATCAGGCACACGCTTGCGAGGCGGGGGGCCATGGGGAATTTTGTTTCTCCTCCTCAAATCCCCCGTTCTTCTTTTGGAAGGGTAGGGTTGGACGAAGGGAGCAGACATTCTCAGCTGAATCAGTCAGCCTCCCAGGCAAAGCAAAAGGAAAGAGAGCAAGGTGGAGCGAAGATCACCCTACGTGGAGACAAATGCCCTGCCTCCCTGGGTACCCTCGTGCTCCACTTTGCTATTATAAATCTCATGGTAGCTGAAGTATGTTGTAGTGTTTATCAGCCTATCTCTCACCTCACAGCACAATCAAGCTTTATTATTACAGCACTGGTCTCGGCAGGGGGCTATAGATTATAAATCGGCCTCTCCTCATCCCAAAGCAGAGCCTGTCAGTAACGTGTGGGACAGCCAAGGTCACGTTCCTTTCCCGAATAAGATGAGAGGGGGGCTTTTTGCACCACATGTGCTCCAGAATGTAATTTCCAGGGGTGTTTACGGAGCTGTGAGGGGGAACTTTTTCATTGAAAGGGCACTGCAATGAGCGCAATGCAACTTTTTGTAAATAATTTAGTTTTTTTTTTTTTGATTTTTCAAATCTGTTCACCTCAACACCCAGAGGTTAAGAGACGTAATGCTCCTGTAAATCACAGTGACAGGGCTGGTTCCACTCTCTGGTACTGGGCATTCGAGAGATGGATGATAGTAATGTGCCCAGTGATGCACCAGGCTCCATTCAGTGGACTGACTTGCAAACTCTGAGCCTGTCAGCTAATCAGGCCCAAGTGCCAGTCCTAGTCCCTGTGGCACATGGAGGAGGGGAGGTTGG
>JAODJX010000109.1:6954702-6970309 GCA_026776945.1 Isichthys henryi
ATTGCTTCCGGGATAGGCTCCGGACCCCCCGCAACCCAGTAGGAACAGCGGTTTGGAAAATGGATGGATGGATGGATTTATGTTTCCAAATGAAGTGTTTGCTATTCTCATGGTTTGGAATTCATGAAAGCATATGGGTTTATTGTAATATCTGTTATGTTACCCCCGATCTCATGATACAAGCCCTCCATATTTTACACCTGCTCGTCCTATGCAGTGAATTTATGATCATCACAAGGTTCATTTATATCGGAAAATTATAAATCCTGCATTTCCTCATGTCATTGAAATGTTTTGTTGTGAGTTACATATTGTGAAATATGGGTACAAGTTTCACAACGAGGATAAGATACATCAAAATAGTGAAATGATGCAATACTGTGAAGGTGATGCAATCATTTCAACATAAATGCAGTTCTGTATCTTGAGTGCCTGCTGATTATTTTTCACAGATTGCTGAATATGTGCCGGAAGAAAAGCTACAAGTATTGTGGTCCGTAGGAGGAAAAGCTTCTTCAGTAAACCATATGGTGTGTGAGGTCTACCCAACATCAGTAAAGGGTGTCACAGGACTATATATGACAATTCGTAGTCCTGGAGCATAATTTTTCTTCAATGTCGTTTTCCAGTAATTTAAAATGGGACCTTTAGTGTCCTATTGCATGTAAGTAGCTGCTTGTCTAATTTGATATCTGCTGTAAGCAGAATATTGATTCAGTTGACATTAATGGGAAAAAATCGTCTGCAGAACTGAGTCTTCTGAAGTTATATATGATGTCCGTGTAAACTGTAAATGGCTATTACATGTATGCAATAATAGTCTCCTAAGTGGCAGTGCTCATGTATCAGGTTATTTGCTTTCATAACGCTTTTATGCTGAAGTGGATAATCATTTTCACAGCCTGCTGTGCAAATCTTTGATGTAGTTTGCTTCTAATTGAGTTATACTTCAAACAAGTTAACTGTCAAAGTTTCTCCAAGATGGCTGACTCTGGCAATCTATTGCTAATTTAACAGGTCATAGAACACCTTTCAAGAAAATCCACTGAGTAGCAAAATTACCTGAATTAGCTGTCATTAGCTTAGCAATTTTAAACATTCTATATTACTCTCGTCATGTTTAGTCACTGCCTTGTGCTCTGTATGTTTTAGATCCTTTATAAACATTAAGCTCAAACACCAGATCTTCACACTATCTTGGTTGATTTTTGTGTGTCTTTTCAAATCTTCAAATAAAAACATCAAGGGAAAAACAAATTGCTAGCATTGAGATAAAGGATGTATATCTATTCCAATTTTCAACTCTTCAGTGCAGATATTAAGCATAACAATGTGTGCTCCTTTCAGGCATAAACAGACCTTTGAATTCCGTTGTAACACAGATAGAAGGACCACTATGCTCTTTTGATATAAAATTTATATTCAGACTGGAAAAATAATAAACAGAATGGAAACAGGCCTGAAGCATACAGACTTAAGCTACTGTCAAGGGGGGAAAAAAGTCTGACATTTAACCTCATTTCCTTGAATATGACTGCGCCCTCCTGATTTGGCGCTAACTGTGCTTTCCCCCAGCCTCACGTTCACAATGGAGGACGTTCATCATCGAAAGGGTTCGTTTATAAAGTAGCGATTTCTCCCCCCCCCCCCCATCTGTTTCAACTGGCATGTATGAACGCTAGAACCATATTTTACGGACACAGCTTGACATTATCATGTAATGTACCAATTACGGCATTATCGCAAGCAAATTTGGTTACCATAGCAACTAAGCTTAAAAAAAAAATCACAAATGCTTGGCAACCGAGACATAAAGCTGGAAAGGACTAAAAAGAATAATAATAAAAAAAGAACCAATAGCCATCCTTAGACGGTCTCTTTTTTATACTTTCTTAAATCAGAGGTCAAACGGTAAGCCTGTACAGAGATGTACAGAGTCTGGCGAGAATAAAAGGGCCAGCAATGGGCAGAGATTCTCTTTTCATTCCCTCCTCTTTTCTCAGGCAAAACACATCTCTATCAAACAAGGTCTGTCTTTGGAACCCGCAGCCATGCATCTGAAGTTCCGTGCCTGTGCATTCCAAGGACATCGTCTACAAGGGCCTCATCAGCTCCCAGGTGGGAAGCTTCATTCTTCTGATACCACTTTATTTGTTCTGGGTCTAAAATGCTGGCAACCCTTTATCCAGGCATTTATTTCACAAAACTTGCTGAAGCCATTTTGTTGTGGTGTCTCGCTCAATAAAATAAGAATCTCCCGGGGTAGTTTAAACCGTAATATTCACAGAGGAATATTATTCTCCAATTCCAGCAGGTACTATATTAAAAGTTTATCCTTTCCAATAGAGTAATTATGTA
Source organism: Isichthys henryi (assembly GCA_026776945.1). NCBI lineage: Eukaryota > Metazoa > Chordata > Actinopteri > Osteoglossiformes > Mormyridae > Isichthys > Isichthys henryi. Next base: position 6,957,061 of record JAODJX010000109.1, read on the forward strand.
TAGCTTTTCTATTTTAATACTTTTACAGTTTTTCAGAAACTGCTTTTGTGTTGTAAAATGTGTGAAAAGCCCGGCTCACTTAACGTATTGCGTTGAGACACCTTCACCAGGTGGAAGATCAATCGGCGTGGCTCGCGTTCATATGGCATGAACCACAAATTCTGGGAAGGTAACATTCACACCGGCAGCACAGCTAATACTGTGCATGTGGCGTGTGCAGGAAAACTCCCCACGGGCTATCATCAAGGCACCACAACCTTGCCACCACTGCAGAGACAGAGGCTTCATTGGTGTTTGACGTTACTTTAGTATTTCCACGCATGCAACAAGATGTTTAGGATGCCACAGTAAATCTTTACCCTTATCTCAGCTGAGGTGTAAGTCCTCAGTGGTAAACATGGCCCTCTTTCAACTCGCTTCCCTCAAGCCAGCACTTTTTGCATGAGCCTTAGTAATCCATGCCAAAGACCTGCCAACAAGCCCTAGTCCCTCACAGCACATAAAGCAGGATCCCAGAAGAGCCTTCCCACCCGGAGATCCACGCTCGGCTTTCTGCTAATGAACGGGGAGACGGATATGGCATTCCTCCCGTATGCCGTGGTAAATCCCAGAAGCGCATGCAAACATGAGTTGTGAGACCATGTGTGACTGTAGAAAACTTTCTGTTGAAAGGCTGAGGGTGGCGTTCTGACAGCCCCTCCTCAAAGCCTCCCGCAAAGGGATAACAAGATACACTCAACACCCCTCTCCCATATTATCTGCTGTAATATTTATCATATTAATATCAACACAGACTAAGCAAATACAGTGGCACAAGCTTCCTACTGTTAAAATGGGGTGACTCAGTGTTTGCAGCTATATTTATGAAAGTCCAGGACCATGCAATTTCACCCTAGCGTCTGTGCCTTTGCAACATTCTCTGTGTGCTTAACGTGACAAAAGAAGCGATAGTACATACTCTAATTCCACTCCATTGAACTGTCATAAGATTAAAATAGATGTATTTGACCTCAGATCTTGGGGACTGATAAATGAGCCTAATCCCTTTGGGTACACATTTAATTTACTTTCAAAGGTCTTTGGAATTAAAAATATTTAATCATGCCAGAGAGTCGGCAACAGAAGCCATTTGTAAAAAGTTGAGGAGCCAAAAGTCATTTACCAATTCAAAAAGAAAGAACTCCTGCAGCTGGGAAACCAGTGTTAGGAATGGTTTGGAATTGATCAAAATTTGCGCAAAAAAATCAATGGCCTTTAAAAAGCAGCTTGATGTAGAATAATTCCCACTTTCCATCCGTTTAATATAATGCTTCTACAGTAAAGGGTCACACTGAGCTTGGATCCTATCCCAGAAAAAAGGAGTCCATTGTAGAGGACACCTTGGGTAGTGTGCCAGTCCATTGTAGAGGACACCTTGGGTAGTTTGCCAGTCCATTGTAGAGGACACCTTGGGTAGTTTGCCAGTCCATTGCAGAGGACACTTTGGGTAGTGTGCCAGTCCATTATAGAGGACACCTTGGGTAGTTTGCCAGTCCATTGCAGAGGACACTTTGGGTAGTTTGCCAGTCCATTGTAGAGGACACCTTGGGTAGGGTGCCAGTCCATTGTAGAGGACACCTTGGGTAGTTTGCCATTCCATTGCAGAGGACACCTTATTTTTTTGCAAAACTGCATTGTGAGAAAAAATTGTATGTACAGATTGGGTAGCCACAAACATTTCATAAACATGGTGGCAAAGGATCACTTTGGTCCGCGGCAGAGGTGCAGTGTTTGATGGAAATTTGATCTGACGTGAGTATCAAGGAACACACAAAGACTGTCTTCTTAAACTTGCAGCATTAATAAATAGAAATCATTGTGTCGAATAGTAGATAAATCTATATGTGCGCCCAAAATGACTCCAAATAAGGCACAAAATTAGGACATTACTCCTGAATTCCAATCTGCAGTCCGATACTGCTTTTCTGCCTATGTTTTCTTGCACGGTCATGACGAAAGCTTGCTCAGGTCCAGATCATTAGGTCAGGTCCAGGTCCAGCAGAGCAACTGAGCTTGAACATGGTACGAGGCAACCGGGCCAAAGAGTTAGTTGGCCCAGTTTCTGTTGCGCTTGTCTTGTGAAAATCAAAGAAAATAGCCTGTTGAAGTGAGTTGAAAGGGTTACCCCTCTCCATGTCATGGATGAAGAGATGCCACCAAACTCCCCAGGTCTAAAGCTGACAAGTCATATCAGTCCCCTGGGCTTCAAGAGCATGTTTTCGATTTAATTCAGAATGTAGATCAGAGACTTCAGAGGATTTTGTCATTTTCCTACCTCCATCCCTCCTCTTAATTCAGCACCGCAGTAACCTTAGACTCTAAGGCTGCTTCTACCTGCATTATAATATCATCTGCCCAGTTTACTATGTGTGTCCAGCTGCTATGCTGAAACTGCGACATCGCGCCACACTTTCGCGCCTCCCCGTTAATGGGAATGTTCCCTGCTGGCAGCAGGGACACCAGTAACGGGACTTATCACTGAAATGGGTAATTTAAAAAACCTCTTAGAAATGGCCCAGAAATGTGGAATGTCCCCAGGTAGGACAGATTGAATACTGAGTGTTACATTCCTCTGATTTCAACCTTCTTCTGCATCCCTGAAAAAAAAATGATGCACTTTAGAATAGTTTAAGTAAAGTGAGGTGAGGAAAGTTGAGGTTCAGAGTCCAAACTAACCTACTTTAAAATACATTTTTCTTATTAAATTTTAAAATAGAGTGAGAAATGTGCTTGCCTGTCGACGATATTTTATTTTCTTGATTCCAAATTATCATAGACAGCAGGATGCCAAACTCCACAGACAAACAAATATGATGCTTTATGAAAATAAATAAATGACATCTTGCCTTGCACCAAGCTAAAGTCTCCTATAATGGGAAAAACATGCTACTAAGAAACATTTTATTTATGGGAACTATTCATTCATCTTTAAGAAGGAAAGCGATATCTTAAAAAGACTTAGATGTCAATTAAACTGTAATCAAATATTTATTTATGCATCGGACATAAAGTTATTGCATTAAATACTATAAAACTACATTTTGCTTGAACCAGGATGATGTCCTAGAATCTAATCTGTGAAATCATTTCAGTCATACCTTCATAAAGGCATCCGCAAGCACTGCGAACGCAGCTTTGTCATGGTGACAGTGAAGTCCGTGCATCTGAGTTTAAATAATGTGTTTTCTTCTGTGACTTTTGGGAAAAAAATATGTAAAGGAACTGAAATATGATTCACCCTGCATTCCTGAGTCCCAGTAATCGCAAAGTGAGATTATGGTGTAGCGCTCTGGAGAGTTCATCCACCACCTCCACCACCATCATCATCATCATCATGATCAAAAAAAAAAAACCACCAAATCGTGGAGTTTCTCATGGAAGAATGCTGTCGTATGGTGAGTTAATACCCTACTGAGAGACTTTGTAATTCTTTCCTTTTTTGGTGCCTCTTTGTCTCTCCATGTGTCCATGTGTCTCAGCTTTCTGCTCCTTCTTCTTTTTCCGGGGTCACATAAGGTGGATAATTTGTTCTCTTTGTGTTGCACTGTGGAGCTTACGCTGGCTTTAGGTGTGTGTCCACATGGGGGATGTGGGTACATGTAGAATTAGATTTTGCACAAAGATCTGGGGACTTCCAATAACTTTTAAAGAAGATTTAAAACTCTGGCTAATATATATATAAATATATATTTGCGTTGGCGCACCAACCTGGGTTGTTCTCTGCCTTGCACTGGCAGACTCCAGGATAGGCTCTGGACCGCACACAACCCTGAATAGAATTAGCCATTACAGAAAATGTATCGATGGATGGATGAATGTATGGATAGATGGATTGATGTATGGATGGATATAAAACTGAAGTACATCCAGCTGATAATACTCTCATAAACCCCCCAAAAAACTAAACCACTGAACTTTCCTATGCTAATTAGGACCATGCTCTGAAATACATTCTGTATAATTTGAAATCTGCCAGAAACATACTTAGGTTATATCAGTTGTGGTGGGTGAGGAAGGAAGATATTGTGGGGCCGGGCGGACCGAGGAATCGCGGGAGCAGAGAGAGACACAGAGACTCGCTTGCTGAGAAAAACACGCTCCTTATTTGCAGTGCTTAAAAGGACTACCTCAGGCACCCAATGAGCACCGAACCAAACACACAGATGGGAAACACAAGGTTGTCAGGCGCCGAACTGCAAGATGCACACACGGCGAGAGATTTACACACGCTAAATATATGCGAGGGTCGGACAAGACATGGGCAAACACACATGTGACAACAGGGAAATGCAATCATTAGCATTAACATTAGCAACAACAATTCAACAAGGGCTATTTACAATTCCATGCAGGGCATGCTGGGACATGCGCCCCACACTCAGCATTCATTGTGAAGCTATAACATTAAAAGCAAATAAATAACACTGATTATCTAACTGGAATGGCATTTGTCAAGGGTGCCATTATATATTAGGCAACTGAACAGTTAGTTCTTGAAACTCATGTGTTGGAAGTGGGAGAAAAGAAGCTAGTATAAGAGTCTGAGCAACTTTCACAAGGGTCAAATTGTGATGGCTAGACGACTGGGTCAGAACATCTCCAAAACAGAAGATCTTGTTCGTGTTCCCAGTATGCAGTGATCAGTGCCTAACAAAAGTGGCCTAAGGAAGACCACCTGGTGAACTGGTGACGGACTCATGGGTTCCCAAGACTTATTGATGCGCTGGTCCAATCCCACAGGAGAGTTACTGTAGCACAAATCACTGAAAAGGTTAATGCTGGTTATGATAGAAAGGTGTCAGAACACACAGTGCATTGCAGCTTGCTGTGCATGGGGCTGTGGAACCACAGACCAGTCAGAGTGCCCATGCTGACCCCTGTCTACGGCCAAAAGCGCCTACGATGGTCATGTGAGCATCAGAACTGGACTATGGAGCAATGGAAGAAGACGACCTGATCTGATGAGTCACATTTTGTGATACATCATGTGGACAGCCAGGTGTAGGTGTGTCATTTACCTGGGGAAGAGATGGCTGCAGGATGCACTATGGGAAGAGGGCAGACTGGTGGAGGCAGTGTGATGCTCTGGACAGTGTTCCGCTGGGAAACCTTAGGTGCTGGCATTCACTCTTGACACATACCGTCTACCTAAACATTGTTGCAGACCAAGGACACCCTTCATGGCAACAGTATTCCCTGATGGCAGTGGTCTCCTTCAGCGGGATAATGCGCCTTGCCACACTGCAAAAATTGTTCCGGGATGGCTTTAGGAACATGAAAAAGTTCATGCTGTTTCCTTGGCCTCCAAATTCCTCAGATCTTAATCCGATCAAGCATCTGTGGGATGTTCTGGACAAACACGTCCGATCCATGTAGGCCCCACCTCGCAAGGTACAGGACTTATAGCATCTGCTGCTAACATCTTGGTGCCAGAAACCACAAGAGACCTTCAAAGGTTTTGTGGAGTCCATGGCTCGACGGGTCAGAGCTGTTTTGACAGCATGATGAGAACTTACATGATGTTAGGCTGGTGGTTTTAATGTCACAGTTGATCAGTGTATATTAAGATATCCGTAAGAGCAGGGGCGACGGAGGGGCTGTGGGATCCAGTGAAGTGCAGTGCAGTGGCTTTCCAGTGTGAAATTTGTTCTGGATGCGGGGATCGTGCTAAACAAGCAAAGTTAAATGAGTTCCCTGAACTATATGAATGACATTCAGATCTGATGGCCTTCATACATGGCATATTAAACATAAACAATGACATTTTTAACTCTGCATAAATATTTGAAGTTTTGTCCGTATAAATATGCTATGCCTAAATGAGATAAGTTTTTATCTCACAAATTAGAATCCATCTATCAAGAAGGTAGTATTTTTTTTGCCGTGCTTTCAGAGGTAACTCTACTTGTCAGTGAACAAATGATAGCGATTTTTAGACTATTCTGCAATAACACATCATGAGTAAGAACTGAAACAGAGCAGTTTATTGTTTTGTGAGCTTGGGAAAAACCAATAACAATCAGAAGTCTGGATTCAGCTCAAAATTTAAATTGAATGTAACATGAAGATTGTATTACATTTTTAACTTTTGGATTCAACCCATTTTGGCTCCTTTATTACCCAAGAGACCAGGGCTGTGAGCAAGTTTTCAACTGTGTGAGTAAACTGGTGTGCAGGAGGATGCTTTCTGTGGGACGTGGCTGTCAGTCATATAATTTGATTTTGTTTCACTGTGATGGGGGGGGGGGGGCTTCACCCAGTCACGGTGTTTCACTGAACTTTGGCTCTACTGCCTCTTGGGGATGTGCTGAATGCCTGTGAGATGCTGATTTCCAGCACCTCCGGACCAGTACTGGCGTTTCTCTTCACACGTCTCTGTATTTCTTACTTCTGTCAGCTGGCAAGAGAGACTTTTGATACTTTTGGACTCATATGGAGAAGTGTTTCAGACAGTTAAGAATTTATGACATTCAGATAGGACTAAATTGGACAAAAATAGGGGAATTTGAAAACTGCCTGTAAATAAAATGCAAAGTGATAGTATTCAGCTCTGGGCCCTACACTAGCTGGTTTGATTTGCATGAGATAAGACATCATTGAAGAGAGACGTAACAAAGAGAAAGTTTGCATGTAGCAAGACACTTGCTTTGGGATTTTTTTGGCATTCAAAAAATTAAACACACCATCTGGGTTATCAGTCACTTAGCAGTGACACTATTTTGTTCTTTATTTTGTAATATTTCTGTCTCTGGCTGCATTTTTGGTTCAAAAGAAATGATTAAGTTCCATAATGTACAGTGAACAATATCCAGAAAACTGGGAGCAGCACTTGCATGCGGTTTGAATATGTTCTTTGCTGAAGAACATCTCCTTGTTATTCCTGAAGAGGCCTGTAGCAAAGAGAAGTGCCAAAAACAGGAAAGGCTTCTCCTACTTTCTACGGGGCTATTTTACAGTCCAGCTCTCCTATTACTGAGCAGAACTAGGGTACAGATTTAAGCATAAATGCCTTGGAAGTGCCTCTGAAAGGTAGACATACTATATAACTCTGCCTGGCTACATTTTGCTTCCATGGGTAGGATGGTGCAATACTAGAAATCTCACAGTGCGGAGTTTCTATTCTGTGCCAACAAAGGTGTTCACTGTCTGGCTGAGTTTTATTATTGCAAATTAATTTAGGCATTCCAGATAGATTTGAATGTATAAGACTTTGTTGACTGGACAAGATCGAGCAGATCATACTCTTGAAGGAACTTGAAAAATTGTTCCCGTTGTTTATGATTCTTGCTAATCTTTGTATCTTGACATGATGCTTTATCTGTGAAGGTCCCTATTTGAACTTGGAGATAATTTTACCTTGAAAAGCAGCATCTGCCTACTTGCATGTCTCTTTGCACAAAAGCATCTGCCAAACCAAGTAAATGTAATTAAAATGGTAAAACCTCTCATTTTGGAGGAGCCATATAAAGCAGTTACTCATATTGCATATTTCTGAAATCAAAATATCCTGGTTTCGTGGTTAGTTTGACAGTTTTATTAATGTCGAGAAATGAAGGGAGTGTCATTATAGAATTTAAGATTGCTAAACTGTCTCAGCTTCTGTTCACTTGCTATGACTGGGTCTGCTATGACTAAGATGGATTAAAGCATTCCTTTAAAAAAGTGTAGAGAAATCCAATTATTGGAAACTCAAATAAGATCTTCTGCTGGCATCATTAAAATGGCAAACCAGAGACAAACAGAAAATCGTCAAGTGCATTGTGAGGTCAACCGTAGGTTCAAACTTTGCCTCTCAATACCCATTGTGTGGTGACAATTTGCCTTTGCTGATGTTTGTAGCAAAGATATAACTCAGAAAAGGACCCATTCCTTGTAAATTGTTTGTAGTCATTTTTCTAGCAATTATGTTGGTATTTATGGGAACATTTGTTGAAACTCATGAAGTTTAAAAAGCAGAATGCAAGGCTTGTTACACCTTCCCTGGCAGGTGCCTCCTGATCTGCCTGCTCCAGGTTCCTAATGATTTGTCTCCCAGTGCAAAGCATGCCACACTTTCTCCTTCGCTACCTCCTTTGACATTTTCTAATTTTGTGGCGAGGTTATGTATATGCTGTTGAGGAGAATGAAGTACAGCAAGCCATTTTTACAGGCTGTCATTTAAATGCAATACATTGGGATCTTTTTTGAAACATGGGAAAAATAATGAAACGATGCTTCGGCGTTTTCAAGGAGATGGAAAAAACACTCAGTGATTCACAACAGGGTAGGAGAATGTAATTTGCATTTAAGGTGGTTACAGATGTCAATAAATAATAAGGCATTGAAATCTTTGAAGGTAAAAAAAAATGTTTTCCATTGTCTATAGTTCTACTGAAAGTCAATTATTTAGTGGTTTGGTAGAGATTTTATGTTTAACTCTTTTTCGTTGCTTTTTGCACCATAAAATATATAAACATAAATAAGTAAAAAAAAAAAATAAATGTTTTCTTCCTTAGCTGCAAATAGCACTCTGCAGTGCTACCACAGCTCCTTGGAAATAGGCTTTGTACCATATGTGTGGAGTCGTGTGGGAAGCAGCAAGGACAAGATGACACAGCAGAACCAGAGGTGGCTTCTAGGTAATTTCGCCTGTGCCATTTTTTATGATAAGCATGCCGGCTTTGGACAGAAGCTCCTGTAAATACATTTCACAGCCCCCAATGGTCCTGGATACCATTTTCTATTCCAGCTGAGCCCTTTGTAGATCTGGCTTCATAATGATTCACTGTAATTACATAATAATTATTATAATACAATTACCCTGTAACTATAATTAAGGATCATTACAATTCCCTTTGTAATTATCTTTGATTTGTTTGATAATTGTTTGAAAACCCTTTGAATTTTTTATTCTCTAAAAGTGTCAGCATTTATATGTACGATTTGTTTGGATAACGCTCCCATTCAGGGACGCTTCACACAGCAAGGCTCCCTGATGCAGCACTGCACACTGTTTGGAAAAGAAACTTAACTGCTGACATTTGCGTGACTGAGCAAAGCTGCAGTCATTCTTGCTCCCTTGCACTGAACTTCCCTTCCTCTGATCACAATACCTGCCGGTGCTGCCTAATGCTGCTCGGATTTACTAAGATTTGCGACCGTGAGGCACAGCCTTCTGCTGCCTGCCTGCTTGCTAAGTAGTAAGAGATGTTGCTAGAATGGAAATATATTTCTACATAACTGCTCCTGTCCAAAATATTGTGTAAAAACCCCCTTTCTTGGTGCTGATCGGTTTTTATATATTCAGTGTAACCAATATATTATTGATATTTTTAGTTAAACATCCCCCCACCCCCTGGCAAGGTAAGCATTGCCAAATTAATATGGAAATATACAAATAGCAAACAATGTTAATAAAATAATGATGGCATAAAAATATAAAACAGTATTTCTGTTATAATGCCAGAGTGTGTTACAGGGTGTAGTAACCTAACTGCTTAACATAAATTAGGGTTAGCAATGTCAAGAAGAGTCACTCAGATTCATCATAATGCTATAATAAAGGCTAGCCATGGAGATAACCTTATTTTGTAATGTAAAAGGTACATAATTAATTGAATATGCAGATCACTAACATATTTTTGTTTATATAATGAGCACATAAGCTGTAAGCTACCATTTCTTTTTATAACTATCACTTGGAGGAGTAGGTGTACCTGATGAATTAGATCAGCTCAAAGCCCCCCCCCCCCAATCACACTCGAGCCTGGTTTCCTGTTTCATTTTCTTTAAACAGACGCTGATTGTCGTGTACTAAGCATTATTTAATGAAAGATGCCACTTTGGGCAAGAAAAGACCCATTATGAGCCCCCATTAACCTCACACCAAATTTGGCGATCGGACTTTGCCGAGCTTGAAATTTTCATAATTAAAAGTAAAGCTTCATTGACGTGCTTCGTAATTAATTTGCGCTTTTATGTCCTCCCTTAACGTGGGAAGATGATGCTTTGTGATGTAGATAAAGCACTTTCAAAAACCACATTCCTTCTCTTTCCACTCAATTTAAAATCTTCTTCTTACCGGTCTTGATTTTCTTAGAAGTTTAAAGCTTTATTGTAGCTTTCATATTCAGGCGCAGACTTCTAGTAAAGAATTGCGGTTTTGTGTGAGCAGCAGACAACATGGAGGAGAACATCTATTCAGCCATCCATCCATCTTCCAGCTGCTTATTCTGGGTAGGGTTGTGGGTAGGTCTGCAGTCCATCCTAGGCAGCAACACAGGAGGGATAAAGGTTGGAATGGATGCCACATGAAGGAGAAGAGAAGAATATATTTGAAAGGAGGACATAACAATTGTTTGCTGATTACCAAAGAGCTTGAAGTAAAAATGAATGACCACCGATCAGTATCCCAGTTGTCCCATAATCTGGTTAATAAATGGATTCTCGATTTTCCCTATTCTTTCAAATATCCATATCATTTTTTCGCATGTTTAACGGCTGGAGGTGTTTGGCTTTCCAATTAAGGTCAATACACTTGACGTGAAATCATTCCTCTTCCGTCCGCTCCGTAGTGGTTGTTCCAGACCGATGGCTGCCCTTTGCATTTGCACATTTTCCATCTTCCCCTGGAAACCATTCTTCTGTGATGCTGGGCATTTCCCTGCATTCTGTCATTTCCTCCCTCAATGTAAATATTAATTTCATGCTTTTCAATTTCAGTATGGAGCTTTTTACAGGTACGCTGGATTTATTGTATCTGGATTACTTTCATGTTTACTGCGGCAAATCAAACGCAGCAATGTTATCATTAATTTTAACGTGCATTGGTATTCAAATATCATTAATAAAATTGCTGCTGCATTTTATTAAAAGGTTTTTGCAAAGGAATAATGGAGAATAGAATATAGATAGATTTCAATGGTTGTCATCTGTGTATTTTTTGAAGAGGGTAAGCATGTGAAAACTTAATTATACAGGTCAAAGATTTTGGTAATATTAATTTCAGCAGGACATGTGTTCATGTATGTGTGTGTGTCTGTGCGTGTGTGTGTGTATGCATGTGCTGAACAGCTCAGGTGTACCTTGGGGGTCTTGTGGGGGGCGTTTATACAAAGGGGATTGAAACTTGCAAAACGTTTTACATGTTAAATTCTAAAAGGACATAGATTGCGTCAAATGTACCAACAAGAAGTATATTTCTTTTCATAAAATAGCTCCTTGATTTCTCTCAAGGGCATGTATACTTTTTGAATTCAAGGAAAATGTTCTGTTGTATGCTGGGCTTAACACCTAGATATGGTCAGTGAAGATTATAGGCCTAGAGTGGACCTGAGGGAATGGGTAAAGCTGATAGATGTATGTATTTAAATTCATTTTGATGAAGAACGGTGATAAATCGTCTTACATCTGTCACTTAGAAGTCGGAGGAACATGCTTGTATTTTTAATATCTGTCTGGAAAATTGTGACACATTTATATATTTTTCTCTGAGACATAAGTATAAACACGACAATTTACAGAATTCAGAAATAAGCATATTCATTGAAAATGTCTGAGCTGCAACCCAGCCCCACTTGCTTTGGAGGAAAGCCAAGTAAGTCAAAGAAAAAAGACACCATGACACAAGCAGGCGTGCATCGTGGGTATTCTCAAACAAGCTCGAATGAGATCGCGGCAACTATAGGTTCCAGGCATGCTGCAGGGAACAATGGGCCTTGGATACGCACCACTAAATGAAGAAACAGCTTTGTGCGTGATTTTACTGATAATATTCTACTTGTCAACAATAATTGAGCCTTCAGAAAAATGGGAATGCCCTTCCTCCCCCCAGCAGACTGTGCTTATGTAGCAACACAAAGGAATTTGTCTTCCATGTGATGCCTCTGTCTTTTTACAACACAGAATTTGAAAGCTGCTGTTCATTTCCACAAGCAGCTCCAAATGGGCTCCCATTGGTCTAATTACTGGCTGTGCGCGTGGCAGGGAGGCTTGAAGGCCGAGCTGAGGACAGCCTTCCTCTTTCCGCAAGCACTCCTCCGTCTTCTTGGGGAACGGCTTGAAGAAGCTCCGTGTTCTGGGACATCTGTCCAGATTTATGTTTATTGTGAAGCTAAGGCCTGATCTCAAGCTCAGCCCGTGAAGATACTCCTGATATCAGAGACCATATTATCATGGTGCCCCGGCAGAGACAGCTTCTGCTATCCAGACGTCATGGTTTTAGAGATAACTGAAGCCCCAAATCAATACATGTGTGCTTAGTGTTTACTGTTCCAAAACACTTCTTACATCGTAGCCTTGTGTTTCCATAACAACTAAAATATATGTAGTGTTTACATTGCTCTCATTGCTCTCTTAGGTGAATTTTGGTGTAGTGTCAAGTAAGTATTTCTTCTTTATCGTACACACTGTAATGCAATAGACATGGTTCTTTAAATTGCCAATATATAGTGAAATAACGGAAACATGGACTTTGAATAGAAGAGAATATGTAGGAACATCTGACACCACTAGGGGGTATAATTGCTTAGTGGTTGGTACTGTTGCATCACATACATCTAGGGTTGGGAGTTTGAGTCCCGCTGCCTTTCTGTGTGTACACATGTTTGTGAGGGTATGCATGAGTCTGCCCTGTGATGGACTGGCATTCCCTCCAAAACCTCGCCCTGCCTTATGCCTTATACTTCATGGGATAGGTTACAGGATGGATGGATGGGATGAAACATCAGATTACTTTGTAGGTTTACATGTTTCGACCATCTATGCTGCTCCCTACTCTGTTGTAATCTTTCAGTCAGACAGAGAAATTTCCAGCTAAATTGAAGCATAGGCACATACACCGCAGTCTGGCCAAATTTACTGAAAGAATGAACTAACGCCCACAATTCAATAATTTAACATCAGTGAATTATTTTCATTACTCAAGAATCACTTAGTAGTTCTATTCACAAGGTTGAAGTACTGGGAACATGGAATGGAATGCAAAGGCGTAGAAAGTGAGTGGTCACTAGTATTGCTTGAAATTCCATGTTTGTATAATTTGATAGACACTATATTGCCAAAAGTATTGAGACACCTATATATATATATATATATATATATATGCAATGAGGCCACACACACACACGCACACACACACACACACACATATGTCATGGACCCGGGTTCGAATCCCCGCCTGGGTCACATGTGTGTGGAGTTTGCATGTTCTCCCCATGTCGTCGTGGGGTTT
>JAODJX010000109.1:6972337-6990503 GCA_026776945.1 Isichthys henryi
AACCCACCAGCGGCCGAAAATTTAATTATGTCTCCTACTTAGTAGCACTTACTTTAGTTATTTGCCCCCAACCCATGAAACCCCCCCCCCCCCCCCATGAAAATTACTTTCCGGCCTGTGGGAATTGGGAAAATTGTCCATCAAATTCTGCCTGTGCTGGTGGGCGTGATTCAGCGAGCAGCAGTGCAGCTGCTTGCGCTGTCCTCACGCTCGTTCCCTCATTCTTGGACGTGCATGGTTATGCCAGCATGTCCCTTCTTTATCCCGGAAAAAGCAAACTGTGGAGCCGCCTCTGCTGATCCCAGTGCTTAATCTTACCATGCTGTGCTACCTTTGTGGAAAGCTCTAAATATCGACCCCAGAATCGAGTTCCAAGAGGTATTCTGTGAAACAAAGGCGGCATCGCTTGCTGAACGCCTACCCAGGACTGCTCCGTTGTACGGCACCCTGGTGCATTGCTTCCTCAAAGCTAAATGTAACCCATTGTCTCATCTTGGATCTCAGGCTCCTGAACAGTGTATTGATGAAGCCCAAACCTTGTGTAATCCACCTCTTTACTTTGTCTGCAGTTTCCAAAACTTTTCATTGTAGAAAAGAAGGTTAGGGGGTCTCTAACTCTGCCTTGACTGTGGAACCCTCAATGATGTCATAGCAAAGTATCGTTACCCATTTTTACTGACCTATAGAGCTCTGAGCTGCTACCATATTCATGAAGTTGCATCTCAGGAGTGCATTTCACCTTTTATGATTTAGTAAATGGCTTTTATCACCACTAGAGGGCACTGTGAATACTTGGTAATATTATGAACTCTCTAACGCCCCCTCTGTCTTCCAGCTTGTGAAATATGATTGAACAACCTGAATAATGTACATAGACAATGGTATAGGAGAGACTTTAATATTGGGGGGTGGGAGGCACACAATTTAAAAATTTATATACAAAGGTCTACTTATTGGGAAGATGAATGAATCCAAATGAAATATTGGGGGTACAGTACATGCCCCTCTGGTTCCTACACCCCTGTACATAGATGACATTTTGATCTACTCCAGGTATCTGTCAGAACCTCGAGACCACATCAGGCCGGTGCTCCAATGTGTCGGGGTGACAATGGGCCGTACATAAAGGCTGAAAAATCATTGCCATTGACATCAGTTCCATGCGGAGGTAATCCCTTTCCTGGGTAACATCCTAGCCCATATGGGAATTTAGTAATGTGGCTGAACCTTTCACATCACTGATTAGGAAATCCCCTAAAAGAGAGGTTCTCAGTCTTTTGATGTTCGCAGACTGATCTACATTTATTTTTTGGAAAACTAATCAACCCCTCCACAAAACCCCCAGTGTTCCGTGGTCTGGTGGAATACTGGCCGCGGGCTGATACTGGTCCGGGGACCAAAGATTGGGAATCCCTCAACCGGAACACTGACCTGGTCAACCCGGCACTGAAAGGCTTCTCTCAGGTGAAATCCCTGTTTTCTTTCGACTCTGTCCTTATACAATACAATCCAGAACTCCCTGTTGCAATATGAGTGAATGTTTTCTGAGTGGGGGGTTGTCTTATCTCATCGGCCCTGTCCCACCTTGATGCCAGTTAATTAACTCCGGGGCTGCTAGAAATTTCATACAGTAAATGCTCATATTTCTGTTCATATTTCCAAAGTATGTATTTGGCTTGGGCCGAGTACGTTCAATCCTCACGAGTATACACCTTTGTTCCTGCTTCCAGTGCTTTTTCAGGCCACCAGCGTTTACTTTCCTTATAATGTCGAGCCAAAGGATATCTGTGCAGCGGATGGCTGGTTCAGGAGGAACGAACAGATGTGAGAAACAACCCTATTACACCCAAGTCAACATGTTTGGCTGTGTACTGGGGACATCAAATTTTGCTTCCCGTCACAGAAAGTCCACCTAAGGTGCATCTACCCTTTCAAGATCCTCCAACGCATCAACCTAACCTACTGGTTGCAACTGCCATCTCAGCATCAACTGCCCACCGCCTTTCACTTCTCCCTGATGTAATCTGTCCACTACAGCCCTATGCATCTTCCTTCCAGCACACATTGAACCTCCTCCATCACTCGACATTGATGAGGAACCCACTTAATCAGCTTGGGCTTTGCTGCAGTTTAGGTGAAAGAAAGGTCAAGTAGACTATGTGAAGGGCTGGGAGGGGTACTGTCCAGAGGGGCAGTTCTGGGTGCGGGTGAGAGATGTTTTAGATCCTTCCTTCACAAATGAAATTCACAACGTGCCCGAAGTCCATGACCCCAAGGTTTGCTCCCAAGGAGACAGGTCTGGGCAGTGTGTGTTGTTTGTTGAGGGTGGGGAGTGGGAATCCAGATGTGACATCAGCCCAGTATATAACATTTTCCTCCCTTTGAACTTTTGTGAGTTTATTATGTGTTTGTTGCCATCTCAGCGTCTTGTCTGGAGTCCTTTATTACCTGTTCACAGATCTGGTTTTGGATTCCATTTACAACTCTTTTGCCTGCCTGCTTTCCAATCAGTTCTTGTTGATCAATCGTGTTTGGATCCCACTGTCGGCATGCCTGGTTTTGACCTCTGTGTTCTGCATGTAGATTGTGGATTGGATCATTGGGATACCCTTCTTTGCACTTCAATCCAATCTCTTCCTCATTATGCTTCTGGTAAAATGATTTGTTAGGATGAGAAAGTGGCCGAGTACATAAACAATGGCAGAGGACAGTGAAATAAGAACGATGGGCCTAAAAAACAAAAGACAATGTTTTATGAGGCTAACCCACACTGGTTCAGACAATAGATTAAAGACAATAGATAATGGAGTATTTAAATTATTTATTACCTGATGTATTAAGTAAATGTGCAATAAAATATGTATATGACAAGCCAGAAGCACCAATGTTGCAACCAATTAATGACTGTTTTTTTAATTACATTTTTAATGTAAACAGCTTTTATTTGTTTTGCTCCGTACATCACGCGCTTTATCCATTCATCTATCCATTATCCATATCTGCTTGTCCAATCCCACCCTTTTGATCAATGTGGTTTTCTAACAGCGCCTTGTAACTTGAAATCTGTAGCTTGTGAAATTGCCGCACCCGAGATGATTGATTCTGATACCTAGGAAATGGCAGGATTCCCAAACTGCTGTGTTCAAAACCACCATCAATCTGTTAACAATGGAGCCAAACCACTGAACAAATGGATGCGTTTAGGGGCTCTGAAACAGTTAAAGCCTTACAAACACGGGACAAGAGGAAAGAATATCAACAATAAGGTAAGATGAAGAAGGTGGGAACACAACTCAAGAGATGGGAATAAACTTCGGAAAGTACCGCAATAAGACTATATTCTTATAATAATCTATTCTGCAGTTATGTTGACCTATACTTAGGCACTCAAAAGAAATGCTTAACGCAATTTATCTGGGTAGTAAGTGCACATTTTCTTAGAACAAAAAAATACAATTTAGCATAAGAACATATGAAAATTACGAGTAACACAATAAAAACTAGTAAAAATGTCTTCTGTTCTCCAAAAAGTTATTGATATCCTTGGATAGCTAGATGAACACCACTTCAGTTGCCAAATTTCTCCTCAGTGGCACCCGAACCATTCTAAGTATTTATTAAATTTCACCACCAGCTCGCTTAATTAATTAACTTAATTAGTTAAAAAAGTGAACGAGATATTGAATAGATATATGAGGTGGGCTAGTGGTCAGGTCAAAAAATACACGGGTGTATTGTATGGTTGCTGGAAATAACAGGGTTATTTTAGCAAAGGATTTGAAATGGCTAAGCTGACACACTTTGTTAGGCGTAACAGCAGAGTTTTACACCAACATGACAGTTATTTAAACATATATATTTTTTTGACTGCCTAAGACTTTTGCACAGTACTGTACCAGCCAGGATGTTGCTTCTGGGTGGTAGGGCGAGCGGCCCTTCTGACTTGCAAAGCCAAGGTTGGGGCTTCCAGGCCTGCCTTCGCGCTGCGTGTGTGGATTGCCTGAGTGTCTGTAGCAGGCCCTCAGAAGGACTGGTGCCCCATCTAGGGTGTACCTCTGCCTTGTGCCATGCAAATCCTGGGATGGGCTTGAGGCCCCCGTGACTTTGCTTGAAATAAGCTATCGGAAGATGGATACCACTTTTTCCTGTTATCTTACGTTTCGCATCTTCGGAAAGTCTTGCACAATTTGAGGCATAATTTTCCAGCGACTAACAAGTGACAATAATTAACAGCGACTTTTATTAAGAATGCCAGTGAGGTTGGTAAAAGTGTCCCGCATCGATGAATTTGCGAATGTCTATACTGCAGTATTCAGTCTTAAAGAACCTAGATATCAGATGCGACATGAGCTGACAAGGACAAGTATTCAGACCTCTGCAATTTTTGTTGCAATAACACTTTGAAGTAGACCATAATATTTGTTATACACAATATGTTCCAAATATTCAAAGTAAAAAATAGTTGAAATTAAGAAACATGAAAGAAAAATGAAAACTTCATGATCAAAGTACTATATTCAAACCCATGATAAGCCAAAATTAATATAGATTTACAAAATTACCCTTAATAAGCCAGACAATTACTTGTCCTCAGTGCAACAGGAAAGTTTCTCATCTTTTCACTATAAGAACAAGTGGCTTCGCGAAAGTCTACATACAGCTAGCAAATTCCTGGCAAAGACTCAACGATGGAGACCAAAGATTTCAAAATCAGGGGTCATTAAAGCTCAGCGATAAGTCATCCAATTAGTGAGCGAGCAGCCATTAAAAAGCACGGATCAGGTGGGAGTCAGACTGAAGTCTGCAGTAAAGCGTGCACAGTTTGGTCTCAGGTAAGACCAAATGGTGGCTTTTTAATGCAAATTATTATCTTTGGCACACTGCCACCAGCACCTACCACAGCCAGACAGCACATTGATTCATCATGCTGCAGAGCAGGGGAGCTGCCAGACATCCCTGGGCCCCTGAGAAAATGTCACCTTGGGCCTCCTGCGTAGGTCGGCACTTCCAGTTGCTCAGTTCATTTTGCTGAGCAGGGGGTATTGTGGGGCAAGTGCTGGGCCACCTGAATCTGCCATGATATCCAAGCCCCTTTGACACCCCTGCTGTAGAGACAGATCTCTTAAACAGAGGTTTGAAACCCCGATAGGCTTCAAGGAATAAGGTATAAGGTAACGTTCATGCGAGAGGATCGCGTGCTCCTGTATACTGAAGGTCTAAATGTGGACTGAGATCCCTCCTTCAGCAGGATAAGGGCCCAAAGCATCGTCTCAAAGCCACATCAGTGGGACTCAGGAGAGACAGACCCAGTCAAATCCAGGCCCTCTTACTGTACCTTCAACTGGAAAGTAGAAATTTGGTCATGTAGATTCCAGTGTTATTTGTTTGTCCTTCTGAAAAAATTTCTTCCCACATGTACATTATTTGGCTTTCACGTCCATTTCAGTTTAATAAGACTACCAGCTGCAGCAAACTTTAGATATGCTGAAGTTTCTAATGCCTGAATGTGGTGTACTTAAGAGTTTCGAGGCATAAATCTTATTTTACAATTGTGATATACACTGCTTAGTCAAAAAAAAAAAGTCAAACACTTTAATATTTCGTTGGGCCACTTTTAGCTTTGATCATGGTGCACATTCAACAATGCATTGTTTCCACATGCAACATTCTTTTTCGTCCAGATTTGCATCCGTTTCTCACCGAGATCCTGTATTGATGATAGGTGAGTCCACTTCATCACATTCCAAAGACTTTCAATGAGGTTAAGGTCAAGACCCTGTAGTGGCCAAATCATCTGTGAAAATGATTCCTCATGCTCCCTAAACCACTCTGACAATTCAAGAATCTTGGCATTACTGTCCAGGAATATGCCAATGATTTCAGGAAAGAAAAAAATCCATTGATGAGATAACCTGCCCATTCAAGCACTCAGCTGACTTCACTTTATTGCAGCATAAGTTTGAGCTGTAATAATGATCCAGTCATTGGCTCTTGAATACTTGCTGTTTTAAAGTCAAACGGTGGCTTTTTTTTGCCCAGGCATTGACCCTTTTCTATATTCTTTATTGTATTATTTTTATGTTTTACCTAACCTAAACGTAAATAATTTGTGAGAAAACTTTTGTTTGGAATGGAAAACGACTTCACAGAGGTTAGTCATCGAGACACGGTTCTCTGTTTGTCGGTTATTACATAAAGAGACGAATTTAACTTTTTTTAAAAAAAAACAAGAAGCGCAGTTTTGGCAAAATAGAACAAAAGAAAAGCATGTGATGTAGGGCTGGGCTCCGTGAGCAAAACAAGACGCAACACATTGAGGAGAAATCAAGGAACAAAACACACAGGTGGAAATAATGAATGCAAACACCCGGGTAACCAGACCCTCCCTCTCGTCATGGCCAGTATCACCCATTCCTGCATCTTTGCCATAGATAAAGAGAACCATTAAGATAATTGACTGAACAACACAAAAGGCACAAAACTAGATTTGCAATCTTTTCATCAGTGTTCATGGGTATGTCTATACTTGCTGTGTAATTGTTTTTAAATTGCCATTGACATCAGATTGCTGGCTGTAAATTGTGGAAATAAAAATCACACTCTATTGCAGTTGTTAGCAGAACTGTTCATTTCCAGCCTGGTCTGACCAGATCTCGGATGTTCTTCAGTGTTACATTTTTGTCAGTGTTAATATTCATTGACCTGCCTGCTTTAATGAGATTGATCAAAAAGTAACAGAGGAGCAGAACATGGATTTCAGAGGAGGAAATTTACTTAAATTTTGCAGGGGATCTCAATTTGCTGCAGTAGTCAGTGATCACAGAGGGAACAAACAGTAATCTTTTTACTCAGGTCATGATTTGAAGGCAGACGTACTAAAAGTCCTACTCTGTGTTCAGGTTTGCAGTTATTACATTGTCTAATTACATGTCAGCACGAAGTTCTCTGTCTCAATGATTATGTTAAATGAGGCATAAAATAAAAACTGAAAATATTGATTGATAGTGATAATGGGATAAATGCAGATGAAATGTGCGATATGACAACGTTGAAGTCGAGAAAATGGTGATAGACTTGAAAGAGATTAACGATAAAATAAGATAGAGGACCTCTCCAGGAGTATGTGTGTCATCAACAACAGGAACACAGTGCCAGGACGTGAGCTGCTTCTGTTATGACTTATATCATTTCATAATATTTATCAAAACAGTAAATTGTACACAGGTCATTTGAAAAAATGCAGACAGACACCGATGAGGACTTACCAAAGCATGGTTGAATGGTGTGGTACCTTATTCCTTATCTGATAATTGGTTTTATGATGTGCTCATTTTTCTGCTTGTGGACAAAACAATAAGAAAAGGGTTGTTTCCTGTTTCTTGCACCTTTTCATATTGATATAAATGATAACAGGTTTATTATTAAAAAGAATTGGACTGCTGTACATTAACATGCAGAATCATACAGAAAACCTGTAAGGTCTTCTATATTTATGTAATCAAATTACTATACAGGCAAACCTCGGATTGCGAGTAACTTGGTTTGCTAGTATTTTGCAAGACGAGCAAAAATTTGTAATAAATTTTAACTTGATAAATGAGTGAGGTCTTGCAATACGAGTATTATGTATACGCTTTGTCTGCCGAGCGTCACATGATCACAACTGAGCCGATGGTTCTTCTCTCTCGCTGCAGGATTGTGGGTAATCGTCTCCCATGCTCGGTCTCACTCGTATAGTCAAAATTTGGTGGAAAAGCACCACCCGAATAAGGGTGTAGTAGTGCGAGCGATGAATCTGTTTAATGACAATGCAATGTTCACATTTCCGCAAAATTGAAAAGGAGCCAAAAGCGGCTGTCATTGGATAGGTTCCTTGTTAAAATCACGCGAAAAGAAAAAGATTCCAGTGAGTCAACAGATAGCAGTGATTCCGTTAGTTATACAGTCGTCCTACAAAATAACCCTCCTCTTCTCCTCCCTCTCGTCTCCCTCACACCATCCACGATTCTCTTCAAAGATAAAGAGCAGGTTGATTTGTTTAATGTATTTTTATTTTATATTTCGTATTAATCATTTTTATATGAATATTTTTAGGTTGTGGAACGAATCACCTGAGTTTCCATTGTTTCTAATTATATCTTTGATATACGAGTGCTTTGGATCACGAGCACGTTTCCGCAATGAATTATGTTCTTAATTATGCTCGCAATCCAAGGTTTTACTGTATATATCACAGACGTTATTTATGGTTCCTTGTCGTTTTTTAATAATTTTTTGGGGCGGCAGCTGTGAATCTGGAATTTTATATAATAATCACTTAATGTGCCCAGTTATAATACAAACAAAGGGAACTCAGCTTATAAATAAGTTTAGTTTTTGTTTGTCTAAGCATATTAAAAGTTTATGTTAAAAGTGGAATCAATGACAAAATGAATTTGCGACTAGTATGTGGCACTGAATTAATTGTGGCAAGTGAAGGTAAATGAATTATACAACTTTTTATAGTTTTTTTTTTTTTTTGCGGATATCGAAATGGTATCTATTATTTCGGTAATCTCCGGCCCAGAGCTGTAATTCTTAGCATTAAATGAGTTAAATCAATATGACCATTATTGCAATTATACATTATTACTGTAATTCTTACTATATATAAATCATATATTTTCTTAGGAAAACAAAATAAACTCCTGTGCTGAGAAAGAAATCAATAATATTCTACAACATAGACAAATGTTTTTCTCCATCAAAGAAATAAAATCAAATCTTGAGAAGCTTTTAAAATATACTGCAGACTGCAGGTTTATTGTGAGATTATAATTATCATTATATTATATTATTATAGTCATTCATAAATATTATATGACACCATGTAAGTGGAACTGATAATCAAAATGCTGTTTCTCATTTATATCTAAGAGGGAAAAGTAATAATTTTAGTCGGAAATCCTGAACTCCTCAGACACATCTAAACATATCAGTGCAGCTCATTTAGAAATCAAGAAAAGACAGAAGAGGAAGAACAGTATCAGAATCAACAGCTAAGCTTTCATGCGCATTGTTAATGAATTACAGTTGACTGTGGTTAGGGGCCAAGCCCCCTGTGATCTGGAAAAAGCACGTCAAATTTTTAGGTCCCCTTGGTGAGCGGAGCGATACAAAGATCTGTGAGAGATCACTGTGAGATATCACGCCAGAGGCTGCCATGAAAACGCTTGGCGTCCTCCAAACCAGCACTGTATAAATTTATATGTTATGCATTTATGAGTTACTAAACTTTTTGTGTGTTGTCTGCGGTTTTGCAAAACTCCCAAAAAAACTCCTATTTAAATTCTTATTCTGACCGCCTGATATATGGACATCATGATGAGAAAGTTGCAATGCAGAAGGGTCAACTATATATCTGGGACTTTTTCAGAAAGTAGATGATTCAAAGAGTGTTATACATTATATAGACAAAAGTACTGGGACACACCTCTTAGTCATTGAATTCATGTGTTTCATTCAGACCCATTGTTACAGGTGTATAAAATCAAGCACCTACGCATGCAGTCCAGTTCACAAACATTTGTGAAAGAATGGGTCATTCTGAAGAGTTCAGTGAATTCAACCGCGGTATTGTCATTGCCATCTTTGCAATAAGTCAGTTTGTGAAATTTCTTCCCTGCTAGATATTCCCTGGTGAACTGTAAATAGTATTATTGAAAAGTGGAGGCGTTTAGGAACAACAGAATCTCAGCCACAAAGTAGCATATCACGTAAAGTAATGGAGTGGGGTCGCCGAGTGCTGAGGTGCATAGTGCGTAAAAGTCTCCAACGGTCTGTTGCAGAGTTCCAAACATTCTCTGGCATTAACCCCATTATAAAAACTGTACACAGAGAACTTCATGGAATGGCTTCCATGGCCAACCAGTTGCATGCAAGCCTCACATCACCAAGCACAATGCCAAGCGTCAGATGGAGTGGAGCAAAGCACTGGACTCTGGAGCAGTGGAAATGTTTTCTGTGGAGTGACAGATCATGTTTCTCTTTGGTGGATTCCAGGAGGTCTTTACCTGCCTGACTGCATTGTGCCAACAGTAAAGTTTAGTGGAGAAGGGATAATGGTATGGAGTTGTTTTTTAAGGGTTTGGACTAAGTCTCTTAGTTGCAGTGAAGGAAACTTTTAATGCTTCAGCAAACCAAGAAATTTTGGGCAATTCTATGCTTCCAACTTTATGGGAGCAGTTTGGAGAAAGCCCTTTTCTGTTCAGCATGATTGTGCCTTTGTGCACAAAGCAAGGTCTGTAAAGACATGGTTAGTTGATTTTGGTGTGGAAGAACTCGACTGGCCTGCACAGAGCCCTGACCTCAACCCCATCAAATACCTTTGGGATGAACTATAACAGAGATTGAGAGTCAGGCCTTCACATCCAACACCCGTGCCTGACCTCATAAGTGTGCTTCTGTTTAATTGGGCAAAAATTCTGATGGACACACTCTAAAATCTTGTGGAAGGCCTTCCCAGAAGAGTGGCAGCTGTTATAGCTGCAAATGGGGGACCAAATCCATATTGATGCCTTTGGATTTAGAACGGAATGTTATAAAAGTTTGTATAGGTGTAATCGTCAGGTGTCCCAATACTTTTGTCCATATACAGTAGTGCAGGTCTTAAGCATAGTATAGTATAGTATAGTAGAGTATAGTATAGTATTGTGTAGTGTAGTATAGTTGTGTATTTTTACTTTTACTGTAGCCTTGAGTTAAATGTAGAATGAAGGCAACAACCTAAGCTGAAGAATTGGGGAAGAAGAAGTGCCCATCTTACGATTATTATTATTAATTTTCCAAAACCATAATGCTGTCTGTCTAGTTTGTAGCTACTGGACAGCTGCTCTACCCTTTGCTTGAACCTTGATAGGCAACCAGGAAGTCTCATGCCGCTGTTACTGTAGCAATGCAAGAAACACCTGCTGTTGTTGCTAATGAGCATGTGTGACAGGGACAGCGGTGACACCTGGTGACACAAGGGCCTGGCAGCAAAGCAGAGGTTTATTGGGAATTTGCTCTTTTCTGGGGTGACTGAGTTTAGTGTAGGGATGGGGCAATCACCAAAGGGGGCCAAAAGTAAGGAAACCTAAAATAGCCGAATAGGTGGGCTGATTGCACAAAGATAATCACACCGAAAGGTGAAGAAGAATGTCAGGCATGTTCTGCCTTGTTTACAGTTATCCGTCACTTTTTTTAATTGTCACCAACTCTATACATCATTTTTATTGCCACTCACAACATCTTTGTTCCTAGTTTCTGATGCTGCTTAGCCAAGGTAAAATTCACAAACAAACAAGCTGCACTATATGCACAGAATAATGAGAAACGGAGGTTTGTAATGCAAACTATATCACATTAATATCATTAGAGCATTGTATGACTAACTTTGTGTCGTTAGCCATAGAAGGGTACATAAAGTAGGGCAAATATAATCATTTTATATCTTTTAAGACCAGAGCAGTTTAACTTTGAAGGTAGACAGTGATTCTTCGCCTGTGATCTCTCCCATTTTGAAAATTCAAATACATTTTTGCTCAAAGAAATGACTAGGAATGCAGCCCATTTTGTAGTACAATGTGCACAAAAGTCATGAAAATGGATGAAGAGAATCGCTCTAAGGTTAAAGACAGCCGCATATAATGAGGTCATCCAGATCATTCCGCTGATTTGATCTATTCTTGATTTTAATGAACCTCGAAAATACGTTTCCATAACATGGCTTCAAATCCTGGGCACTTTTCATTTTTTATACTCTGATATAATTAGTTTCCAGCTATTGTACTGTGTGCAATTTCTTGAGCCAGTATGTACAAAATGCTCGAGTTGGGGTAGTAAGAGATGCACATGACACAAGGAAAGAATAGGGACTGAAGAGCCTGCAGGGGATTGGATGGCAGTCCTGTTCTTACATAGAGTTTACAGGGACGGACCAAGAATGGGATCCATCCGGCAGGTAAAGGAGACACAAAGATAAGTGGTCATTTCAATGAATGAGAAACTGAAGGTGACTGTAACAGGGTCCAGGTATCTCCTCTAATTCAGCAGAGCAAATAATACAAAAAAGCTGATAACACACTAATTTATATGTTCAGCCAAAAGGCAGTGCCAGGTAGAATGAATTCACATGAAAAACCCTGACCCCCTATATCGCACATCCAAGTCACACCCCCTGCCCCCTCTCACACTGCATTATCACTAATATCAAAGTGTTACACAGGCTTTATTTATGCCTCATAAGATTCCGTATACTGTAAGGATATTTCATTCTGCATTACAATATACTTGCCATAATACAAAAATTACCCTGTGTTGCCAAGGATTGTGTACAGGATAGATCCTACTTAATGGGCTTTTTAGATAAATAAACTCAAGTATTTTATTGACCATATAATGAAAAAAAGACAAATAGTACAGTTAAACAATGACAAATCATTTGTCGATTAGTTTTTTTTCCGTTGAATTTTATTGTTCCTCCTTATTATTAACTTGAGAGTATGTTCTTCCTATACCCCCATGTGTACCTCTTTTAACATTATTAATGCTTTACAAATTCTAATTGTTGTGTCAGACTCAGTGATCTTATTGCGACTCATCTTAATTTACTCAAGTATTAAGGAAACACAATGGCAGGTCAGGTCACGTCAACACAAGGCCCACCCATATCCCAGCGTCTATGGGAGGAAGACATTGCAGGAAGTAAGACATGCAGGGCAAACTCAGATGTGGCACATTGATAGGTACAGGAGACAGGAAGTAGGAAATGATCGGAAAAGAGAAAGAATGCAGGATCCACTTGGAATCCAGGAACCTGGGATTGAGAACTAGCAGATCGGATGTGGAAGTTACATCTTGGAAAGCCCCAAATGAGATGAGAGAATGGCCTATTATTCTTAAATAGTTTGGACCTGATATGTCCAGGCTGGGGCAAGATCACAGGGACCATCCTCATCATTGCTTGGCTGGGAAATGTTTGGTGGCACACTAATAGGGAGGCTGTGTGATTGACTCTCCAGGTTAGGACCCTGTGTCTTTGATGGGACAATTACTGGTTCAAGTCCTGAGGCTGAGAGTGATTTCGCAGTTGGTCCCTTGCGTTGCTCTGGACGAAAGCATCTGCTAAATAAATAGTTGTGATAGTGTTCAGATGAACATGCAGTACTGGCCTCCAGATGACTTAAGTTTTTTATTTGGAACTTTGTTAAATTCGTATTGGAACTCTCCATAAATGTGTAAATTGTTAAGGTTATACTAAAAGGTTCTGCCAGGCCTAAGGTGGTTTTTGCAAAGGGAATTAAGAGTAATATATTTCTGTTTGATAAACGAGTGAACAGAAGTAACTGTGCTACACTAAGACCAGCCCCTGTTCACATGGGTTGGCACCTTTATTCTTTGCCCTCTGGCAATGTATCCATTATTTATATTGCCTCGTGCTCTCAATTTACCTCCTACTCTGCACTGAAATATTCCTACTGCCCCTTATTTTTGCTCATTCAATACTGTTTGTGTTTATGGTGTAATAAAATATATAAATAATATTGGACCCAAACAACCTTGTTATCAGTAACTAATGTTCAGATATTGCTTTTAGAAAGAATGATGACTGAAAACTACAGTAAATTGGGTATTTTTAATATATTAACTCTGTGTCCTCAAAATGTCTGTTGAGGCAGTAAAATTTAATTTGTTTAAGCAAATATTGCCTTAAATTGTTCTGTAATAGCGATTTGAATGAAGCACATTGTGAACACTGCATATATCTTGAACATTTGTCATCAGCCTTTAGGCCAATTTATTCATTTAAATGTACAATTTTGATTGTTGTACTAATTGTTTAACATTCAGGACTGCTGTCTTTATTGTTTTAGCAGGTAAGGACTTTTTAGGTGTGGTTGTGGAGTGTCTTTTGTTTGGAAGCAAAATGAGAATTATAGAAGTTGTATAAATGGCCAGTTCTGCAAGGCAGTATTCATTAAAATGTACCCTTGAGCCAATACTTTATTTGAAATCAGAGCTGATATATGCACAGATATTTTGATATAAGAAAAAAATAGACCATTTAAGTAGTTTAGATGAAGGGAAAGCTTGCCATGATGAAAAATACATAACACATCATACCACTGTGCTTCAGGGGTTATAATCTTCCAGTTCTGATGACTGTCAGTCATAACATTCTGTAACAGCGCTGTCTAGTAATGTCCATGATATTTAACCTCTCTGTACAATCCTTAGGTAAATGGTTATGGGCAATGGTCAGGAAAGGTGAATGATATACTACTGTAGGATTCCAGTTTATAAGCAGGGTAGAGGCAGGGGTGTACCTAGAAATTTAGGGCCCTGTGGCAAAATGTCACCTTGGGCCCCCTGGCCAGTGGTCTAGTTTCTGTTTCATCTTTAGGGGCCCCTGTGAAGTGCTGGAGCCCCCTGAATCTTTCAGAGCATCCATGCCCCTCTGGCGCCCCAGATCAGAGGGTATTCATTTTTGTGGTTCCTGTATGCCCACCTGACTTTGCAAAAGTTCTGCATATGTTTTAACTTGAAATACAGCCAAAATGGTACGAGCACATTCTATTTATATTTGGTGTATTTATTATTATATCTTCAAGCAAAGATCAATACGAAACAATAGGAAACTTAACAGGACAAATAGCGTAAAGAGCAGTGCAGCGCGTTGCCGCACCCACCACATGGTGAACCACCTCAGGGATGAGAACCCAAGTGCGGCTGTGGTACGGATGATACCTCAGCACCACACTAGTTTAAGTGGAACTTCAGTGTGAAGTTTTTCTCCGGTGGCTGGAGTGTCAATCCTGCCACCAACCCACAAATTTTCCCTGTAAGTTGGAGGACCTGCTGGCAGGGCTGGATGTAGGTTAACGTCACACCCAGGATGAAGCAATTGCAGGGTAGGGGGCTTTGCTCAAGGGCCCAATGCAGTAGAAACACTTCTGGCATTAACGAGATTCAAACCAACCTTCCGATTACCAGAACACCTCCTTTGCTTCAGAGCCATGCCATCACTCTGCCCAACAGCCTAAACATTTGACGTTGACAACATTTTCTAGCTACGGACAGTCATGCGACACCACAGGGTCCATCACACTATACTGAGACCAGAGGTAGATCTAACAGTTATACTTTTTTGTTTCTGAACTTTCGAGCATCATTTTGAGGTTCATGTAATTATAATGTGCTACGGCATATTTGAGAAGATTCCATAAGTGATGATGAAAATTTCAAAAAATATATACAATATATTTAAATAGAAATATAGAAGTTAAGATTCTGGTAAGATCATAATGTTATAATTAAAAATAAAATTACAAAAATGCCAGTTGAACTGAAATTTAACCAACAGTCTTTTAATGAACTTCAAGTAAAAAAGACTTTAATACATTTACAAGATAACATGTTATTCTTTGAAACAGTGATTATATTCTCTGGTGGAAAAAAAAACGCAATAACTTATTTTAAATTAAGAAATGTCTTGAAAGAACAAATACAGAAATAAGAATTGTTGATATTAAAAGGAAAACTTCTGTGTCTCTATTCAGCACTTTTCTAAAGCAAGTTATCTAAAACATAAAAGACTGCACAGAAAGTCAGGAATATTTAACCATTATTGAATTTAACTTCAATATCCGCATATTTGCAAAGGTCCACACTTTTGCAAGGTACATGTATGTTGCATTTGCAAAGCACATTTCTGCACATAAATAAATGAATTTATGTAACAACAACAATAACAATAATGCATTAAATGTAACCTAGTGCATTTTGTGTTTTATTTAACCATAAAACATTAAGGTTGAAGTTTGATAAACAATGAGGAAATGAAATGCATTCTTCCTACGCCTAATGTCACATCAATATCTTTGGTCCACTTATTGTCAGACGCGAAATGCAAAGTGAGAAATGAATAACATTCTCTGACAGCTCTCTTTTGCACGGACTAACAATTCAAATCCACCTCTCTGATAAAAAATAGCTGTGGGTCAGTTGTCCAGGTACTGAGAAAAGCGATGGTCAGTGTAAACAAAGCATGCGGGGTGTCCTAATTTCAAAGCAGTTCATACTCTGTGGGTGAAAATACTCACAAATCAATGCTGACGTTTTGCATTAGAGACCATTAGTCATTGTGTCATTTCATGTTCAGGGTTAGAAAAAAGAACCAAACCATTAACATGCTTGTCACTGTCCACAGATCTACTATGTTATGCTGACTGGGCTACCCTGCACTGGTAAAACTTCCTTAGTGTGATTTTAAATACACATTAAAATACATGTTCTACAAACACACAACCATTTTAAGCACCTCATTTATGACTATTGGTTTAGCTGAGATGCATCTGCCTTTGAGTATACTAGACTGCATAAAGCACTGGGCAGATCTGAATTCTCTGTGTAAAACTAGTGACTTACTGTATTCGTTCTAAAAGTATTTTTCAATCACATAACAGCTGTAATTTATGATACAAAATCTTACATTTTATCCTTTTGTATATTATTTCAAACATCGCTATTAGCCTCCAGCACTAAACTTTTGTCCAAAAGAACTTTTAAACCTCTATTTATTCTTGTTTTTGCATTCACAATCTCCGGTTAAGTTCAGATTATGTAAGATGTTCAAGAATAGACCAACAGGGAACTCCCATGGGAAGACGAGACCTTAAATAACAAATGCAGTCCCCTTAACTATATTTCTTTGGGCTCATTATACATCGACAATAGAAGCTCTGATCCTGAATTCTACCCCTTTAATGGGTTTCAATATATGCAATGAAGCCTATTTGATTATGTAGCGCTAACAGCTTACTCGTTCTAATAGTGTGACTACAGCATGCAGAGATCAGAAGTGCATTGTTAGAACCCTGGTAAGGGTTTCATTTGTAACTCTGCTGGACATTAGGCTTCTCCTTCCAATTAAACTTTGGCAATAACCACAGGCATAACAAGTAACTATTACTGAGTTTACCACCCGCTTTGGCCCATTATTAAAATGCATCTGCTATTGCCTTTTTGTTGCAGCCATAACAAAGCTTGACAAACCACTTGTAATGATATATTACAAGACCTACCTCAGATGCTGTGGATAACAGCAAACCATCCACGGCCCACATATATAACGTGATTTTCCTGTACATACACATGATAAAGCTTAATTGATAAATTATCCATAGGAAGACAATATCAACATTAAATACAGTAATTTTTAAGTACATTGTAAAGTACAGTACATTATTATACACAGTACTGGGCAGGAGTGATTAATCTTATCCACAATGGGCCGGTGTGTATGGAGGTTTTCGTTGCAACTCCCTAATTAGATTACTGATTAGAGGGCTGATTGGCTGAAGAGTCCTCACACCTGGGTTTGAACAGATGACCTAAAGGTTATTCCAACAACCTGCACAGAAAGGTCCTTTGTGGATAAGACTGCCCCCCCCCGGTGCTGGGGAAGCTACTTATAAACGGTAGCTTTTCAAGCTATAAGCTACTTGTTATTAAAAGTAATTTTTTTTTTTATTATTTTGATTTGGGATTTTTTTTTAAACAGTATTTTATTCAATTTCAGTTGCACTGTTAAGAAGAGGACACATTTTGTGCAGTTTAGAAAGATAAATAAAGGAATATTTTTGAATAAATCTGTCTGCAGCTCATTCTGTTAAAAAAATCATGAGAAAATCGTATCGAATCGTGTCGAATCGTGAGTTGAGTATGAGTTGTGATGCAACCATATGCATTTTTTGTGATTTTTGTTTATTTGTGAATTCTGTTTTCATATCCTACAGTTTAAGTATATACAGCATATTGTGTTCACACTCTTCAGTGAAGCAGAACATGTACAGATGCAGCCACCTCAATTTTCCCCTCCCAGCCGGCTGCCTGCCGGTTGCCAGCCAACTGCCAGCCGGCTGCCTGCCGGCTGCCTGCCAAACGCCAGCCAAAGGGAGTAACCCATCTCCTTCTGGGGGTGTGCCTAAATTCTCGTCTAAACCCGCCCATTTACTCACTTGCAGGGTGTTACCATGAGATGGCGCTTTCTTTACAAAAACACATTTTACTTGTGGTCACAAGTTTACATACACAAGTACAACAGGTATCAACCAGAATCTTTTGGTAGCCATTAGCAAGCCTCTGG
>JAODJX010000109.1:6990603-7021213 GCA_026776945.1 Isichthys henryi
AATTTGTTGTTCTAATATTCATTTATTGTTTTGTATTATTCCTGTAATATAATGTGATTGCACATTTTATACATCAACATTTAATCTGTTGCATGTTACAAACTGTAAAATGGCTAGTATTGTGTCTTTTCTTACAGTTTTTTTCAATTGCTAAGACAGTACCTTAGATACTGCCCTATCTCTTCACATGCATGACCCATCCTTGGTATTGCTCTGGAGAAATATCTTGGCATACAGCATTCATTGTTTGATCTTGTGTCAATTAACATAATTTGTTTATTTTATGTGGTTTTTACAGTCTATCCTAGAAAGGGTTTTGATAGTATTTTAGCAAAATGACATATTTCAGTTTTGACTGTTTTATTAGCAGTTTTAGGGTCAGTATGTACTTATGTGCAACATGGCCTATGAAAATTTAATATTGTGAGACAGGAATCCATGATCAGTTATTGATTACATTTTGAATGAAAGCAAAGCGAAATGCTTAACAGTTTATCCCATATAAGCTAATGTTGTGGTGACTGTATGAAGAGTTTTGAGAAAACAACTTCAGTATTGCAGTATCTGTCTTAGCAACTGAAAAAAACTGTAAAATTCACACTGCCTTTCAAAACTGATTATTGTGTATGACTCCCTCAGACACATTTGTTCATCAGCTTTTCAAAAACTTTAGCCTACACCTCATCAGCACTAATCTAAACCGACTGTGAATAATCAGCACACATAAAATTATGAATTGAATAATATGTTTCCTAGCTCCCTTAGCCTGCATAAAACATTGGCTTTGATCAATTGGGGAGAGGAGAAAGCCTTGGAGTAAAGAAAAAAAAACATGCTCAATATAAAAGCTTAAAAATAGTTTTGAATTTAATATTTACTAATTTAAGCTGGTCCATTTAATTAAATGTGGCAGTTTCATTACAGTGGGAAAATGAAAGATTACATTTTCTGCAAGTCAAGAGAAACAGTGAAAACAGCTCGGAACATGCTAAAGAAATGTGAGTTGAAAGGAAAGTTAAGTGCTATTTTCAAAAAAGAAATTACTACTACTTTGTATTATGTTTCATAGCCATAACATTAAAGCCTCCTGCCTAAACACCAGCTCTAACTCATACTGTAGAGGCATGGACTCCATAAGACCTCTGAATGTATGTTCCAAGCCAATTGGATGTTGGGTTGCATCTCTAGGTGTGTGGAGTTTAAGTCAAGGGAGGTGATGCTACGATTATATAATTCTTTGGTAAGACCCCAGCTAGAATATTGTGTGCAGGTTTGGTCTCCATACCTTAAGAAGGACATTGCTGACTTGGAAAGGGAACAACGTAAGGCTACAAGAATGATTCCTGGTCTTAGAGGAATGTCTTATAAGAAGAGGTTAGCTGAGCCGAATCTGTTTAGCCTCAAAGGAGACTAAGGGGGGACATGATCCAGGTATATAAGATTCTAACAGGTCTGGATGCTGTATCTTAATATTAGTTTAAATACTAAAACTCATAGCCATAAGTGGAAATTAGCGGGAGAACATTTTAAAATGAAACTGAGGAAGCACTTCTTTACACAGCGTGTAGTTAGAGTATGGAATAGTCTTCCTGCTAATGTAGCGCAAGCTAAAACCCTGGGTTCCTTTAAATCAGACCTAGATAAGATTTTAACAACTCTGAGCTATTAGTTAAGTTCTCCCCAAACGAGCTCGATGCCGAATGGCCTCCTCTCGTTTGTAAATTTCTTCTGTTCTTATGTAACATCCATGTGAATTCCAGGACCCAATGTTTCCCAGCAGAATATTGCCCAGAGCTTCACACTGTCGCAGCCAGACTACCCTCTTCCCATAGTGCATCCTGGTGCTTTCAAAATGATGTAACACAGAACGTGACTCATCAGATCAGGCCACCTTTTTCCACTGGATCATGGTCCAGTTCCCTTCCACTTTTGGTAGATACTGAACAATGCATACTGGGAACATCCCACCCTACCTTTCCAAGTTCATAATCATTTTCGGGGGCAGTGTTAGGCAGCCTCTGCACTTGGGATGCGGGCTTCTCCCAGTCACTCTGAATTCTGCATCTACACAGTCACATCACTGCGGTTTAATATCGCTTCAGCGCTTGGAGTAACAGGAGGTCTTGAGTGGAGTGCAGAGATGAAATTGGCTGAGAACACACATCCTTTGCTGATGTTATTCCTGTGATGTCATGGGGTTTCTCTCCCTTTTACTCTGGGAGGAAATTAGCCCAGTTGCAACATTTTCTGCTCTTTATTCAGGCTGAGGTCCTCGTGTCGACGCAGCTGCGTAGCAAACTGCTGAAGCATATTTCAATATTTTAATGACGACAACACCAGCATGTTACGTTTCCCTCAGTATGAGGTTGGAAGCTGTAAAGTATTTCCTCCAAAAAAAAAAAGGTGTGAAGGACTTATGACAAAATTACCTTTTGCTGGATCATAAAAAGCTGTGAATGGACTTGGTTTGTTGAGCTGAAACTGAGCTTGTCCCTTGACCCTGCCCTTCCATGGAATCATTCAGCACAAGAACACAATGAGAAGCAGGGAAAAAAGTAAGGCCAGCTTGAAAACCTTCAGGAGGTATTTTAGGTTAAAATATCTCATGAATGTAGAAACCTTCCAAGATCTGCTGGTGGAGCCTTGTTGAGTCTTCTGCAAATGTCTGCACTTGCTGATTTTACTGTGTATTCAGTAAATTCAGGGCTGGCTTGTTCAGTAGTAACCTAATGGTTGAGGAGGTGTGTTTGTGATTGAAAGGTTGCTGGTTCAAATCCCAAACCAGCAATGTACCACCCCCCGGGCACTGCTCATATAATAGGTGCCCACAGTTATGTCGAAATGTCACATATGGGATACAGTAAATAGAGAGGACACATCTTGTTATTGTGTGCTGTGGTGTGTCAACAATGACAGTTAATGACTTTCACTTTAAGGCATCTACAGGAGTGTGGCACACACATTACAGACACCACATCCTGAACAGCAACTTTCTAACTCAGCCTAAAGGTTTTTCCTTAAATGGAAGAACAGTAGAACAACCAACACCCTGCCTAGAGCTGGTAGCCCAATCGTACTGAGCAGTCGTGGTACTTTCCATAGAAGGTTCTTTCCATAGAAAGAATTGCTTGGGCAATGGTGTGTAAATCACACATTTTATTTTTTAAACAAATAAAATTTTTAAATCATTAATCTATGATTATGTTTTCAGTTAACTAAAGTTCTGCAGGAATTACACAGCGTCTCAGTTGTTTGGACTGTGCACTCCAGGGTTTGGAGCTCGATCCCCGTCCGTGACTATCTGATTTTGAAGTTTACTTGTCATTTTTTTTCTCCACACACCCTGGCTTCCTCTTGCAGTCAAAACATGCTTTTAGTTGAACTGGTGTTTCTAAACTGCCGTAGTTGTGATTGTGATTGCGTGCCCTGTGATGTGCCGTCTTCCCCTCACTTGCTCCCCGTGCTTCTTGGGTATAGTTATAGAAGACTAGAGAATTTTTACAAACGTATACAGATTTTTTCCATATTACAAGCTAACGGCCTACATTTAAGAAAAGGTAACAGTGTAGCTGGGTACAGCAATCGATTGCAATGTAAATCAAAGTACAGGGAATGACATAAGTTGTGTTGTGTAGTCAAGTTGCCATTTGCCACATTACATATGCAAAACAAAACAGAGAATGAAAGTAGTGCAGTACACATAGCCAGCAGAAGACACACACAGTGAATGTGAGAGAGATCTAACTGCAAATGCTAATCACACAGTGCCACGCTGGAGATCTGGGTACAGAGTGACTCCCCAGCAGAAGATTCACATAGAAAATCCGTTAATTACACAATACCATGCGGGAGCTCCGGATATACAGTGTCTGCTTAGCTATGTTGTGGACCCTTCCTTAAATCCCCAACCAAGTGATCAGTATTACCATGGAATACAGTAATAAAACAATTAATGACAAGATGTTAAAACCGTTGTTTCCAGAGGTCATATCAATGGATAAAAGAAGACATAAAGAAGACTTGGAACCAGGTGGAAGTTTTATCTACAGGGGATTAAGTTTCTTTGCACACCACGTGTTCCAACAGGACGCGATTTTCCTAACTTTTTATATCTTTTTAAGGATATAATATCTTAATACTTAAGACCATTGTACAAGTTGCTCAGACACCATTTGAATGAGACCAAACAATAAAGACTACGCCACTTGAATGTAAAACAACTTTAATTACATATAAGTATCTTTTGTGGATTTGTGTTACCTTGGTCAGGAGAAGAACGGGCAATAGGATGGGGGGAGAGGAAGGGGCGGACTTCTGAGTGAAAGATATGCGAGATGGAGCTTGCAAGCCACTTCTCACTCAGTGTGGGAGGAGGTGGGTCCAACTGCTATGCCAGAGGGATTGTGTGAGCCCAGTCTTGTCTGAGTCGACTTGAGAGAAGCCCCTGGGTAAAAAATAATGCAGACCCAAGGAAGTCCCTAATCATAGATTCCAGTCAGTGCTAGCAGCCTTACAGATGTGTAAACATTCATGGTCGTGGTGTGTCTGAGGGATTAACTATGGTAGGAGGAGATATAAGCCATCATGTGAAAGAAGGTTTCCAAATGAACCTCTCAGTATCTGTCCTCAGTACCTGTCCTCAGTACCTGTCCATAGTCATACTTCTATTTATTGATTTTTACTCTGGGAGGATTTAAATAATCTAGTGGAACTCTGTGTGTATCTCAGGTGGATGTGCACCATTAAATCACTGGTCCACAAGACCAGCAAGCAGTGTGCTAATTTTGCATGCATTTGTAACTTTTCTGAAGGTCTCATATGCTAAAACTATTCAAAGTTCTTTCAAAACAGCATCATTTACCTGAAACAGGTTTAAAAGACGAGGAAATATAGAAAAATATACAATTCCATGCATATACATAAGGAGTGTCACCACTACAGAAGACAGCATATATCAGTAAGAAGAAAATAAATATCAATCTCA
This sequence comes from Isichthys henryi, assembly GCA_026776945.1. Lineage (NCBI taxonomy): Eukaryota > Metazoa > Chordata > Actinopteri > Osteoglossiformes > Mormyridae > Isichthys > Isichthys henryi. The sequence goes on from JAODJX010000109.1 coordinate 6,995,588, forward strand.
ATGTCCAGTCATGTAAGCAATGTTTGACTTGGATAACCATCTGAGCAGAAGGAAGCTGTGATGCTTCTTGGTGAGTCTCTGAGGACTGAAGTAGAGAAGAGAGCCCTTTAACGAGCTGCTCCAGGTGGCTTCGTGTACCTGCTATGCATGAACACAACAGAGATCAACGCGGGGAGGCAATTGGTCAAGGGAAGTTGTCCCAAGGAAACTGTTATTTTTAGCCCAGTGAAGGAAGAAGGCCTGAGCTCTGTCGGTTTACACACGGTGTGTGTGTGTGTGTGTGTGTGTGAAAGGGCATGTCTCTAACCTGAGAAGGCTGTACCAGAATAGGCAGGAACAGGACTAGGAAGAGGAGCAAGCTGGATTCAGAATTGAGCTCTTTTGTACTTCAGCTGTTGTTATGCCAAAAATGAAACCTGCGCACAGAATCCTGTACTAACTGCATCTCCACCAGTCGGTGACGTCCTGTTTTCAGCAAGAGTCCGACGCTCTCGCACGGTGACCATCTGTGCAGAGAGCTAATGAATTTATCCAACGCAAATGTTTTAGAACATTGTTTCAAGTGTTTACCGATAAAACTGAAAGCTTTTCATGGGTATATATAATATTATCAAAAAGCTTACCGTGATTTTGAATAATCACTGTATTGTTCTCAATTACGGTCACTAGAAGCGAAGATTACTCAACGCGGATATAACAAAAGGAAGGTCACTATGCTCAAACCACTTAACTGTTCACACGGATAAATCCCTTCCAGCTCAAACGTGATGTCCATAATGAAAAATATTTTTCATGAATACCGGTGACCCCATTTTCGCATACCCAGGTAGAAAAATGAAGTATTCTCACATGAAGAGGGTTTATATTACAGATGCTTAATTGTGCAGATTCATGTTTAGTGACTTTTCAATCATTTTAGAAATGTGATAAGGCCAGCAGAACATGAGACGTCGCTGATGGACAACAGTATATTCAAATGCATTTTTATGCCAAGGGTCCTCAAAATATGCACTGATAACGCTAATAGAAACCTGTCTAGGAAATATTTACGAAAGCAGAAGTCTGACCTGGTTAATCTCTGCTATACTGGCAACGTAGCTGCAATACCACATGTATCTGCCTGACTTAGAAATAAGGTAGATTAAAGAACTGCTGCTTCTATAGGAGAAGTGCAATGTTGTTAGAACAGAATGGCGGTGCCCCCATTCATCTTTCTTATCATATGAGATAGAATGAGCAGGTTTTGGACCATGGTATGTGGGAGGTGCGGCTTCTCAGAGCCTGTATTCAATAAGCCCTTTATTCAACTCAAGGCCATTATAAATCGAATCTAATCCAATACCACGGGCCCCATTTCATGCATAACATATATATATATATATATATATATATATATATATATGAAGGGCCCGGTTTATAATGAATAAGTGATCACCTACTTATTCAAAAAGAGAAAAAATAACATTATGTACTCTTGCTCACGTTTTATCATTTACTGTGCTCCTCAGACTATGCATCATTCTATGCATCAGACTATGCTTCTTTGTTGTGGCTGCTGCTGCTTCGTGTTTTTCACGTGGAGAACGGCGAAATGGGTTTAGCTGCATTGCGATGTGGGAGATGAGGGCCGGGGCGTAATTGGTCACCGTTAGGGTTAAGAGCTTGACTCGTAACGTTTAAACCTGGGGGTGCAGAGTGCCCAAAGGCGCGGTGAAATTTTGGGTCATCATTTTCCACGAGATCGGCTTTTAGCCCTGGCCTCAGCATGAAAATCACCTCCAATGAGCACTTTACTCAGCCCTCCTCTGGCAGATGAGCTTGGCCTCACCCACTGTCAATATGGCTAATGCACCCAAGCTGAACTTGGCATTTTTGACCCAATCTCTCCCACCCCCAGGCTGTGTAGCATCAACAGTATCATTCAAGAAAGCCATTCTTTACATACCAACCTTTGCCCCTTTTGGTCCATGAGAATTAATGGGGAAAATGGTCAACGATAGCTACATCACATCATGGCTTGTTATGGTGCGTGAGTGTGTGAGTATCACAAACGGAAGCTGGGATGAACCCAAGCTAAGCATTGACACATTTTGTGTTTGAACTAAATAAAATTCCATTACAATTTCAAAAAAAAAAAATAAAAAAATTCTGCATTTGCTGAACAAACCACATGCATGTAAGAATTTAAAGTATGATGGCATTTTATGTTTTACGGGATTATTATACAGTGGATTCCGAAAGTATTCAGACCCTTTCACTTTTTAAACATTTTGTTATGTTGTAGCCTTATGCTAAAATCTTTTAAATTTTTCCTTAATCAAGCTACACTCAATACCACATAATGAAAACACAAAAACATGATTTTAGATTTTTTCCCGCAATTTATTAAAGAATTGATTCAGAAAATTGAATCATTGACATAAATATTTAGAGCCTTCAGAAGTATAACACTTCAAATTCGTTCTAGGCGCATCCCATTTTTATGAGTCATATTTGAAATGGTTGTACGTCTTTGTCACGATCGGTGGAGGAGCGAGTGGCGATCGTGCGGGTCAGCGGGTAGTGAGCAGGCAAACAAGCAGAGATCGGGGTAAACTAAGGGTTTAATGGAAACGGGGAGCAGGAGACAAGTGAACATACCTCAACTAACCACAATGACGGACAAGGGACTGAGGCAAGACACGGACTTAAATTGACAAGACAGAGCAAGGTAACGAGACACAGCTGGGTACAATCAGGGAATCACATGTGGGAAACCAGGGGGCGTGGCACACGGGAGGAGCGGACGAGCGGGGCATGACAGTCTTGTTCGGAGCCCACCAATGGTTATTTCAATGTCTATGGTCCCACAGATGACAAACCAAAACCCAAGCCGCAAGCTCAAAGGAAATTCCCTGTACAGCTCAGAGACAGGATGGTCTCAGGGACAGATCTGGGTTAGGGTACAAAAACATTTTTTGCAACACTGAAGGTTCCCAAGAACACAGTGGCCTCCAAAATACTCCAAGACACTCTGACTTACAGATAGGACAACCATCGATGCACCTGATCACCAACCTGGGTTTAGTAAAAGACACCTAAAAGCCCAGTTGGAGTTTTCAAAGAGGTAAAGGACTCTCAGACTGTGAGAAACATGATTTTGATGAAACCAAAATTGAAACATTTGGCCTTAATTCGAAGTTCCATGTCTGAAGGAACTCCAGTTTCCCTCCACAGTCCAAAGACATGCTGAGGCTGATTGGAGTTACTAAATTGCCCATAGGAGTGCATGTGTGAGTGACTGGTGTGTGAGTGTGCCCTGCGATAGGCTGGCCCCCCGTCCTGGTTTGTTCCCTGCCTTGTGTCCATAGCTTCCAGGATAGGCTCCGGACCCCCCGCGACCCAGAAGGATAATCGGTTTGGAAAATGGATGGATGAATGTCTGAAGGAAATCAGGCACTGCTGATCATCTGTGCAGTACCATCCCAGTGGTGAAGCATGGTGGTGACAGCATCATACTGTGGGGGTGTTTTTCAGTGGCAGAGACAGGCAGACTATTCAGTCATGGGAAAGTTGGACATAACAAAGTGCGGCAATATCCTTATAAAAGCCTTCCCTTGAAATGCTCTGGTCCTTAGATTGGGCTAAAGGTTTGCCTTCCAACAGGACAATGACCCTGCACACAAAGCGAAGACAACACAGGAGTGGCTTAATGACAACTCTGTGAGTGTCCTAGTGTGACCCAGCCAGAGCCTGGACTTGAACCCAATCGTACATCTCCAGAGAGACTTGAAGCTAGCTGTCCACCAACAGTCCCCATCTAATCTGAACGAGCTTGAGAGGATCTGCAGAGAAGAATGGCAGAAAATCCCCAAATCCAGGTGTGCAAAACCTGTCACATCATACCAAAGAAGATTCAAGGCTGTAATCACTGCAAAAGGTGCTTCAACGAAGTACTGAGTAAAGAGTCTGAATACCTATGTGAATGCCGTGTTTTGTGTCTGATAAATTTGCTAAAACTTCTAAAATTCTGTTTTTGCTTTGTCATTGTAGAGTACTGAGTGCAAACTGATGATGGAAAAATGAACGTAGCACAGGGCTGAAACATAAATTTTGGGAAAAATGAAGGTGAAGGTGATTGAATACGGCCCAAATGTTTTGTGGAACATACCTGCCTAAGAAATGTGGAGCTTAAGACAAACTTGAAGTCCACGTTAGCAGAACAAGTCCATCCATTGTATGCATTTTTATTACTATATCTACTAGCAGAATATTTAGGTTTTTAAACATTAAAAATGCATTAATCCTAAATATAAGCCATAATTTAACTGCCAACTTTTTATCCAATATATGGAAATAAGGATGTAAATATAATATGATTTTTTAAATGTCCTGTAAAACTTTTCCCAAGTGCCATTGCCTTCCGAAATTATATACGTTTTCTGTATTTGCAAAAAAATGTATTTCAGGATCAGAGATGGGTAACTAGTTCTTGACATCTTCAGTGTTCACAGAAAGGTTACCTTATTGGAGCAGACCATTTTTCTAATTACAAGGAAGTGCTCTCTCAACTTACAGTTCGTTCACATTCGGTTCATTATATCATGTGCAGGACTGTCACTAGCAAACAGGTGGTGTATGTAGGCAGGAGCTGGGTATAAGATGGGTCAGATGTGAGTCAAGAATTTGGAGGAGACTGTGAAGCTGTACCATTGGAAAGGTACCTTTACTTTAATTGCTCCTTTCAAGTGTTGAACTATATAAAGCAAGAGAATGTAAAATTGTAAGCTGTGTAATTTGCTGTGGATGAAGGAATATGTTTCACAGCTAAATGACGTAATGCCATTTCAGCGATTTTTAAGTAAGCATTTAATTAAATTGCTATGGTGGTCGAATGTCTGCAGACTTATGTGCAGCTCATTTAAAAGCCTGAGGCAAAACTTCTTTTTCTGAAATTCATATGCTTACTGCAATTACCACTTTGTGCGTCTAAAGGCATTCTTTTTACTTTTTACAATTTTCAGAAGGGAAAGATTAGTATAAAACAAACTGGCAACACTTAATGAAACACAAACTCCTTCATTGAGCAATAACATGGCAATATTAAATCTGTTTTTGTGCCACCAGATTAAATACATATTGTATTTTAATCTAACAACTTTTAGAAACACTACAGGCCTATTTTACTACGATGTGTCACCTAAATTTATCAGCAACACTTTTCAATAATCAAAAAATACATTAATGCATTTTGTGCCTAAATTTTTGGTGAAGGATTATAATAAAAAATAACAACCTTGAGACGGGTTTTATTTCGGTATTATAAAAAGAGGAATAACTTAGGCTTGGAGATAAGAGACCTTTCTGAGAGATGAATAAATCAGAAAAAAAATCCTCCATTCCAGTATATATGTTTGTTTTTGGATTATTTTGTGTGATATCCTAACAGACTTTCCAGAAATATAAAATACAAATAATTGCAGCCAATGTGAGAGTGTTCTGTTGCCTCAGACATCCCTCATTAAATCACATTTGTATGGTGATGATTTAAATTACACCTCTTGTGATGAAAAACAGACATTAACTGGCAACCATTTGCGTGGATGATGCATTGCTTGGCTAGATGTTACTGTGGCATGCATAGGAGATACAACTTGCTCCTCAACTGGAACCTGATCCTGGATCGATACAGCCCAGTGCGAACGAGCAGATTGTACACGTCCTGTTTTTAATTGCACATTCTCTCTGAAGCTTGCACTCAATTATAGTTCGTGACAGAATAGTGCATAGATATTAATGTAAGCCAAAGAGGAAATGGTACTGTCAAGTTAATCACCCTGTGTGACAGAGCAGGCAGCTGTGGTGATGCAGTGCACCACGGTGCGGGATCCAGCCACTGAGGGGCAGCCTCTGGAGCTGCAGGGTCTTTCCATTTTCGGGAAGCCGACACCATTTAGCTGAGATCTGTCCACGGCTGGAGAAGGAAACGCAGAGACTGTGCCCTTGCTGGGGCAGAGCAGTGCATTCTGGGAGGCTTGCAGGGTAGCAAGTATGTCCCTCACCCCTCTGTCAGGCGAATGGGATGTCAAGGACATTTGTCCTCGTTGCATCTGTATTGATCGGATGCTGTGGTACTTGCCTTTGATAAATAAACTGAACAGATGTGGGAAAAAAAAAGCTGGTTTATGAGGTTCAGTCCAAAGACCTTTTCTGTCATCATTTCGTCTTTTATAAGCAAAAAAAAAAAAAAAAAGCATATTAATCCGCACCTCTCTTGGCTGCGATAGTGTTTAAAGCGGAATCTATGAATATGCAGCAGGCTACAGATTCCTGGCCCACTTTGCTTAAACATCCATTTCAATGAGCTGTTTTTCACACGGGTGATCTAACATGACACCACGGATTGAAGAGGCTGAAAGAAGACGGCAAACCTCACAGACCCACATGTTGCAAATCAATATCGACTGGAGTGGATGTGTGTCTATAAGTTGTCGGTAGTGTGTGAGTGTGTTTGTCAGTGCGCCTCCCCCTGCCGCACCCAGGGTGAGCCCTGCATTGCACCCAGTTTCCTGGGCACCAGACTCCAAACATCTCTGTACTGAATAGGTAGTTGGAGCTTAGCTTTTATTATTATTATTATTATTATTCGACGAGTATACTTTGCGTCTGTGTTACAAAGAAACAAACTCATTTGAATCTTCATTATTAATAGGATACGATGAATATCAGTGTCGATGTGGCTTAAAACTTAACTCATGTTTCTGTTTTTTCGTTTTCCTTTCTGTTTCATTTACTCCGAGAAATGAGTCACTCTATGCATGAGTTACTTTAGATTTCTTTTCAGCGCTTCTGTGGTCCAATGTACTGAGCTTGATTAGAAAATATATTTTGCTCTCGTGCTTTTTCCATGTGTCCCAGAGACACACAGCTGAGTTACATAAAGAGTAGAAATGTTTGCTACTCTGTTTATACTGTGCTTTCCAGAACGGTACTGGTATGACACTGGTCTGCTGTCCGTCATGATGGGGAAGTTAGCTAAACCCACAAAAACAGGTTAAGCGAACTTACTCACTTTAATTTAAATCATTTTTATGTTTACTTATGGACCCACACCATAACGTTCCACCCATGTTTCAGTGATAAGACATTGCAATGAGTTTCACTGGTGTTGAATGGTGTTGAATGTTGTACACAAGGATTTCCCCATTTCAGTTTTACAGAAGTATGACATGATAAGTTTTACAGGATTGCTAAAGCACAGCTTCGATAACCGCTAATCCGGTTCAATAACGTTAAACCGATAAACCACAAAACAATTTTGCTGATGCTAATGATTACCACTAACATGTATTATATGAATTTAGCTTCGGTTTGGGTTTTGACTCTGAAAACCCTTAAAAACATCAGCATTTTAATCTGTTTAACACTGAAGTTCCATCTTTCGGAGTTTACCGGGGGAGATCTATGACTTATCAAATTAGTCATGGTTGGAGTCTGTAGAGAACTGCATTGAAATCTTCTTCCTATGATATTCCATTTGCGAGATATAAGTGGTTTTGTCAGAGAAGCCCTATTTCGCAACTGGCCCATGCTGATATTTTGCCCTCAGTGAAGCCACATGGGGAACACAAACTTGGCGCCGCTTACCCGAAACTAGGAAGGAGGGTCTCAACTCTTTATTGGTCTATAGCTCTGTCAATCAGAACCCAGAAAATACAACCGGGGTCCTGTATTACAAAGCAGGACTTCTTGCTTTGTGGGGTAACATGTCAAATTTAACTGTGTAAATGTAAGTGAAAGAATATACAGTCCAGTCAAACTATGGTACCTTAAAACCGACAAGATATCTGGCTAAGCAAGAGATCCAGCTTTGCGATACTGGTCCCTGCTCTCCGTTTAGTTCATGGTAACCCGATTTAAATAGTCTTTGTTTGTGTTCGGTTATATTTAGCCCAGATGACCTTAAATAAAACAAGTTATCGAACAGCCATGACTTGTGGTGTGTACATGTAGTCAGTCAACAACAGTTGCAGAGATACTCAGAACAGACCAGAACAACTATGTACTGTATGATTTTAGGGTTACCAAAAATTACCAAATTTGTTACAATTTCCATGCAGGATACACCACTGTTACATCATATTGACATTGTGACTTCACAAGGATGACAACTTTAGCCAGCTGGCTGGAGTGACATTTTCAATATAAGAGTAGTCTGCACACACATGCACGTGCCTTTACATGTATGTAACAGTTTTATTACATTGTAAATAGTCTGTCGGTATTGCAAACTACCCCAAACTACCCTAATGCGTTTCATGCATCCAATTTTAGGTTTATAATGGAATAATATAGATTTTACCCTAAGATTTCTTGTGTGATTGCTAAAATGTTAGTTTCAGTGTTCAGAGTTGTAAACCATTATTTTCTAAAGCTACAATACAATATAGCTTTTGACGTGCAGTATTTGCAGGCAATGTGAGGCACTTTCTCTGTTTATTTTCATAAACTGTTTATCCTTGTCTATAAATGAATGATTATATTATCAGTTTATTATAATATGAAAGTCATTTGTGGCGTGGTGGCTCAGTGGGTAGTGCTGCTGATTCACGCCTCCAGAGTTGGGCATTTAAAATATCGCCTACACTCTTCACTCTGTGAAGTCTGCATGTTCTCTGTGTGTCATGCAGGTTCTCAATGCACTCCAGTTTCCTCCCACAGTCCAATGAAATGCAATTAAGCTAATCTGTGTCCCTAAATTACCCACAGCATATGCTGCATGCTGTCTGGGATAAACTCTACCCATCACAACCATGATCTAGATAAGCAGGCGGCATATATGGCTGTAATATATGAAATAATGTAGCAAATAAGTTTGAAATAATGTTGGCACTCACTTTGTTGCAGAGAAGGTTCGTTACACCAGCAGAGTGGTACCTTGGTTTGCGAGCATAATCAGTTACGGAAACGTGCTCGTAATCCAAAGCACTCGTATATCAAAGCGAATTTTCCCATTAGAAACAATGGAAACTCAGGTGATTCGTTCCACAACCCAAAAATATTCATATAAAAATGATTAATACAAAATATAAAACAAAAATACATGAACAACAAACAAATTAACATGCACTTTACCTTCGTGGATGGTGTGAGGGAGACGAGAGAGAGGAGAAGAGGAGGGTTTTAGAACGACTTTCACTGTAACTAACGGAATCACTGCTATCTGTTGACTCACTGGAATCTTTTTCTTTTTTTGTGTGTGACTTTAACAGTGAACCTATCCAATGACAGCTGCTTTTGCCTCCTTGGCTAAAAGTTAAATATTGTTTTATTTAGTCTTCCTCGTATTCCTTTTTACGTAAAGTTAAAATAGATCAGTTTTGTTTCATGCTCTAAGTTCTAGGAAGGTATCCTAAGTATTAACTGGGGTCTTACTGTACTACACTGTAAGGCATCAGTGACATAATGCATGTAATCTGTAATGCTTCTGTCTTCCTCTTCATGCATCCACTGTGCAGATGCGGAACAATCCAACGATATGAAGCTTAGAACGTAGCATTCTTCCTTCATATATACATTTATACTCATATTCATGTATTCAGAATGAATATGAGCAGTAATAAATACTATTGATGATCGAATGTATTCCTCCATAGTTTCATAAGCAGTAAATGTGGCACCATTGCTCTCTGTGAAGCGCAGGTCCAGTTTCTGCTCTCTCCCTCCACTCCGAGACAAAGTACAGCCCTGTCAATCTCTTGCCATCTGTTCCACTTACTCAGTGGCCTTTGGGAGCATATCCCTGGTGTAAGCACTTAAGTGGCATGCACTCACAGAGAAAAGCATTACAGTGCATCAATGTGCCCCCCACCCCATCGCATGGACAAAGCGATGAGATCCCACCACCATTTTACCGCACCCCAGCCACACTACAGTCTACTTACAGTCGCTTCTATTTTACCGTTTAGCTTTGAGAAATTTCTAAATCCGCTATTTCAAATTCAGCTCTAAAGCAAAGACAACGAACACCTTGGAAAAGGTACCTTGCTTAAAAACAGTACGTTTTCTCCTGGCTCATACAGGACTTCCCAACACGTGGCTTGGCTAACTTGTGCTACCATATGTGAGCCCACATGTCTGGACCTGTTCATGAAACACTTAAGATTCACAGGTTGTACACATATAAGATGCATTTAAATATGCTTTTATATGGGTAAAATAACTTGAATGTGTTTTGCTTTTAACTTAAAAATAAATGAAATAAACGCTCAGTCCCTTTATTAGCAACCCAGTCACAGTTTGCATTTGGATGGTGAACCTTACGTTTTACATATGTAGAGATTAACGCATTCTTCCAATCTTGAATTAAAACTGTTGACAGTTTTATTTCAGTAAAATCACTTTTAAATGCTGCCATCAAAAACATCATTAATTTTGACACATCAGTTTGGGAACATTATCATTGCCACAGGGAACTTTAACATTTTATCTGCCAATAATCACACTTGCCTGACACAAGTGACCTTCCTAGTACTAGTAGGGTCTGTTGTTTACTCTGGCCTGACAGTTGTATGTAATTAGTAAATAGTAACACAGTACAAGGCATGCAGTCTTAAGATAGATACTCAGAGGCAGCACCATTCAGGGGATAATTGAGTTGTAATGTGATAGATGCACACTGCTGAAGTGTATGGTACCTGGAAACCTGCATCATCTGTTTTACATGACCCACCCACCCAGTAAACATGTCTGCTGCAGTATGAGACTATGCAGTTCCCAACTGCCCAGGTTCCCTCCATGAATATTACATATAATCCATAATACTTCAACAATTAATAATGAAAACCAAGCAATCTTATCGGCCATGACAAAACTTCTGTTGAGGAATTAGCAGAATCTTATCACTCACCATTAATATATCACTCAGGCAGAGGAATTAATTGTATTAAATTTTTGTATAGGTGAATGTCTCATACCTCTCTAGAATCACCAGGGTCCAATCATCTTCCTCTTCACTTCCGAAGTGCTTCTTTTTTGTTATCGCAGAGAATTAAAGAAGCTCAGAGGTTTCATAAGAGTCTCCCACAACTGGCTGCTGGAGGATCTGAATGACTAATTAATCAAAGAACACAATGGTGGTTTTGATGATTAAGCTCATTTACAAGTAACTATAACGACCTGCAGAAAAAAAAGACAATTCTCACTCCTAATACCGAATTTTGTAGTTTTTCCTGGTCAAGATCAGGTTAGTATAATCCCCCCCCACACACACACACACATACACAGGGAGAGTATGAAAATTCCATACAGTAAGCCAGAGATGAGAATCAAACCCACTCAATCACACTCAGGGCATGCAAACTGCTCACATAGAGCCGAGGATTGAAATCAAACCCACAGAAACGCACAGGGAAAGCATGCAGACTCCACACACACAGCCGGGGATGCGAATCAAACCCATACACACGCAATGGGAGCATACAGAAGGCCCACATTGTGCCGGGGATGGGAATCAAATTCACTCAACCACAGGGAGAGCATGCAAACTCCACACACAGAGCTGGGGATAGGAATCAAATACACACAGGGAGGGCATGCGGACTTACATAGATGGGGATGGGAATCATACCCACACAAACACTCAGGGAGAGCATGGACACTTCACACACAGATTCGGGGTGGGAATCAAGCCCACCCAAACACAGGGAGAGCATGTAGACTTCACAGACAGATTCGGGGTGGGAATCAAGCCCACCCAAACACAGGGAGAGCATGTAGACTTCACAGACAGATTTGGGGTAGGAATCAAGCCCACACAAACATAGGGAGAGCATGTATACTTCACAGACAGATTCAGGGTGGGAATAAAGCCCACACAAACATAGGGGGAGCAGGCACACTTCACACACAGATTCGGGGTGGGAATCAAGCTCACCCAAACACAGGGAGAGCATGCAGACTTCACAGACAGATTCGGGGTGGGAATCAAGCCCACACAAACATAGGGGGAGCATGCAGACTTCACAGACAGAGCCGGGGGGGGGTGTCAATCAAACCCACACAAACATGCAGGGACAGACTGCCCACACCAACACTGGGAAGTGGATTGAGACACACACAGTCATTCAGCTGGGGATCGGGAGAAACACTCACACACAACCACATGGAAGGGACCTCAATCACTTAAGGGGAATGGCAGAGCAGAGAAGCACTCAGTAAAATGACATTAGTCAACAGTCGCCCACAGTGAGCAGACTGGTCAGTTGCCGTTTTTAAGCCTTCTTTAATCTATTACAGCTGTCAGTAATTAGAAGGCGGTACCGCTGTCAGTACTCGGGTGACTGTGACCAGGAGGCTTATTATTACATACGCATCACGCCATTGCTTTTTTATAATCACAGATTGATTGCCTCCCATAAGATGAATGACTGGTAGCTTATTATGCTGCATTGTAATTCTGGCATAAAAGTTTTTTCAAGATTCAGTATCAGATTCCAGCTCACAGCGTTTCCATGTTATAATTGTTGTTATTAACATGCAAGCACACAGTAATCCTGTGCACTTGTCATCCTAAGGATCTCCTTGCCAAATTAATTTTGTGTAAAAAAAGTTATTAAAAAATAACTTTTGAGAAATGCCAGTGTCATCAGTATTTATTTCTTTGGATAATTAGCTGTGCAAAATAAATCAAATCAGTGCAATGCGGACTACGTACATTTTCAGGTTCATAGGACTGTAATAGACAATTCTAATTTTACAGAACTTCAAATCCTCTTAATGAAGTTCTGACAATTGGCAATTAGAGATTATTTTTCTCTGGGGGCTTGGAAAGTTTGCAGCATGAAGAACGGAGCGCTGTTTCATCCCAGATGGTTGAGGACCTGAGGACAGAGAGGCTACAGCCCATAAACAGCTTACTTTTGGCTATTAACTGGACCATTAAAGTAGGTGGAGAGCTGTGAGATGGCTGAGGTAGAAAATGCATTACGCTTCATTAAAATGATTTTAATAATGGTTTATATTCATAACCCCCCCCAACCCGAGGGAAGACAACACACAGGACCGGGGATCAAAACTTGTAAGTAATTTGGTTTTTATCCTTGGTGGGTATTCATGCAGGAAATTATATAGCATCTTATACATATATACACAATGGTTGCTTTGTTTCATTGAGGATGTAATAAACATTATTTCTTAATTTTTTTAAGCAAGGATTTTTGAATGACGAGTGTCTCACTGGTTGGTTGGCACTATAGTTTCAGACTTCCAGGGTTTGCATGGGCTGTAAAATTCCCAAATGTCCAGTGCTGGGCTGGCATGTCATCCAGGCTGTCCCCTGCTGTATGCCCTGTACATCCTGGATAAGCAGTATGGATGATGGGAGAATTGATTCTTGAATCATCATCTATAATTATGAAATAATGTTGAACTTGAAGACTTGAAATTCAATATGTTTCTATATCACCATATAGTGTAAGCAGACAGCTGTCACACAAGTGGGACCCAGGTTTATAAAAGAGCCCTAGTTTTAATTACTGTAAAACCCGACAGTTTCCATCCACAAAAGCACAAAGGCGAGTTTAAACATATTAATTAAAGCAAATTACTCATGCTAATCTCAACAAATTTGTGAAGTAACATTGTACAAGACAGTGAGGAGACATTAACAACAAATCATTCTTGATGATGGCTTTACTCTCAAGCTTAGTTTTCACTATTAATTCTGCTGCTCGATTAAAAATTTAGAACAATGCTACTTTTTCATATTTATATTAAACAGTTTGTTGTACATACTTCATAGTTCATTCTTTGCCTGCTTTTTAGCAAGAATCAAAATGGCTGCTTGCATTGCAGTGGACGATAAATGGGTGAATGCAGTGAATGGATTTCCAATATTCTTCAGCACAGCACAAGAAACCGGGTGCTAAATTGGCCTGAATCTCCCACCCCAAAGTGTTTTTAAAGCAAATAAAAACAAGCGTTTCCTAGAAGTGAAATTCTAAATCTCTGTAGTATGAGTCTGTCAGGTTGACCAATTCCAGCTCCAACCTGCTCTGAAAATTGTCTTGTCTTCCACTGGCCAGCCCCAGCTGAATATTGAAATCATCTGCTTCCCACATATGTCTTTCTGTCATCTTTATGAACACTTACTTTTCACCTGGAGTCTTTTGAGGTATTGTGTGTGTCTTCTATGCCAGAGTCCATGTGGCTTCTTAGACTTGCTTCAATCACCTGAATTTGATTGTGTTTTGCTCTGCCACTCTACAGATCGACCTTCATTTGACCGCCCTGCCTGAAATTTGGACAGTGTTTTGCTTTTCCGATTAAACACATATTGTCTCTGCATTTGGGTTCCACATTTCTTCACAATCTGTAATGATTAATCAATGACAAATTTGCCTCTGAATTTGATCTGTACTTTTTAAAATTTTGTTGTTATGATGAACTTTAAGAAGCTTCAGAAAAGATCTCATCATTTAGAGGTTAATATTATAGTGGCCAGAACTACAGTTAATAGTATGACTCTGCAATGGATGAACACAGATTGCATTTAACTGAATGGAGTCTGAACTAAGAAATCAACTTTATTTTTTTTCTACAATAATGCTTCGCTATGAAAATAAACTGGCATCATGGCTGACAGAAGATGATGGCTTTTTGCAAATTATGGCTTGTTTTTTTTTTTGCTTCTTGTATTTCTGTCTTGAACACGAATTGGCCAGCGAGCACAAAAAAGTAATTTACTCAAGCATCTCCTCAAATGTACTCTATATCTGCATCATGTTCTCCCTTAAAATAAATTTTTATGTTGACATAAAGTATTTGGAAAAAATGTGTCTTTTAAAATCACAGTATCATATACATTTTCCAGGGAAATGCTTTATCATTTGACTGAACAGAAATTAAATTGTCTCCCCAGCAGACAATATGCATTCTTAAATGACCTTGACATTCAAAGCTTCCAGTATTATTTTTAGCGAAATGCAAACTCAATTAAGTTTAGACTCAATTAATTAAGTTGTAGAGATTTGTTAATGGTAATGAATGAGACTTAAGGATAGTAGAAGGCAACCATTTTGAAGAGCACAAGCTGGGATTAAGGGATTACTGTATGTGCAGACGCTGACCTCGGCCCGTTGGTATGATGAGGCCGATTTAGATGTTAACGGGCTCTGCTTCCTGTGAAAGTCCCTTCATCTAGGCTCTGAAGATGAAGTGATATGGTCCTTATTGATCTGGTCTGAAGGTCACGCTGCCTGGTTAGTGGTGATTCAGGGACCAGTCATACCATGTCCTGCCGGCAGATCAGCGGCTCGACAGCTTGACACCCGGGATGTGTCAGTTCAGGCAGCCAACCTGAGATCGCAGGTCGGTTATCTGTTAGTTGCTGAGTAGGGCACAGAGGTGCTTGGAGAGCTGTGGCTCAGATGCTGGGTAATGTGACAGTCGCTGTAATCCGTCTGTGTGGGGAACAACCCAAGAGCAAGGGGTTGCAAGGAGGAGGAAGATTCATCACCAAAGAGGAATGGGGGCATGCCATGAGGGATTTGCTTTAAGTTTCCCCGCTGTAAACATCGCCTTGCTGGAGAGGCAGCGATATGCACACCTTCATGAAAAATAGACGCGTCCCCACTTTGTCAACGGTGAAAGCCATTGCTTAGAGACACTTAACTAACTTCCTGAGAGTTCTTAAGGAGAGTTATGTCTTTGTAAAGCTCGAGTGGGCTCTGGAGGAGATTAGGACGGCTACGCTGACAGAGATGAAAGCTCATGTGGCCTGCATGCTGAAAGCTATCCGTGTTTTGTTAGCAAGATGAACAACTGGAGCACATTTTCTACAGATGTGGACCAGGGTGATTGGAGATGATGGATGGCCCTTCTGTTGGGTGGAGACTGATTGAAAGATTCAGTGTCCCTGTGTTTCCCTGAAAATGAGATGGAGAGAAGCTTGTGAGTGGATCTACAAGGCCGTGTGAAAGTGACAGAGGTAGATTGAGGGAACTATTAAATAAGAAGGATTATTTCAGAACATCTCCCTCTGATATTGCCTGCACCAGCTTACTATGCTCAAGCGTCTCTGTCAGTGGTCAGAGGTCCGCCTATGAGCGATGGGGCCACATACTTCAGTTGAAGATAGTATGATTTTGTGGGAGTGTGGGGGGAGATTTGCAAAATTCCCATATTTTCATTTTTACATCTGATTTATTACACCAATAACAATACCGAGCTGATTTAGGCATTCAGAAATCCATCCATCTATCTTCTAAATGCTTGTCCCGTACAGTTACAGAGTTACAGTGAGCCTGCAGTCTATCCCAGCAAACCTGACACCCCGGATGGAATGCTAACCCAGCGGTCGCATGGTCACACAGACAATCACGCTCTAGCGGCAATTTAGAGATGCATGGCTGCCTAATAACATGGTTTTGGTCTGCAGGGGGAAACTCGCAAACACACAGAGCTATGGGTGAAAACGGATCTTAGAACCCTGGAGATTTGAGGCTACAGTGCTAATCAGTGAGCCACTGTGCCACCGACGGTTTTCAGAAAGCCTCATTAAAATGGTGACCCCATTTATTGGCTGAAACTTCAGCCAACTGAATTTTTTTTCTCCAAAATTTTATGTTTATTTTTACATGACATTGGGGTTGAAATAATTAAAAATGACTCATAAAAATGTCCCAGTGATATTCACAGTGAATAAAACAGACACTGTGAATAAATGTGATTCTACTAATTACAGGTTTTGTATTTTAAAAGTTTTATCTTTCTTTTTTTTTTGCATTTTAGAAATAAAGAGAAAATATGACACATGAGCAAGTGGCACGAGTGTCAGGTGATGACAGTTTTCGGTTCCATGTGGTTATGTGACGTTGTAGCGCGGTCAGGTGCTGTACCAGGCGTGGAGCATTTTTGAAAATGAACGCCGGGCTTTCTTCAGCTTTCTGACAGCACCTCTGACCTCACAGCAGGGCCACTGAAAATGACGTTCTCTGTTCTGCTGGACAAGAGCGTCTCAGAAACGAAGAGTCAACCCCGGCAACCAGAGGTTTTTTCATGTGCTCCTTAAAAGAGGGTGGCTGGGTACACAAGCTCGGGGAGTGTCAAAGAGCGCTCGTGATGTGCTGCTTCATGATTGGCAGGGGAATTCACAGTCGTGCCTAGATATTTATCTGAGAAAAGAGGGGCATTTTACATATGGCCTGCATTTATAAAGCGCTTTCCTACTCTTACAAGTACCCAAAGTGCTTTACATTTCGTGCCTCACATTCACCCATCCACACACACATTCATACACTGGAGGCGGAGGCTGCCATGTAAGGTGCCAACCTACACACCAGGAGCAATTTGGGGTTCAGTGTCTCGCTCAAGGACACTTTGATGGGGTCGGGAGGAACCAGGGTTGGAACCTGCAACCCTCCGGTTGCCGAACAATAGCACTACCTCCTACGCCACCATCTTCCACATGCATTTGAGCACGAGGATGAAGGCAGATCTCATGGGCAGCTGCGGATTGATAGTGAGGCAGTGCATGGTGGTGGTGGAGGGGGGGGGGTCAGCCTGTCGTTATTTATTAGGGTCAAAAATCAGGAAACCTCCCGACAGGGCGGACAGTGAACCTGCATGGGTGTGTGTGAGACGGCAGGTCTGATAATGTGTCGTTCCAGAATGCGAATTATGGACTCCAGACACTCGCCTGGGCGCCCCCTTCACAGCGGCTCACACAAATCAAATGCTGGGCATGTGGGGAGCATATCGACTGCGGGAAGTAACACGGGAGAAACTGTCTGATGCTGTTTGCCAGGAGAGCAGAAGACAGGGCTCCCAGGAGATGCCAGGGCCGTTTCCCTCCTGAGTGAAGTGGCATCACCTGTCAGTGGACCTGCTTTGGACACGATGGCTGAACAACATTTTTGCATTTGCCTGTGCTGTACCCCATCCGCTGGCAAGTTCTGCTTTCCGCAAACCGACTCTGATCCTTGTTAGGCAGCAGTAAATGATTTATTTTTAAAAATTGGGACTTTGCTACTTTTATTAAAAATTGGGGCTCCTTTGTACTTTTGAGCCATTGGGAAAAAAAAGAATCTGCAGAAAAAGTTTCACCTACAGATTTTTAGCAACATTAATTAGGCCAATATGTGATGTTCTAGATCAGGACCTTTTTTTTTATTAAAAGTTTAAAGTTTAAATTCCAGATGTGCCACTTTATCCTCTGGTTGGTGTTTAATCTGAAGTGCCGACTGAACCACAGTAAAAAATGCTATAATCCATCCATCCATCCATCCATAGGCAGGCATGACGGTGGGGTTAGACTGAAGTGTTGAGCCAAACGGGAGCCCCCAAGGACGAGATTTGAAATGTAACATCGGGTAAAGCAACAAACGGTATCTAGGATGCTAAGCTAGACAAGAAATCAGAGGAGATTTTTCACCTTAATAAATGACGACAGAAACAATTGACTGGTTACAAAAATCTATAATGTATCTGAAAAATCACTTTAATATTAACAACTGATCTTCCATAACAGGGTTGCAGACCTCAGCTATTCAGAAATGTCACAAACACAGGACATGCATGTAAAAATGTTCACCTTTGAACAAATTAGATGTTTTACAAGCACTAAAACATTGAGCGTACATGCTAAATTAATATCATAAAGAAATTCTGCTATGCTGAATTCCATAATTGATGGAGGCATCTCCAACATAGAAAAAGAAGACAAAAGGATTTGCCCCCTTATTTTCCAAAAGATGGGATCTAATTGAAGGACTAAACAGGGGTGTTTTGACACAATGTTATCAGAAAAGCTGACTTCATTGACAACTGTTAGTAAGCTATGCTTATTGTGATAATTTGATGTCATCCCTATTACCACTCTGTGATCCTTAGTGCCCAACACAGGTGTCAGCTTCAGAGTCCACTTTGCACAGATCTGAACTTAGCGCTAGTGAAATTTAGGCCATTCCCTCCAGGGCAGATAATATGCATTGATAATTTGGATAAATTTGATAATTAGGTGTAATTCAAATACAAATGGGCCACTACCCACACATTAGCTAGCAAACCAGATTTCATGAATAGTTAAAGATACTGGATCCTCACAGTTTAGCATCTGGCTTGCTGCATATGAACAATTTAACATCTGGCTTGCGGTATGTAAATAAGTGACATGCAGTGAGAGTCAGTTTACAGCCCACCATGCATTAGCAACATTCACACGATTCTTAACAGCTTTAATCTTCAGGTTCCACTAAATGGTCTTTATGTTGTCCTCCTGTAAAAATGATTAGTTCGAACGCTTACAGTTTTCCTTGAATGGAACGGACACAGTGCTGTAATCCTGCATTAGCCTCCTTGAACATCTCCGCCCCAGTGTGATTTTATCACCACATCAGCGTCATTTCACAGACTGCGGCGGTGTGATTGTTCGTGACTTTCTCCTCTTTGGTCAGTAGGACAGCAGAGGCCTGAAACGGGAAAGCAAGCCTGACAGAGATTATGCGACTCCTTTAGTGGGAAGGTCTGAGAGACAAATGCTGCTGTCCCCTTTACAAGTATCAGCTCACGTTTCCATATCTGCACTGACTGCAGAACAAACACATAAATAACGGGCAGGAAAGACGCTGTGGCCTGGGATCACTTACGCGGGCCTGACGCCACCCCACTTGACAGATAGAGATCGCTACAGGCAAATTTGCTGATTAGAATGTATAGACTGTCTAATCTGCTTTCCTAAACTTGGCAATCCCCAGGGTTACTAATTATCAGGATGCTGCTCTGAAAGGCTCCTCACAAGGTGCCACACTCATGAAACGTGTTTTATTCTGAGAGCCGGGGGATGTGAGAGCGTCACGCGGGGAAATGGAAAAATGAGGGGTTTCACACAACACTTTTAATTAGAGTACCGCGCTGCACCTTCGCGGCAATGCACCACGGCAGACGGCTGAGCACGAGGGAACCCCCCACCTCCCCTCCTTCCCCGCAGGATGCGGGGATGGCAGATGAGCACCGATAGCACGGCTCGCGTCTTCGCCGAGCATTTCTGCAGATCCGAGCTAATGAGTACAATGATGGCTGAGCCACCTAGTGTAGCCAAGCAGTGCAATGTGCATGTAATCATGGCCGGCTCGGCAGTGAACCCACCGAGCACACTGCGAAACAGGCAAATGCAGAGCTGAGCTGATTTATCAAAGACAGTCACAAGTGTGTCAAGTAATTTTTTTTTTTATCCAGAAATGCTTTGAAATGTCTATAAACCTTTAACTGCTAACAGCCACCCCCCCACTCAACTAAACAAGAAAACCATCAGGATTGTGCAGGGTGTTAAAAAGGAAAGAAAAAAAAAGAGAATGATTCTCAATAATTAAATTGTGATTTCACACTGACCGCCATAGATACTAACATGAATGGTTTGCATTTGTTAGAATTTTCCAAAAGTAAAAAAAGAAGCTTTTTGTCTCAAAATGAACTCATTAAGGAAACACATTTAATTTGAATCCTATTCAAGAATCGCGTTTAAACATTGAGTGAAGATAATAAAATAATCGTTTTACCTTATATTATGGTAGCGACTGCATATTGCGTTTCATTTCCACAGAGGGTGGGGATTATTTCACCGTCGTTCTCTTTCTGGACGGTAATTAGGGCTTTTGCCCGGCTGCCATGTCAGATGCACCTCTGTTTGTTTTATCACGAAATTCTCTTTCCAAGAAAACAGCCACGGGGAGGTGAAGATTAATGCCTGTTTTTCAAAGACTGACTAACTAGTCAAGGCTCAGAGTTGGGGAGATCGTAGATATGGATAATTGTTATTTCAGTAATTTAATTTTTTACATGCATCCTTAAACAGCTTTGCTCCAAACTGCTGCGACACGACTTTTGATAAATGAACTCAGAATTGTGAGAGTAAATAAGACCACTGATGCTCTTCCCCTTTAGGGTAAGGTTTTCATTTATCACTCAGCAAGGTTGACGCTCGGCACTGTTACCTGCTGAATTACTTGCCACTGGCACCGCTGCCACCAAGAGTCCGTCTCTCCCTCGCCCTCATTTGCATTTAAACCAACCCCCAGCACTTAAGCAACATTGATCAAAAAAACTGTCTGCGGTACCGACTGCTGTGATCATCAGGAAGAGTTACTGATCAAATAGTTAACCAGCTGTCCAAGCCACTTACTTGTTTAGTCAGCAGATGGTTGTTTTTTCAACATTTTCACTTGATAATCTAGACATATTGAAATGTGCCTTATATGAGGCCAGTTATGTTAGGTAAAAGTGACAAGGAGATGTCCCAGATATTTTTTTTTAGTTACATGTTTACAAATTTGTTCTAAACATTTCCATTTTTTTTTTTTGGTGAAAACTTTTTTTAATGTGACTCAAAATTTCGGTTTTTAAATAGAAGCGATGTGGTATTAGGAAGGCATACCTAGTGTGACTGCCCTCTTCCCCCAGAGGTGTAATATCGTCCTTTTTTTTCAGTGTGAGTCCCTCGGCACGGCAAAGCTCAGCCCCCCCCCCCCCCAGCGCTGAGAGCTGCAGGAACCCTTCAAGGCTCCAACTATTCTTAACAGCTCACATTCTGGCCACTTTGCGCTTCATTTTGCACGTTAGTAGCTAGATTCTAAGACATTATGTAGCTGACATTTTTACAGTTAAATCAATAATGAAAAAGATGCATTTATTCAAAGTCGGCTTCACGGCGTTTAAATTTTTAGTACAGTCTCTCTTTTAATTTGTATCAATGCAGATGTCAAATTCCTTTGGACATATAAATATCAAATGATTACATGGTTACTGAGTTGCATTGCTTCTCAGTGGGTCTCACTGTCGTCTTATAGCTTCAGGGTTGTGTGGCTGAATTTTGCTCCAGTTCTTCCAGTGCAGAGCTTGTTTGGACGTTCCTCCTGACTGCTTAGTAGCTAAAATAGTAATTAAATATGCACTATCAATGGATATGTACATGTATACATGCATTTGAATGCCCAGTGATGGTAAACTGCCTTAAATCTTAAGGATCATCTGGATGTGTTGTAGTGAAAACATTAAGATTACATTTTCTTTGCATTTTTGAAAGTTTTTTCCCCCCTGTCTGTAGGAGAACATTTATGTGCACAGAATAGAAAATTGTCTCATTAGCAGACCCCGTAATGCTCAGTAATGCCTAAGGAGATTCCAGTGCCCGTTTTTTCTGTGTGTGACAGGAAAGCTTCCACTCATGGCCGTGCTGCACTGAAGACTGTGTTTTAATTTTCTCCAGTGGTGAACACGTCTTAAGCCAGGGGTGTGGAACATACATCAGGCTGTACGAAATGTTTGCAGTGCCAATTGAAAGCTTGTAAATTTAAAACACAAGCCCAGCAGCGGTAACAAATATCCTTATTTTTCTCTAAACGTGACCAGTGTAAACATACAGTGTGTGCCAAGCTTGTTTATGCGCTTATTGTCCACTGGATTAAATTATACTGTAGGCTTCTCTGTCTTTATTTACCCGCATTGATTTGCCAGAGAAAATGTACAGAGGTAGAACTGGAAGAAATTGATGTTAACAAAGAAGTTGTGAAGGGTGTCCCGTGCTGACCAGCACAGTGGCCGTGTTGCGAGCTCCAGGTGATGTCCAGCCATAAAGAAAAACACCATGTAACTGCACAAAGAGACCAAACACCATAACTCAACATGAACCCACTTTATTAAACTTCAGCTATGCTCTTTTGGCGTCTTGATGTCAATAACACAAAGAGCTTCCCTTTATAGGGGCCTCTTCAGTCTGCTTTAATTCCACATAAAGCAATGAGTTGAGACTTGTGATGTTTCACCATACCGGGACAGTCACCATATGCATCCCCCTACAGTATATGTAGAGTATTATTGCGTCCTTTTGAACTCAAGCATTTAGGAAATGCCTCTATGCTTGAGGGTCCACAGCCAAGGGGCTTCGACAGTTTATAATAAGCCAATCATCATCGTCATCACCACCAAAAGAACAAAACAATAGAGAATAGAAGATAAAAATTCCTTCTGTCATTACCTTGCAAATAAAACCTCCAAAGCCAACTGGCTGCCCAGACCCCTATGCACAGACAAACCCACATTATAAGAATTTTTGTAAGTGGGGTATGAATTCTTCTATTATAACTTTTCTGTCATATTGATCTTCTGCCCTCTCTCAGGCTGATCAACCTCAGAAATGTAGTCTGGGGTGTCACTCCATCCATGATGTGAGCCAAAGTTCCAGGTTCTTAAAGGGCCCCTACACGGGAGAGAGAAGACAGACAGGAGATATGAGTGTGCGAATGAGGTGCGAGACGCACGGCTGCATGTACTGCAGCAGCAGTAACATTATTTATAGCGAGCCGTATTAAACATAAGGTATGGCAAGTTACACCAGTGCTCCGGTTACATGTAAATACTGAGACTGACATCCCTGACATTGGCTGCTCCAGAAACCAAAAGCCCTGCAGGTGAAGCATTTTTTATTATTTATTTCAGGAATTACAAGATGCCCTGCCTTCTGGATACATATTAATCAGCTGAGAACAGCAGGAACCTGACCTTGCTGTGCCTTAAAAGTGACGCGAATTTTGAAGTCCATCGTTAAGTTAAGAGGAGCCCTACGGAGTGTGAAGAGGCGTACAAATAGATGCAAAGATGTCATACTCACTACTTCGACTTGCGATTCTTGTTACAGCATTCTGAAATGTCTGTAGGGTTTGTGTTCCATGAATGAGGCATTGCAGTATGTTAATGCTCTAAAAACAAATGCATGTATCTGTATTCCTGTACGATACAGTAAAATCTCACCTTAGATCTGCTGTCAGGTTTCTGAGCTGCAGGGGGGCCTGACTTGGAGAGGGAGTTGGCATCCGAATGAGAGAGGTCTGCGATCCAGGTCTAGCGTTAGTGGGTTTAATTAATCATACTCCAAGAGAACAGGCGCAAATCGTAATTCGGAAACTGCAGGTCAAAGAAGAAAAAGTCAGAAATATCCAAAGCGATACTTACACCGACTCTAAATCCAAATTAAAAGATTGTCTAGAAAACTGGAGAGATTCTGTTAATAGGTCAACGCAGTTCAACAAGGGGCAAGCTCAATACCCGACAAGGGTTCTTATTTGGAGATATATCCTCTAGAAACTTGCCACTTTTGCCTCTATCGAGGAATATTCTACAGGTGTGTCTGGCACTCAGACGTATTAGGGTGGTCTGGCTGGGTGTGGCCGCTGGGAGAACTGACCAGGCACAGTTGAGACCGGTTTATGGAGGGAAGGCTGTCTCTTTCACTACTGTATGTACAGTATGCCTCTGTTTCAGGCCGACTTGGCAAAACAAAAGTTTAAGCTGTCAAGATAACAAGGAATCAGTATCATCCAGGTGACATAACCTTTAATTTTTATGCTGCAGACGCAGAGCGGATTCACTCTTCCATTTCTGTACTTCATTAAAACAGTTTGCTAATGAGACTATGAAGAGAGTGTTGTTTGGTCTGTTTGAAAGTTACAGTGGCGTGTCACCAGCATATGACTAAGAATTAATTTTATGCATTCGCATGATCTTCCCAAGCTGCCGCATATGGAGGGAGAGTGCTAACAGTCCCAGCGTTAATCCCTGTGGGACGCTCCATATTTAACTTATTACAATGGCGGCACAGTGCAGTTAATGGATTCCAGAATGCAATGGTAATTATTTAATTAAGAGCATAACCATTTAAGGACAGGTCCACACAGGGAAATGGACAATTCAACTGTATGTAATGAAGAAGTATTTTCGGATCTGCTGCACCCAAGCGTTTAGGAGCCCATTTAAAACAGGTCCTTTGCGTCGGCCTGGATCGAAGCGAGAATGAAAGGTAGGCTTGTGTCTCAAGCTGGGGGGAAGCTGTTCGTCATTTTTTAAGGAAAATGTAAAAGCTGAAGTGAAATCCATCCTCGAATATGTTAGGAAGAAGGATGTGTTTGCGATGGTCCATGTTACGATATGTCGTATCACGATGGGTAAATGCCCTTCACTTTTAGTACATTATTCAACAAATTTCATGAAATATTGAATATATTATTATGAAATAGGCTTTGTCTTAATGATTTTGCCCAACTGTAGGCTAATGCAAGTGTTCTAAGCACGTTTAAGGTAGGCTAGGCTAGGCTATGATGTTTGTTAAGTTAGTTGTACTGTATTAAAATGCATTTTCACTTTACGATATATTTGCCTTATGAAAATCGGAACGTTACCCCATTGTAACCTGGGGAGAGGTCGTATACAGTATGTAGATTGGAATGAGATGTAATGTAGGCCTTTGCAGTATTTCTTTTCAGTTAAACGAATTTGATGTAAATGATCAAAACAGTGCAAACAGTCTTTGATCCAAGAATCTTGTGGAATTAATAGCTATTGGCTAAACCTGCAGTCTGATGCCATCAATTTTACGATGACGGTGCAGGAAGTTATTCCTGCTAATCTCATTTGGCACATAAATTAAAGAGTCCATGATCTTATTGGCCAGGTTTGCTGTGGTTCTGTAAAGGAAGATGGAGTTAGTGACTATAATCTCAGAATAACTGAGATTAACTAACATTAATACAAACCGGATTCCAAAAAAGTTGGGACACTATACAAATCGTGAATAAAAACTGAATGCAATGATGTGGAGGT
>JAODJX010000109.1:7032452-7050859 GCA_026776945.1 Isichthys henryi
TGACAACATGGTTGTTGTTCAATAATACAATTATTCCTCACAAATACAACTTGCCTAATAATTCTGCACTCCCTGTAATATATAACATATGACACCCTCGACAGGTGCCATTGTAACAAGATAATTATTGTCATTCACTACACCAATCAGTGGTGTTAATGTTATGGCTGTTCAGCGTATTCCGCCACCTTGCCCTGGGCCGGGTGGAAGAATGTTCTGCATGTCTGTCTGCTACTGAGTTCGGGGATTGGGACACTGGATTTTCGGAAAGCGGTCCGCATTGACTAAGATATTCTGTAGAGATAGCTGGCCATCTCCCAATGACTGTTAGCTGGCTTGAGTGTGAGTGTCGTTTCCTTGGATACCATGACAGGAGTGATGTGTCACCTGAGCTGTGAGACCCCAGCATTCACCCCTGTGCCATTCCCGGATAAACAAAAAAAAAACCTTTAAAGGGCAATGTTTGGACCTGTGCTTTGAGTTTGACTATTGATTGACCCAGTGACATTCCTCAGCTCCTCTTGCTGCCAGTCGGTGCTCGGGAAAACCCTCTTACCTTCTTTGTTTTGATGCCTTCCACCCTTGGCAACTGAAGATGAGTTGATTCCTTACCTGTCACCTTTATTTTGAAGTCTCTAGTCGTATGTGTGTCTTTGTATATGTGTGTGGGGGGGTGCATTTAGTCAAACATGGGGGCTGGAACTGTCTCTATGTAGACAACCTTACTCTGGCATCAATCACATAGCAGCCTTTAGATGAAGCCCTTCCGTATATAGAGCCGTGGATGTTATTTATTTTGCTCTGACACTGGGAGCTCTTGCCGGGGGCCTGTGGAACGAACAGGTTACCCATTCCTGTTATCTCAGCAGCCTGGACTCTCCTGCCTGTCTGAAAAATGTAGATGCTGCGCCAAGAGAGCGTATCGGCGTGTGAAGGAATCGCCTCAGGCCTCTGCATCATGATATACTTTAAAAAAATACAGGAGGAGGAGAGAAGATAGAGCATTTCAATATGGCCCAGCAATCACGTTATCACTGAGAGCAGGTTTGTCTGGAGGGGGGATACACAGTAATGGAAATGGCTACCATCACCCCTCATAGGGGTCTGTGCCTTTCGCCAAGAGCATGCTAATATCCCGACAGTGCAAAACTAGGATTTTCCATTCCACATTGCGGGACATTATGAGAGCCTAACTTTGGACTCTTTGTGCTTGTCAGTGGGTGGAGATCCTGGCATTTGGCTTAAAGATCGGTAGCTGTCAACTTTATTATACGTTTAGAACATTTTATTGCACAAAAGTACTGGAACATTTGCTTCAAGGATGCAGTGCTTGGTATGCATGTTTTTTTCTAATCTATAGAGATATTTTTCTGAAAAATATCCCCACGGAGATTTTCAAACCTGGAAGTTCAAACCTATAGGGATGTTCTACTCTATTAAATTCCACATTTAATAAGTTATCCTATCCAAATGTTGCAGGCTGTCAAAGAAAAATTTTAAAGATATTTATTTGGGTAGTGAGTGTATATTTTCATGGAAGAAAAACAATTGAAGATTAGAATATGTGCAAATGAACAGTTACACAATAAAACAACATGATTTTCTTATGTTCTTTGAAAAGTTACTGATGGCTAGTAAAACACCACTTTGGTTCCTAAACCAATCCTTCGTCAAAAATGTTTTTGTTAAATGTCAGTGCCAGCTGAATTAATTAATAAAATAAAAGGGACAGATTATTGTTAGATTAGATGAAGGAGCACATTTGTGTAGGGCTGTATGTTCCTTAACTAAGGGGTGGTCATAAAGATGGGGGGTAAGCAAACGGGAGCAGGTGATGAGGACTGAGAGGTGTGGCACGATGTCAACAGAAACTCTGCACTAAGTGGCAGCGGGTGGCAGATGGCACACAGCCGCTAAAAGCCATTCCCCACTGCGGGCATGAGCAGCGGGGCCAGGACACCCTAGGGACCTCTCGCCTTTAAAAAGCCAGCACTAGGCCCAAGTTTGCCACAACTCAGCCGCCTTTCTCACATCTTAACATGTGCAGCCCCCGCATGCAAAGATCGGAGAAGCGATGCCCATTGTCGTGCTTGGCTTCCCATCTTAGCTTCTGCTTCTAAAAATAGCCTGGCAAATGATTATATTTACCAAGAACCCAGCTTCTAAGAAACACAGCTACTCAGGCCCATGTTAATTGAGACTGATGTACAAAATCGAACACTTATTATTACATTAGAGCGGCAGCAGCAGTGGCAAAAGCAGCGGTGTTTCAGAGCTGATGTGATCGATCGCTCTAACGTACATCCTGCCTCCTCACAGCAGGTGGAGAAAAAACGGGGTATGGGGACACACTCCTTGCTGGGATGGATTGGTCTTCACTGCAGATTTCTGGCCCTTGGTCGAATACCCAGCTTTTGAGGAAATTAGCATGGCTTAAATTGGAATGATAAGAGGTATCACTGCAATGTTAGCCATGCTAAATTGGGTATCAGACCAAGGGCCGGAAATCTGCAGACCTTGAGTCATTTTGTTTAAATATTCAGTCCAGTTAAGGTAGCCATCTGAATACAGACCTCATTATCCCAGAGAATCCCATATGTTTGATTCCATTTCATGTGAAATAGTCATGCACATTTTATGTTAGATACTAGTGATGGCCAAATGAAGCTTCATGAACCATTTGCTGTATTTTTTAACACCACTAGATGGCGCTCTCTATTTTCAGAAGAGCTCAATTAATGCACCAAAGCAAACCAAGATCTCCATCTAGTGGGCTCAAAAATACAGAAAATCATTCATGGAGCTTCATGTGGTCAGCACTTTTAGATACGCCTTAAAACCAGCACCTGAGCAGGAAATTGGCTCAAAGGTCTAGCCTTGCATGAGGCATTACTTTAATGCACAAACAAGAGGACCATGTAAGGAGTATGCACTGTTACAGCACATTGCCACACCCACCAGACCAGACCACCACAGGGATGAGAACCTCAGTGCAGCCATGTGGCAGGTGATAACTCAGCACCACACTAGTCCAAATGGACCAGTGTGAGTTTTTTTTCTGGTGGCTGGGGTGCCAATCCTGCCACCAAGTTATTCCCTGTAAGTTGGAGGATCTCCTTATAAGGCTGGGTGTAGATTAACATCACACCCAGGATAAAGCAATTGCACGTTAAGGGCCTTGCTCGAGGGCCCAACAGAGTAGAATCACTCCGGGAATTCACAGGAATGGAACTAATAACTATCCAGTTGCTGGCACAGAGCCCTATCCTCAGAGCGACCACTCCACCTCCAGAGCACTAAGCTAAAATTTTAGTCAGTTTTCCATTCAGTCAACCCATACACCATTCTTTGCCTATCAATATACCAACAGTGGACTGCCTGTGATGACCTAAAAGGACATTAAGAATGTCTGAGTTTCCACATAGTTGCGTCTACAGATTGCAATAAATGGGCACTTTGAATTTTGTTCTACTTGAACAGACACCTAATTGGAGCGATGCACTCTGTTGTTATGTGTGTCATTGTGTATTACATAGCCTTTCGTTTACCAGGACTTAACATGAAGTGACACTAATTACAGTGGTCTTAGTCTACAGGTATTCACATGTCATGAGATGAATGAGACTAGACTTAAGCTAAAAAAGTACACATAGCGGCATAGATAACCTGCGGGGAGCTACAGTTGGAAAAAAACATATTTGAAGAAGTTTATTTTTTAGAATGAAGGATCAGTAAGATGTGGGATTTTGCTGGGGGTCCCCGTTGACGGTTAGATCTGTGGGTAGAACCATCCACAAAAATCTTTTAGGTGTCTCAATCAGAAAAACAGTTTGCGTAGATGCTTCATCAAAGTTTGAAAACCAATCTGTGGCTCTGGTGCCATTAAATTATCATCTGAGCCCTCTTTATTGGAATGTTTTATAAATTATGCCGGGGTAAATAAGGCTCCATTGTAAAGATACTTACTGTACGGATTACGTTATATGTTTGTCTCAGGTGATCGCCAAGGTGCACAGAGGGCCGCTTTATGCTTTTGGAAAGGTCAGAATAGTAATTAACCCTCCTTTCTGTGCATTAGCTCACAGACGACACCTCAACGCACACAAAGAGCTGCATTTCAAAACAAGGCTACTTTGGACGAAGTCCGGAAAGGGAAAAAAACAGATTTTGTAGGTTTTGCTGTGTTGTCTAGGAGTGACACTGTGGGACTGCAGTGATCCCCCAAGACCTTAAGGGGGCGTAATCAGCACCATGCTGAGGGACAGCACCCACCATCCCTGCAGGAGTAGTGGCAGATACCTGCTGACTGACACAGGCTGCAGGCAGTGCTACCCCCTTCCTCTCGACCCAACAGAAAAGGGAAGTCATGACCGAACGACTTTTTCTACCCATGATAGACGTCCCTGATGACAGCCACCCAAACGGGTTGAGTCTACAGCACCACCAACTGCCTAGAAGCACAGGAAGCGTGATTAGTTGGCCCAGAGAGGAGACGCCCCACTGACGAGCCCTTCATCCTCCCCACGTCCTCCCTCCCCCACATCACTCAACAAGCGCACCCCCATCTGAGCAGCCCAACCTCTGGCTGCCACAACAATCACAGTACTGACCAGATAACATGTGGTCTGATGTGATCAGAGCTGGAATCAAGCTCATTTTGATGTGGTAGCAAGACCATGATTAAAAAAATACTTCCAAAGCATGACAAATTACTTTCTGCTTCTAAATGATTGTAAATTACTCCCTTCCACTCTAGTGCTGCTAACGATCGAGAGAATCCTCGCTGTATGAGATCCAGAAGGCCGGGCCCAATTAAGGTTTAAGGACAGCGGGCCTCCTGTTGGGAACGCATTCGCTGACAAATAATGTTACTAAGGATTCCTCATACTCACGCTGCCTCTCACAAATAGAATGAGAGATTCCTACTGCGTGTAAATACTCCGCTTTGTCTAGGAGTTTACTATCTTCCTGAAACCATACAGACATCAAAAAACAAAATTCAATCTTACCCAGGATGCCGCAGTTTCTTTACTTTATGTGGGTGACTTCAAGGGAGTTAAACTGCCTTATTCAACAGCATGGCTAAGATAATAAGAAGACCTTAGTGTGCATGAGTGAATTAAATTTTTATTCTCAACACAGCATGTTTGTGTGTGTGTGTGTGTGTGTGTGTTTGCATAGCTATTTATTTATCCTCTTTGAACTTCTTCTTCTGGAGTGAACCTGAATGTAATTTCCCTGATCAATTTCACACGGGGAGTCCTTAAACATGTTAATCCCTTTTCTCTGACAGACAGACCCTCAGTTTTAACCGATATTTCATTATATCTTACATTCGCTTAGCCAGCACTTTTATTTTTTATTTTTGCAGTCTTTGTTCCTGCAGATGCTTCCACCATTGTAAGGCAGCCACAAAAATGGAACCCTGGCAAAACACATGAATCTGGTGCCGTGCGGTTTGTGGCCCATGCCGTTTCAGTGGAGGTGACGATTGCAGTGGTGGGCACCTATCAGTGCCATCAATGAGCTGTAGAACATTATGTTACATCACTATAACTCAGCTCCACTATTCATATTGAAATTCTACGGCCTGATGTCTGCCTGCTTTTAATGCTGTTCAGCTATCTAAAGAAACACAGCATCGCAATGAAATATCCTGTCCAGCAGTGTCCCACCTGGGACTGGTGCCTGTGACCTGAGGCCCTGACAGCAGGGCCACGGTCATTGTGTCACACTGCTGCCTTAAGCTATGATTATGTGCAAATCATTATTATAGGGCTGGGTCAGGTTGAACAGCACAGCTGCATTGTTACTCGGGCAGCACATCTAGCTCATGGGAGTTTTACTTGCACAAAAATGTTCTGAGGGCAGAATGAAAAATGACTGGTTCAGAGAAATTACCAATCAGATTGCAGAGGATGTGGATCCAAGCAACTAGAGGAGGAGGGACCAACCAATCAGATGTCATGTTCCATCCTCCTCTAACTGCTTGGACCAACCTCTCCTACAATCTAATTGGTTATCTCTCTGAACCAATCATTTTTCATTCTGCCCTCAGAACATTTTTGTGTATGTAAATCTCCCATCTATACAAGCGTATCGTATGCTCGCCTGTGTATGTATGAGAGATAGAGATGCTAATAATACCATTACATGGTACATATAGCCTCTCCCCAGGTTACGATGGGGTAACGTTCCGATAAACCTATTGTAAGGCGAAAATATCATTGGCGAAGATGCTTTGTAATATAGTACACCTAACCTAACAAACATCATAGCCTAGCCTACCTTAAACATGCTTAGAACACTTACATTAGCTGGGCAAAATCATTAACACAAAGCCAGGGCTTCCTGGATGGTTTGTCAGTCTATTGCAGGACACACTTTGTTCAGACGCATCAATTCGCCGACATACAAATTACCTAAAACAGAACCCTCAGTTTTGAGACTGGTGTGAAGTTCTTTTGGTCAGCCGATCTGGCATTCTGTTAAAGGCAATGAACAATATAATCGGTGTTTTGTTTTCGAACAGGAAACCTGGCCTAAGGAAGGGGCTGAAGTTTTGCGTTGACGGACAGTACTGTAAATACAAAGCTAATTAGCTGTTCTACAGGCAGCTAACGTCTGGGTTGTCTGGAAAAACAAAGCAAAAACTGGCAGGCTGTAAGCGAGGAATCTGTTGTCTTTTCAAAACAGACCACCAAAATTCATTTTCAGCGGATATATTTAAACAAGCTTTAAAAGATTTCAGTATGGACCGGAGAGCCGTACTGCCAGCTGATGAAATGGATAAGATTTCTGACCACCTGCAGATGGCGCCAGAGATAAGATTTATTAATATTATGTTACTTCGCTGCAACCAGGGCAGAGAACGCAGCTGTGGGTAAACAAACTCAGAAAAATGACTGAGCACAGATATATTTTGATTTCATTGCATGATCTCCTGTTTATAGTCAGGAATTCATTAGCTTGCTTGAGAATTACTGATGAGATGTTATCAGTCAATTAAATAATGCGAAAAAATGCACAGACTGACAGCTAACATCATCCACAAGCCGTGTTCCTTACTGTGAAGGGGTCACTGATGTAAGAATATACAGACAGCTGGCCTGTAATATGTCCATAGTCAACAGAAGCCACATGGATGAAGACTGATTGAGTTCGTTTTCTCAGTCGCTTTCATTTAGTCTCACAATGGAGTCGGCAGCCGGTAGCTTTTATGAGTGCGGGTGCCTGGAAAGCGTCCAGCTGGTTTAATTGTTTCAGAGGAGGTGAGAAGACCACGGAGAAAAGCAGCCAGTTGTGAACTGAAGTACACCCAAGACACTGTTATGCTGATGGTGGCTCCAAGAGAAAGCGACAGAGAAAATTTCACTTTTTTTTTTTTTTTTTACATTTTCCAAAGCTTCCTTTAAAAAACGTACTTTTTAAATGATTTACTATATTTCCATATAATGTTGTGAACTGTTTCTAATTTGATTGTACTGTGAATTTATTTTGAGAAATAATTGGCACTACACAATACAAATGATCTAATTAAAATATGTGTCGCACATAATTAAAGCTGTTTTAACATTTACAAGAGAAAATACACACCATGCTTCCATGTTCTTCATTACTGTTTATTGCTTAGCCAACACTTTGCCTACAAACAATAAAAATGATTAAACATTATAAATGAACCCATTCATACTGCTGTATATTCTAGGAGAGCTCAGTCGAAGTACAAAGCTGTACAGGAGATCTGCCCTTCCTGGGGGGGTCATCAGTTTGCACCCTCAACCACTATGTTACCTGCCATGTATTTCCATGCAAATTCGCAGTACTGTCAACAGCTGAAGCTTTTTGCAAATGAGATACATTATCTTCTGAATGAAAGTGGATAGTGAAACAGCTTTGGTCTCTATAGTAGTACAGTACAGGATCAAACAATAGGAATTAAAACAGGTAATGTGTGGAAATAGTATAGAAACTGCCATGACACAATTATAGGCAACCTTTTGAACAAATCAAATCAGTTTGATTAGAAGAGCTACATTCTCATTTGCAGTGCGATTACACTCAACTGTGATGTTGTCACACCTGTTCCTGACTGGTAACCAAGCAATTGAGCCTGGTCTGTGATGTTGCTCTGAACCAATGGCAATTAGCTTTCATCTCATTCAAACGGGGTCGTGAACCTTGCTCCAGCATCATCATTGCTCTTAGAGTGTAGGACTCAGAGCTGTAGTTGATTTAGTCTAGTATTTGGGGCCAGTTTTAGTTTGTTACCGTTTCTTTTAACATCGCCAGCATGATCACTGGTTTAGTGGATTTGGGTTCTGGGTCTATGGTTCTGGTCGACCCTCTTTGTCGAGGAAGCAGGTCTTGCCGACAGGCTTCCTCTTCCCAGTTTTCCAGTCTTTTATGCACCTCATCTTCCATCCAGTCAGCAGACAAGTCCCATTAGTTTCCTGTTTCCTGCAGTGAGCCGTCTTCAGGTCTCAGGAGCTGGAAGAGGAGCAGAAGACCTGGCGTGACAAATGAACGGCCCAGTTTGGGCTGCGTGGTATCAGACTATGTATGTGGGAGCCAACAGATGTTTTTTTTTTACCTGAATGTTCTTTGTCCAAGATGTGACAAATATATTTCTGGTAATTATATGACAGGAATAATTTTGAATAGGAGTAATTTTGAATAACAGTAAATTTTGAATAACAGTTCTTTCCGACTTCATTTTCGCCAATGGCAAAGATAAAAGGAGTTGTCTCAAATCAACATAAAAACATATTCAACAAACTTAAGAATTCAAATGGCCACCTCAACTGTTCAGGATGTTATTTAGAACTTTGTTGCTCAAGGATGTGGTAGAGATGGAATATGGACATGTCAGCCAGTCCACATAATGTGATGTGATGTGACAAGCTAACGTTGAGGAATTAATTCATATGTTGATTCATATGCCGGCACCCTTCAAAAGATGACGTGATGAAGATTTAAGTGGCAGAACTTTGGATATTCTGTACCGTGAGTCAACTGTGGCTTTTTCTGAGCCAGAACAGACATAGATGGCCTCTTTCACCATTAGTTAAAGGGATTTCCTTTGTGTTTCAGAAGACTATGTTTGTGTTTACACAGGTGCCGAGGGAGACATGCCTGTGTTTCATTATTGCGCTCTGTTTGTAAAGGACCCCAACAATCGAAACACTGGGAAGAAATCATGCATTTTATAACATTAAGCATGATAGAACTCGCGGGTAATTAGCTTCCTATGTAAAGTTAAAATGAAAGCAGTTAACAACTTCATTAATAGCTGTCATTATTTCATTCTTCAGTGAAACTTTTTCAGAATTAACCACAAATATACATGAAAATGAAATTATTATTACTAGGTTGCTCTCATGATATATTTCCAATAACATAAAGTAGAGGATGTCCTGTTCTGGTGTCATGCTAAGCGTCATTTGCTAAAATATACAGTATATGTGGCATCATTCATCCAGGCTTTTATAGCGCAGATTTTTTTCTCTGCCCAGGATGTCGTTAAGTCACCTTGGTGTGAGAGGTATGTGCTTGATCACTCCCTGAAACTTGTTTGAGTCGTACTGCATCTGCGTCAATCCCCTTTCCTGCATTAGTCATAAAGGTCTCTGCAGCAGCTTCCATTCGACAGCCCTGAACAGCAGGCAGATTATTCACAGTGTTGTGTGGACTTGTGTCGCTCGGGAACGATTCGTTCTATTTGGACGAATCTTTTAAGTGAACGAAATAGTCATGGTAACTGCACTGTTTCGTTCATTGTGTTCCCTGAGGAACTGGGTCATAGACTCTGTTTTGCTGCCCATGTGTGCAGTAATGTGCGACAGTCTGAGAGAGTCAGTATGGCAAGTACAGATACTCCGTGCTTTATGATAGTTTGACTGAAGATATTTCAAGTTTATGATGGTGTTATAGTGATGCACATTCAGTGGTCCGCTTTGAATGATCAGTTCCTCGGATAGCAATATGCTGGAGGATTCTCTCTACTGATGCCCTGCAATGGCAGCGTGCAAACAGCCACACTTCTAATCTTTGTTGCAATTGCGAGCGTGAACATCTCATGCAGTGTTTGGCAAAGTATTGCATGGTGTTTTTCGAATACACTTGAATTCATTCATTTACTATTTCAGTTACTGATATTTAGTTTGGGGCAGCATGCTGGTGCAATGGTTAGCATGGTTGCATCACACTGGTGGGACGTGGGTTCGAGTTTTCACCGTGTCATCGTGGGGTTTCGCCCAGGTACTCCGGTTT
Organism: Isichthys henryi; assembly: GCA_026776945.1. NCBI lineage: Eukaryota > Metazoa > Chordata > Actinopteri > Osteoglossiformes > Mormyridae > Isichthys > Isichthys henryi. The sequence goes on from JAODJX010000109.1 coordinate 7,042,725, forward strand.
CCCCCCACAGTCCAAAAATATGCTGAGGCTAATTGGAATTACCAAATTGCCCATAGATGTACATGTGTTAGCGAATGGTGTGTGAGTGTGCCCTGCGATGGGTTGCCCCCCCCATCCTGGGTTGTTCCCTGCCTTCTACACATCGCCTCCAGGACAGACTCCAGACCCCCCGTGACCCTGAATAGGATAAGTGGCGTTTAATTGCATTTTATACGAGGTTCTATAAGGGACATAGTCAGCAGCAATACTCAGGTAGGCTGTAGCATTTAAACAATGTTCAGTTGGCATTAAGGGGCCTAAAGTGTGCCAAGAAAATATCCCCCACGCCATTACACCACCACCATCAGCCCAAAATGTTGATACGACGTAGAGTGGATCAATGCATTCATGTTTACCTCTACCATCTAATGACACAGCAGAAATCAAGACTCATCTGACCAGGTAACATTTTTCCAATCTTCTGTTGTCCAAGTTTGGTGAGCCCGTGCTCACTGTAGCCTCAGGTTCCTGTTCTTGGCTAACAGGAGTGACACCCGGTGTGGTCTTACACTGCTGTAGCCCATCTGCTTCAAGGTTTGACGTGTTGTGTGTTCAGAGATTCTCTTCTGCATACCTTGGTATAACGAGTGGCTATTTGAGATGCTGTTGCCTTTCTGTCAGCTTGAACCAGTCTGGCCACTTATCTCTGACCTTAACCATTAACAAGACGTTTTCGCCCAGAGAACTGCCACTCGCTTGATGTTTATTTTTTTTTTTCCTTTTTGGCCCATTTCCTGTAAACCCCAGAGACGGCCGTGCAAGAAAATCCCAGTAGATCAGCAGTTTCTGAAATACTCACACCAACCCATCTGGTACCAATAACCACGCCATATTCAAAGTAAATTCATATGTGAATGAATTTATTATACCATGTTACAGTACGACTCAGAATGAGCATCTCCATTCTAACCTGTTTTGACATAATGTGTATATGTCAGGCAGACACTGTCCACATGTAGACCTCCGTGTACTGTATGGGTAGAAGAAATTAGGACAATAGAATGCATCTACATCTACTACAGATGTCCAAATATGATTTGTCTGTAAATTCCAAACAAATAGCTTTTCGTGAACTTCTTAAAAACAACTGTTATTTCCATTATGCATTTTCTGCATTAGGTAAGAGAATCACTTGAAGTTAAACAAGAAAACATGAGGGGTAGTACAGAACGATTATGGGCAGGGCTCTGTTACAGTGGTAAGGGCAGGGAAAAAACATTTCTACTGATTAGATCTCTTGAACTGCGGTATTTTGTATATTTGCACAAACCTATTTTCTGTAAAACATAAAGAGATTTTATGCAAATGAATCTCAGAGCTGCAGATAGTGTAACTGTAAATGTTTAATGTATTGGGAATACTTTTCCCACCATGTATGCATACGCTCACTTGCCACTTTATTAGGTAACACCTGTTCAACTGTTTGCGTAATTAAATAATCCGCGAATCATACGTCAGCAGCACAATGTATAAAATCTGACAGATACAGGTCAGGAGCTTCAGTTAATGTTCACATCAAACACCAGAATGGTGAAGAAATGCTTTCCTTGTGAGAATGCTAAAAACAAGAGTAGTCGTGACTATTTCTTTTTTTATGTTGATCAATATAATGATTACAATGATTAATTCTTTGATCAAAACACAGATAGCGACCTCGCTCAAAAATCCCTCGCTTTTTTGCAAGACCAGAATAGGTGACGGCCTTAGCTCTTTAAATATTAAAGAAAAAACCCACAAACCCAGCCATATTAGTTAGAACGTTATAGGAAAAACCAATGCAGAGGTTCGTGGCATGGTCACGTGACTGAGGTGTCACGTAGCAGCAAGAGAAGAATGACTCAAATGCAGGCTGTCAGTAGGGTAACCCCTCACAGGGATGTTTATGGTGGGGAATCAGGCAGGGTAGCAATGCAGGTAGAAATGAGTGACTGAGCAAGAAGCATAGCCCTAAGATACGCTAATATACATGACTAACGAAGGAGGAAACACAAGGCAGCTGTGCCTGGTTAACAAGAGGGCAGGAACAAGAGGTAAGATTAACAAGCTTCAGGTGGAGCTGATTAGAAGCCATGCCCACGGGAAACGCAGGGATCAGACAAGCAGGGAGGGGCTGGACGTGGCAGAGGGGGCTTGATTTGTCATGCTGCACGTTTATCTTTTTGCTGGGCTGAGCTGCAACTGAATATCAAATCAAGCTGATGATCGGTCATCTTGGAATATGTCTGTGTAGTGATTTGTGATCTAAGACTCCTTTCGATGACATGGGAACATGCATACTTTGCAAAATCAACCGAGGGGGACTTATGCTAGACGTCCCACAGTAACACCATGAACACCAAGAAATGAAGACTAAAAAGAAAATATAGTATATTGTAGATAACACTACATACTAGTTTGCATATTTATATTGATTTCATATGAAGGGAGCCTGTGCGTGAGGCACCGAGTGTTAGACACTTTAGAAGGTTGCAGCTGTAGTAAGTTACTTCTATAATTACATTACACCGAATAACTTTTATTCCTCCACCGCATGCAAGTCCTGCAGAATATTTTCTGAGAGAGTCACTAATAATGGAGTAAGAAAGAAAACGACAGCGTCGTTTTATGGTAATCATAGAAATTATAAAACTTCTTCAAAAGGTAAAAATGCTATAGCGTCACAGGTGAGTGGGAGAGTCAGGTGGTGGAAAAAACGGAGGCAGAATCATAGTGTGGATGGAATTAATGCCCTTTTAATGCCTAAAAAAAGACAATTGGGTGCCCACGCCTCTACCATCACACCTTTCACAGATCCAAGTCGACTCCCGGTCGGGTATTTATCTGATGGATGGTCACCACATGGACAGTGGATCTCAGCCTTTTTTATCCAAGGACCCCATATTTTCTATTTCTCTTGTACGTGTTTTGCAATGATGACAAACTGCCAATTTTTATCAATAGAAACATGTTTTAATTTGGTTACACTGCCAAATAATGTCATTTCTTAACTTGACTCAAAGTTTCACTCCACTATGTCCACCAACACTCTTTTCTTCTGTTTGTTGACATTGTTCTCAAAACAGAAGCTGAATGTTTACGAAAAAAAATATATATTTATAAACCTATTTGTCAAATAGCTCTAAACCTATTTAAGCCTGTCTAAGCCTGACAACCATTAAAAGTGTGCTTAATAACCCAAAAGACTTCATTGTAAGGTATTAGCCATCAACAAATTAAAACAAATATTGCTAATTATGATGTTTTTAACAATGTTTTAAAATGAAATTAACCAAGTAACAACTATTCCTCACCTTTGCCTCCATCATCCTCCTTGGGAGACACTGAGTGAGAAGTGGTTTGATTTTTGCTGGGATTCTGTGATGTCATCATCGAAGCATTTGTGCTGTTATAACCAGGAAGGTATACTACTGGTGTCTATTTAAAATCTTTAATAAAGCTTAAATTGTGTGCTGCCCCCTCGACCCCCACTGAGGCCCTGTAGTGTGCCACACCACCCTCCCTCCTCCCAGTTGGGAACCACTGGTGTTCAATGGTGGGAAGGGGCCCGGTACTCAGTCCCACAGCACTATGTGTTCTATATAATAACATGGAACACAAGATGGAAAATCAAACCCGGTATTTTTTCACGTTAATCTTGATGTTAAATTTGCACATGGGAGTTCTGACTGGGGTAAAACAATATATTGTAGTATTATGTTAACTACTGCAAATGAACAATGAAACTGAATACATTAACAGTAATGGTAGCTCTCTTGTGTTTGGGTACCCTACAAAAGGCCTGACTGTTTTATTGTATTTCAATCAGGAACCAAATGTGACATACACTTAATGTGGCATCAAATATCCCGTCCATATGCTTTCAGAAAACATTAAAGTGATATCATTCTTTTTATTTCTGGACTTCCAGGTCATACTGTATGCCTATAGCTCAAGAAACCTTTGAGATGTGGAGAGAGTAACGATGTTTTAAGGAAGTAGGGGACTACTGAGTCCACTGACCTGAGATCAGTTGTTAAAGGTATTAAGTAAGTCTTTGTTATATGAGTGAAGGCAAACATGTTTGTTCTTCCTGGCTATACGTTCGAATTAAACTCCCCTTTTCATTCTCCAGTTCCCATGTCTTGTGATGATGATGTCATTTTGAAGTTTTTTTCACATAATCAGTAATGCAACATGATAAAGGATGTACAATATTTAAATATCCCTTTTAGACTATTTTAGAAAACAAAACACAAAAGTACGCTAATGATTGATCGGGTACACTTTTTATGTTTTCTCCAATTAATTTCTTTCTTTTTTGTGCCATTGAAAAATAAGAATACTGCATACCTTAGAGTTCATTCACAAAAGTTTTCCCTCATTTAATGACATTTAAAAATGTTTGTGTTAATCTGTTTCACTCACACTTAAATCGATATTCAAATATTTAAGAACTGATCATTCAAAGAGTTTCTTGGTAGGTATTACCACAATCACAGAGAGCAACACAGGAACACAGGAAAATTACATTTACAGTATGTGTAAATCTGGGTGTCAGTGTCATGACCTGCTCATACGATCCTTCCATGTGCCACGCCCCCTCATTACCTCGTGTCTATTCCTGATCGTATTCAGCTGTTTGACATTATTTCTGGCTTGTCCTGTGTATATCATTCCCAGATCTGTCATTAACGTAACATCTTGTGTTGTTGCCTGTCTGCCCCAAATAAACCCCATCCTTTGGATCTCCGTTAACTTGATTCATTATTTGCCCCGTGCTACCTGCTCGCTGAACACCACGTGTAACAATCACTATGCCTACCTGAGGGCCTCAATCAAAGATACATTGTTATTCACAAATCATATTCAAAATAATCACACAATAAAAAGAAAATCATTTTCTGTCTGTTAACATACATAACATAAATGTTTAAATAAATTGAAGACTGCTAAGTAACTGCTGTTTAATTACATCATCACTTTATTTCTGTAAATAAGTGACATCAAAGATGAAATGATACAAAATTTTGGTTTGTCAGATTGTCATGACAAATTACTGTCATGGGATTTTCTTTTGGGTACAAAGTTTATTTCAATTATAGCTTTGAAAAAAAGAAATATGACTGCAGTGACTGTTGTAACTGGCAAATACCAAAGTGAGAGCTCTGAAACATTAGGGAAAAGGTTGTTTCAGGTATTTTAAAATGAAATGTAATTTTCATATGCGATGGTTTGTTCCCTGTTCTGGGTGTCTCCCTGCCGTGTGCTCACTAATTCCAAGAGAGGCTACAGACTACTGCGACCATACATAGTACAAGCAGGTACAAAAATGGATGGATGGTTGGATAGATGGATGGATGGATGGATATACTTCTTATTTGGACACATAGCATTCATCAGCGTAGTAATTATTTTTTGGCATTCATTTTGATGGCCAGAGCATAAAACCGGCCGCAGGAGAAAGCAAGACTGCTGGATTTCCTTCCAGTAGAACACTGGAAGCTTCCACTGGCATGGATGAGAAGGGTATGAGAGAAGCACTGCTGGCTTCTTACCTGAGGCCTACTGTACCATCAGCGGTTTGCAGTTATATCCACATTGCCTGCAGAGACAACTGCGGAGATATACCGCTGTCTCAATGGAACCTACTGTCGATGGATGCATCTAGGCCAAGAGATGGTAAAGAACTCACTCCCTGTTACATTTTAAGTGGGAATGGTGGAGTAAAGATTAATGGTAACACTTTGCTTAGAGCTGTCATTTATAATGAATTATAATTGATGGTAAAAGAATTAAAGATGCTTTATACTGCATTATGAAGGTATCTATAGTGCATTATAGATGAGGCTTCAAAAAACATTCATAATGTATAATAAACATAGCTATAATGTATGCCTTTTAAAATGAATATTTATAACCATGTTTATAATGCTTTATGAAGGCATTATAATGTGCCATGAATGTGTTCATAGATTCTTGTAGATATGGCGTTCTTCAAGAGCTTGCTCACGCCTTTGACTGCTTCTTCAGCACATACACTATACAGTGGCTATTTTACCAGGACTTCAGAAACAGCTACCCTGTAATGAACAAGAAACATCTAGGCAATGGACTTTCTGTGGCTGCAAACACCTTGTTAGTGAGAGAGGTCATAGAAGAATGACCCGGTAAAACTAACAGAACAGCCACATGTACGTCCGTACTGTGCATAATGGCTTTTCTGAACATACAACTGATCTACCCCTGAAGTGCTTCTGCAGGCGGATTAAAAACTTTAATGCTGTGGTTCTCTTGTTAGGCATAAAATAAGAAAAAAAAAAAAAAGATTATATCCAAGTAATTGAATGTCTATTGTCAGTTCATGTTGGACTCTTCTTCCAATTGATCTGATGGTTTATGCATTTCTAAATGGCGAAATGAGAATAAATGTCAATGTGAGGTATGCGTTCTTTGAGCAATGTCCGTATAAAACAAACCACGGTATTGGAAATGGACCATGCAGATGATGTCAAATTTAATTCAGTATTTGGGAATACTTCTCTCGGTTTATTAAAAATGTCTTTTATTGCTCTTCAAGGGAACGGTGAAATAAACATAAAATGTTTTAAAACCAAGTGAGAGAGGAAAAATGGAAAACATTTATTCAAAAAGGCATAACAATTATACATTATATGCTAATAACATGTTGAGATGAGCCATATGAATGCATATGTAAGCTTATTTGTTTAATTTAGACATTAAATTCTTGTTCTTGATTTGACCTAGAGGAAATGTGAAGTACTTTTCAGCTTCTATGCGTGTTTGTAATTGATCAGTCATTATGGTTTGTCTGTCAGGGTGGATTTAAAGAAAATTATGCTATAGAATTCAGCTGAAGTACGCAGAGGTAAAGAACAGTTCTTTATAAACCAGCTATACAGTATAAGCATTACATTTGCATTCTGGGTGAATTAAAAAGAAAATGCTGCTTTAAAATATGATTTTCCTGTTTGTTTCAACTGCGATGTGAGGAATTATGTAGGTGCTACAACCGTTTTAATTTTGATGAACCGATTTTCCCCAAAAACTAAATTCATAATCTAATACTGGTGTATTTGAAGACACCCATCCGCCCAGGCAAACATGGAAAGTGCTCCGCAAACACAGCAGAGGGTGGGAACTGAACTCTCACAACCTTAGAGGTCTCGAGCCGCAGTGCTGCCCACTGAACCAACTAACCTGCCTTTTTTGGCAAATACAATATGCTTCTATAGGAATTGAACATAAATAAAATCACGGTGCTAATTATATACTTTTTCACATGAAATAGTCTGTGCATGGAAAATATCCAGGAATATTATAGCACCCTAGAACCATGTGGAATTTACTCAGAAAGGGTTAAATTTCACTATGTATTATTTGTGAATCGCAGGAGCCTATGGGTGTCTAAGCAACAATTTATGTTTTTCTTATAATTTTTATACATAATTAATAATCATCATCTGTAGTAAGCTAGATTTTTTTTTCTGTTTTTGATGCCTAAAGGAATCTTTGGTGCTGCTGGAAAATGAGTATTCAGAAATGTTATTTTACAATAACAATGGTCATAAAATTTGCAAATTATGAGCTGGCAGTATCCCCTTGCAATGAAAAAGTCTCAAACATAAAGATTAGCATTATTTTTTATTACATTTTTGAAGGCCTTGGCTTTGTTTTTATCTTAGTGTTTCAAGATGATGTTCTAGGAAATGTAATGAGGTTTTTATCTCCTGAAACAGTGTTACTAGTCTAAGACACCTTTACACTGAATAAAACCGACAGTTTAATTCTCACCCTATTGGTGACTAATACAGACCAATTCAGAATGTTTTATTCATCCAGGAATAATCAAATTTTGCTTGTAATAGTATTTCCCTTGTTTGCTCGGGTCCTGCAATGCAACTTTTGCCTCTGTGTATTTCAACCTGTTGTTTTTTGGAGGCATGTATACATACGGCATTCACACACACATACACACACACACACACACACACACGTAGGGTATACCTATCCTTATGGGGACCGCTCATTCACTTCAATGGGAAAAATGCTAACGCTAACTATGACAACCTTAACCCCCACCCTGCCCTAACCATAAC
>JAODJX010000109.1:7061368-7083129 GCA_026776945.1 Isichthys henryi
GGGAATGAAACAGTCCCACAACAGTGAAGGAAGTCTGGTGCATAATGCAAGCAAAATGTCAACATGATAAATCTAACCTTTACATGAGCCTTTTGTGGTAGCCAGCCTGTGTACCTGAATTAATAATCAGATCTATCAAACAGTTTTGGAATAATTGCTGTCAGACGGACGGCTATAAATCTTTACATCCAAGCTGGCAGGGTCTATAAATCTATGTTTAGAAAGTTATAGTTAATATATATTTTCCCTTTCTTTGACACTGCATGAAAGCAAAGGTTTATGGGGGTTCAGCTGTCATTTCAAATGGCTTCTCCGGCAACAGGCTATTGCTAACCAAGCCCAGCAATCAATCTCCTTCCTTAGGGCTTCATTTTATTGCTCTAAATGGTCCTCCCATTTTGAGTGTGAGGTCACACGTCCCAGTATTAAAGCATCCACATAGAATTGCTCCTGGGGGAATGCTCAGAACAATCACACACGAGATGCTGTCAGGTACACAAAGACGTTCAGGTGAGGCCACGCCCCCTCGGCAGTATGCACCAATGATGGATAAGCACATGATGTCTGACTTCCTCCTTAACTATAAATGTTATGCGTTCAGATTGGAATAGACAAATAAACAAACGGCCACCATACTAAAAGAAGTATAATTTTTTATAAAATCAGATATCTTTGAACTGGATTAGCAAATCTGTCTCTTTTACATCTTCGTTTAATTTTTGGATGGGTTTTAAACCTTGTCATAGACAATCTCTGTGTTTGACAAGAGATACGACCCATTAAAGACAGACAGCAAGTTAAAATTACGACAGCATGCATCTGAGATTTTACCTGAGAAGCTACTTGCCTTGTAAATGCTGCTAATAATGATATGAGAGCGAGTGCTGAACCATAACGGTGTGAAATGCACTCAGGACAAGTGGCAGTCTTAGAAATGGCATTCATTTTTCAATCCATCAAGGAAAGAGAGATTGATGAAACCTGTCCAGAAACAGGTAATATGATTGCAGGGCTATTAATAAAGCATCATTTATTAATCGCTTTAATCAATTTTCCCATCAGCATCAGGTGACTTCAGCTTCTCAGTGTATGTGACACCCCACCAACTTCCTTTGATTTAATTATTTACATTCAGTGGTTTGTGTTCCTCTCAAGTCCCACGGTCACTTTCTCCACCATTTCAATGTTCTTTCACTAGTCCTGCTTCAGCATATTGTTCACTTCATTTGCTGAGTATAATGGGCCATAAAAATACGACTTGAGTTACTTAACAGCATACACTGTACAGTGGGAAGGCAGTGAGAAGGCAGTGGGAAGACAGTGGGAAGGCAGTGAGAAGGCAGTGGGAAGGCAGTGAGAAGGCAGTGGGAAGGCAGTGGGAAGGCAGTGAGAAGGCAGTGGGAAGGCAGTGAGAAGGCAGTGGGAAGGCAGTGGGAAGGCAGTGGGAAGGCAGTGAGAAGGCAGTGGGAAGGCAGTGTTTCAGCATGCTGCAAAGTGATGGAGAATCAGACTGATCAAGCTGTATAGCTTCTCTCCCCACACTAACTGTACTGTACTGTAGGTAGTATGGCCGCTGGTATTCGGAAGAGACTGCCATCACCCCCAACAGTATGATTAATGTTTGCGTTTTATAATTAATTCCACCCCTCGTCCCCCCAAAGAATCATTACCTTGGTGCTTGTGAGCCCTACTGTAGGGATTCCCATCATTTTGATATTGACAGACTGGTTTACAATAGTTTTAGTTTCACATGCTGGTAACACTGAAGTTTCACATACCAGTAAAATGGAATACTGGCCACAGACTGGTACTGGTCAGTGGACTGGGGGTTTGAGAACTTTGAGAACCCCTACCCTAGTGAGTACCAGAGATATGTCACCATAAAACTAGGATCCTGGCAGAGGCTTCCTTGATGACGTCATCTGAGAGGAGTGACCAGACAAAGAACAGCACAAAATGATCCTAAGAAATAAGGGAAATTCAATTGACTCTGGGGGGACTCGTGATTACAAACACAAGGTAGGTAAAGTGCAGACAAACAAACCAGTAAACAGAGTGCAAACAAGTGCAAGCCAATTTAAAAACGTAAGCTGTTCACAAACAAACCATCCTGAAAGGAATACTAGGAAATAAATGTTAGTAAAAATAAATTAATGGATGGTTATTTATATAAGTGCAATATATAAGTCCGACAGACAGACAGAATCAGACTTTACATCAAAGATGGAACACTTCCTGAAGTGTTGGGGCAGGGACTTGGTATCCTTTGCAGAAGGCGTTATAATAACTGATCGCGGTGGCCTTTCAGCACACAATGGCGGAATGAGCCAGTGACCAAGGTTGCTCCAAGACAGCACCCCATGGAGCAGATGGGCTCCACTGATTATGATGTTGTCAAAGTTTGCCACCGTCCTCTTCTTTACTACTGACTCCAGGGGGCTCAGGGTCAGTGCTGTGGTAGAGCTGGCCATCCTGATGAGTTTGCTGAGGCGTTTGGCATCGCCTGAACTCACGCTGCTTTCTCAGCAGACCATGGCATGGAGAAGCAGGCCGGCCACTATGAAGTGACAAAACATCCTTAGCAGTCTGCTGCGCACATCTAAAGACCCGAGTTTCCTCAGAATGTAGAGTCTACTCTGGCCTTTCTTGTAAATGCTGCTGTGTTGTCCTCCCCAGCCCCGCCTGCAGTTCCGGAAGATGCCCGGGATACTTGTAACACTGAATCACCTCCACTTCCTTCCCATGGATGGTGACTGGCATCCATCACCAACTCCTTTACCTTGCTGATGCAGAATTGCTTGTTCTCCCTGTGCCAAAAGATAAAACATACATGATAGATATGAGGACAGTGAAGCCATTTAAGGGATGGCCAGGATTCTGGCTGTAGGTCGTGTAATATTTACATCTTGCCCTAACTTTAAATAGACTGATAATATTGCGAATTACATTTTTGTTGTGAATGTTTGTGGTGCAGTTCTGGTCTCGGTTTAAGAACCGTTGCACTGTTAATCAATAGCTAGCTAAATATTGTTTTGAATGAGAATGTAATTTAAGCAGCTAAATCAGTGCATCATATCCATACATTGGGGTGATCTGCCTTCTACTATAAAGTCCGTCCTTGTGTCCTGTCACAGGTGAGATTGGAGATACTTAGAAGCTCCCAACTGAGTGTCATGTGGTTAGTAATGTCTCGGGTGGACAAGAGGGTTGCTAAAATGTAACTGTGAGGTGCCAAGGGAAAAACTGATTATTTTGTGTGCATCTAAACCGAAAATCTGGCCAGCGCAAACGGTCTTCTCAGAGAAGGTGAGTTACGTACTGGAGAGGGTAATTTTTTAGTGGCAGTATTCACTGCTCTCACTGGGAACAAAGGAAAGACCTGAAAGCATATTATTACAAGAAAGCTTGTCTGATTTGAACCAGAGAAATGTGTTTTTATTGTGATTCTGTGCTAGTCATGGATTATCTATAATGAACACTGTGTTCAAACAAAAAGGCTTTGGAGCATGCCTGACATTAACCTGATGTTTATGTCAAATCTCTGAGACCATTTATTCTCAACAGAAGAGAAGGGCAGAGCTGTCAAGCAGGTTGACAGCTGGACAGGCCTAATGAATAGTGAGGAATTTTTTTAGTTGGAATAATGGAACTTCTCTCATTTGCAGGGTAAGACTGGGGACTCTTCGTCACTATAGTGGCTCCTAAAAACTATGACCAGAGGACAGTCAGTATATGTTACAGCAGCAAACCCAGGAATTTCTGGTGGAGCCCACTAGTGAGGGCATGCTGTGATGGTGAAGAAGATTTGCAAGCAATGTTTTTGGAGGGATCTTCTGATTCAGCTGAAAGATTTCATCAAACAGAGAAGACTGCAACAAGAGCAGCTGGTGAACTGAAAATTTAAAGATGGGGCACATTTACAAGGCGAAAGACTTTAGGGCAATGAATGCATGTTTATTTGGTATTTGTAACTTTGTCTAAGTTGTGTTAAACAGGGTTTGAAAATTCTGTGCTCTCCTAGAGAGATTTCTGAGTGGTATAAGAAGCACCTTGATGATCTGGTCAGCCTGGTGAACGTGCCTTTCTTGGGAAGTCATTTTTGTCTCTTGTACAATAACTGTCACTATGCCACTATGGTAGTTCAAGGACTCTGCAATGGCAAAGATACATGGATGAATGAGATCTTATGAAAGATGCTGAAGTTACTTAATGGTGTTAGCGGAGATCCAGTGATTTTATGTCAAATGGATACTAGTAAAGCTTACAGTATATAGAGGCCACTCTATTTACACAAGAGGAACAAGGAAAACTGTATCCTGGTTGTGGAATGGTAGACCAGGTCTTTTCCAGAAGTACAAGGGTAGCACAGAAGTAGGAGGGTGCATGACAGTATGCTAAGTCAATGCATACTGTATGTGTGTTTGGACTTGGTGCAGGATTGTCATGTGCTACTGGATCTGTATTTTCATCAATAACTGCAATTCATCCCATGTAAATGTGGGTGTGGGTCAGGGCTGTATCTCTCAGAACTCCTACTTGTGGTTTTCATGGACAAAATATTGAGGTACGGATAAGGAAGGACATTTTGTGGTTTGGGCAACTGAGAGCGACATCCTTTTATCTCAAAAAAGAGCAGTTTCTTTTCTTTTTAGTTCTACACCAGATGCACTATAATGCAGGACCTTCAGTATCTCAGGCCCTTGATCGCAAGTGATGGAATGAAAGCGTGTGGTTGATTAGAGGAGTTCTTCACTTCCTGCAGCATTCTGTTCTATGGCAGTTATTCTCCAGCCCCATCCTTACTTGGGCTTGTGAGCTTTAAGTGGCTCCTGAAAGGACAATGTCACAGATTTCAGTGGCTGAAATTAATTTTCTCCTTAGGATTCCTGGTTTAGCCCTCCATGATATGGTGAGGACTGAGAACTTCTAAAGATTCAGTATTCTTATAAGGATGCCCTCCAGCCTGGTACCATTAGAGCTCTTCTAGGCATGGCCTGCCGGGCAAGAAGTGCAGAGCAGACCCAGAACATGCTGGAGGGACTTCATCGCTCAGCTTGCCCAGCAGTGCTCTTGCTGGGCAAATAGAGATCTTGCTCAGCCTGAAGCCATTGCGATCTTCACCAGGACGAGTGGACTGTAAATGAATGAGTGGATAGATGGAACGATTTGATTAGTTAGCTAACACAATTATGCATAGCGGTTTTTTTTATCAGTTTATTTATGTATATCTGTAGTAAAATTCAGATTGAGTATCATGCTGAAATCACTGAAGTGGCCTCGTCTGGGACTTGAACCAGAGTGTTTATGGTTGTGAAGTCTATGTCCTTAATCGCTGTTTGTTGGCACACTGTTAACAGCGAGGGTGGACATGCCCTTTCTCCTCAACCTTCCACTCCTGTGCGCACAATTTGACTTTTAATTCTATGTCCTTTTCTTTTACAAAATGATCTCTTAATAGAAATTGTAGCATGCTGGGTGTGTGACTGTTCAGGAGAGGAAGGGCACAGGCTAAGAGTAAATGATTAATTTTGACTTACCGCAAATTAAATCTCCAAATGTATGTACACATCTCTCCCGAGATATATAAATATTGATTGTGATGACTTTTCTGCCGTGCATGTTTAGTTATGCATAATTCAGTAGGTAAATGGTGTCTGTGCAAGCCATTATTAAATGATTAAAAGTTTAGATGATGAGGTTAGATGATGTTCTTAGCTGTGAAGCTAAATTTCACTTTCAAATCTGCATGCAACATTTAAACTTTTATTTCACATTAGGTAACTGTATCGTTAAATTTATGCCTGGAGGGGACAAAAAGAAGTTATATTAAAGTTTTAAACCAAGGCAAGAGATATGAAGTCATTTTCATTGTGATTCATCACTCTTGACATTTTAATTGAATCAAAATAGAAAATGCAGTGTTTATTGCATGTGTTCAGCAGATTAAATTTAATTGAATTGTATCCTCAGTCCACGGTGATTAAGCATGACTCTATTTTCATAATTTTGCGCCTAGCTGTGCACATTTGTATCTGATAAACTTTTCTTTCACGGAAGACCGACAGCACACATTATGTATTTGAATGCAGAGAGAAGTGACAGTCCCCTAGCAGGGATAAGTGCATTGACCCTGTCTGGGAACTCTTAGTTGATGGCGCCTGGGAAGCCGGAAATCACACTTCAATATCTAACAACAGAGAGACTGAAATTTTTCATAGATGCCAAAGAAATGAGTCTGATTGGTATCAGCTTATTTATGAGTAGTGGGAACCTGGTGGGATATTTGTTTAAGCTTGATCGAACTGGATTAAGTTTGAATTAAGTGAACTGGATTAAGTCTGAATTACAGTAAGTGTCAGCAGTTTCAGAAAGTCTTTTATCAGACAGAAGCCATAGAAAATCTGATCATTCGCAGCTGTTTTTTCTTCTTACAGATACAACCAAATTTAGCCTGTTTGCCACTGCACAACCTTTCTGTCTGGGCTGCCCTAAAATATATTACGATACAGATAAATCCTGGAATAACTGTTTTCCTAAAGCATGGTATCTTAGATAAGAAATGATAACCCATTATACATTAAATAAGACACATAATGCTGGCATTTTAGGAATAATGTAATGTAATACAGTGTCATTATGAATGGAGAGGGTATAATATGTTTAGAAGACACTGGGACTCACATTTCAGGGTCTTCGCAGTGAGGGGATTAGCTCAGGTAAAGGACTTGAAACAGAGCTGTTCAGGCAAAAGCAAAGAAAAAGGAATGTGAAATGGAATAAAAATAATTGAAAATAAACTAGAATCAGGGCATAGCTGTGTTTGTACCAGTGTTTCTCAAACTGGTTCTCACAGACACCCCAGAACTGGGAGTGAGCAAAAATGTGGACAGTCTGGGAGGGAGCAAAAATTATCACTGTCTGGAGTCCCCAAGGACCGGGTTGAGAAACACTGCTTTATACCAATGGGTATAGTTGGTCCAGTGGGCTAGAATGAATTAATATAAAGAACCCCAATCACCTGTTTGTTCGTCCTCAGCAGGCCACTCCTGCATTTCCTGGGAATGGAAGTTAGCACGGACTAGGTCATTGCCAAGCCTACGGACAACCGGGTCGGCCTGTTTGGGGATTCTGAGCCCATTCAGGCACAGCTCCTTCACGGATGTTTTCCAGCACAGCTAATAACACCAGCCCCAGTCACCGCTCTTGACATGATGGATCTGAAGTGCATTGCCCTGTTCGGTTCACTGGACCTGATGGTCTGTATCCCTGATAAACTACATGTCCTCAAAGGGTCCTTGCCACTCAGCAAGTAATATGGACGCCTATGTAGGGAGAAACATGGACTCTTTCTCTGCTGGTGTAAAGACATGTAATTTAGCCTCGTTATTGTACATTTTTTTTGCTCTGTCCTGGGACTGGAGAAAATCCTCCCCTCATGCAGTGAATGATTTATTGCTCTAAGGTCTATGATGTTCCTTCAATGTACCCTGACATAAAATATTTGCTTCAATATATCAGAGCTGGTTTGGGGATTCTGACGTGGGAAAAAAAACAATGTCTTAATCATAATCACTGCTGAGATACAGGGTGGAGTTTCTTTTTCTAGGTGTCACATTGTGTCGTTTACAAAAACGTATAAAAATTTCCATTTACACACATGGGCTGGAGGTCCAGTGAGATCGCATCTTCAAAATAATCGGCAGATTAACTTCATTTGGATTCTTTGCGGCTCACAACACCTGCATATGTGTGCATAAATGTGCGAAAGTGTAAACAATACCCATTAATCACTGATGAGTTTTCTGGTACCTTCCAGCTATTGGATCATGATGAGCAACTTGAAACATTTCTGATAGCTTTCCGTTGCCAGCAACTGTGCAATTTCATTGCTGATAAACGCGTCCTGGCTTACAGGATGTAACGTACCCTTAATTACTGCTAAGTACGGATACATTACTGCTCTGTCTGAAAATAACAGCTGGTCATTTGTTTATTATGGTCATGTGAAGAAAGGTATCATCCTCTGACTGCTCAGAGGGGAAATCTGCTAGAATAAGCAGGAGCAATATGAGTAGGTCTTCCAAGAACATACGAGATATGGGAATGACCTGAAGACTGGGCAGCTGGGATCAGACCTTCTCCTTTTCTTAGTTATGCTAATAATTCCAAGGATTTTTAAAAAAGCAGGACAGTCTTTGCTACAATGTGGAATAAACATTGTGTTCGTTACACTGTGGCTTCTCCCCATGTAATCAATAAATTATAATAATAAATATATAGATCCCCACTATATCACGATTCAGCTTTGGCGCCCCCTCTATATTGCGGATTTTTCCCTGACACATCACAGTTTTCTGTATACATTATACATTACATACTATTATTATGTTACTCGTATCCTTAGCCCAGCATCCACATATCATATGTGTTTACAAAGCGAGTTTTAAAAAGTTTACATGTGTTTAAAGCATGCAGGAGGGGTATTTTAAGGCTTAAACTACAATTTTTTTTTTTGTTTATATGGTCTTTCTATATCGCGGATTTTCACCCATCGCTGATGGGTCTGGAACGTAACTTCTGCGATTGCTCGGGATAGATGGAGATCATTGTACTTCAATAATCAATATGTGTATACGCACATCCTTGATTTGATTTCCTTGTATACCTACATATCTTTTTGAATCTGACTTTGTTTTTTCTCAGAATTCTGAGCAGGCTGTACCCATGAGCCCTTGTAATTTTGCCAATATCTGGAATGTTGTTATAGAATGAGGGAGGGGCCTCTGGAGTGGGCATTCAGACCATCAACTTCCACATCTATACGCATAAGAGGATGTTCTTTCTTGGAGGCTAACACTGCCAGAATTGCTGCCCCAGTGCCTCTTTGGCTCTCAGTGGGATTGTAAGTGGCCCAGGAAGGTGGAGATGTAGGATACACATGGGTCTCTTTAAGGTTAGAATGAGGGCGGGGCCAGAAGACAGGGGTGGCAGTGTGAAGGCTGGAGCAGCATCTCTTGGGTGGCTGAGAAAAGCAGGAGATAGAAGCCAGGTTAGGGTTTCTGGGGTGCTGATATGTTAGGGCAGATGGCCAGGTGATTCTCTGACAGCTGCACTGTGCCAGCCATGGAGCTGGGCCGGTGACACCGAGGCAAATCCGAAGGTCACCTTGAGAAGGCCGAAGGCGACCGGCAGAGCTCTTCCTGCACCAGAAGCTCCTCTGGGCTTATCTGCATCTGGCGGCAGCCACTACCTGCAGGAGTCAGAGAACCTGCTGTGAGGAGGTGAAGGAGTTTTTTTTTACATCTGCATAGGTTAGTCTCCTCAGCTGTCTGTGGTCTCCCAATATAGGCTGGCTCACCTACTCTAACACCACCTTGGTAAGGATTTCGTGATCTGCCTTCACACACACACTGGTATGGTGCGGGACACACAGGGGCTTATCCTGTTAATGTTTCTCTCAGGATTTGGAGAAAACATTCCAAAGGCAATAACAAAAGAAACAGCACCATTTCCACCTACACTCTTGAGGGTGTCATGAAGGCATTTTATATCATAAACTTACCATAAATATCAAAGATTAAAAGTTCACTTTTTCCTCATTCCTCACATTTCAAATCTTGAACAACTACGATGATGTTATTGTCTGGTTTATCCAAATGATGTTACAAGTAAAAATTTGGTAGGCTGTAAAATACAACTGGGGAAAGAATTTCAAAAGGAAGTGGGTAAAAAAAAATCAATATGCTTATTTTTTGCTTCAACAAGCAAAACAGCTTTCATAATCAGCAGAATTTCACAGTGCAGTTAAACTGAGGAGTACAGTTCAAGTTATTACGAGTGTATATATCGCTGAATCAGAAAACAGTTAAATAAGCAAACAACTCTATAGTTGTCAAACCTTGGATTGCGAGTAACTTGGTTTGCGAGTGTTTTGCAAGACGAGCAAAAATTTTAAAGAAATTTTAACTTGATAAACGAGCGAGGTCTTGCAATACGAGTATTACATACACGCTTTGTCTGTCTAGCTTCACGTAGCCACAACTGAGCTGATGGTTCTTCTCTTTCTCTTGCTGCGGGATTGTGAGTAATCGTCTCCCATCCTCGGTCTCAGTCGGCGTGCCTCACTCATATACTGTAGTCAAAATTTTGTAGAAAAACACCACCCAAATAAGGACGTAGCAGTGTAGCAGTTTAACAACAACGCAATGCACACATCTCCGCGAAGTCAAAAAGGAGGCAAACGCAGCTGTCATTGGATAGGTTCCTTGTTAAAGTCGCACAAAAAGCAAAATATTCCAGTGAGTCAACAGATTCCGTTAGTTATGGTGAACGTCGTCCTACAAAATATCCCTCCTCTCCTCCACTCTCTCATCTCCCTCACACCATCCATGATTCTTTTCAAAGATAAAGTGCAGGTTCATTTGTTTCATGTACTTTTGCTTTCAATTTTGTATTAATCATTTTTATATGAATATTTTTCGGTCGTGGAACGACTTTCTATTGTTTCTAATTATATCTTTGATATATGAGTGCTTTGGATTACGAGCACATTTCTTGAACGAATTATGCTCGCAATCCGAGGTTTTACCGTATATATAAAGCATCATTTTCTTGTCCCAGTAAGCTTTCCTGTGGAAAAACCTAAAGGAGGGAGATTTAGATGTAATGGAAGATGAATGACAGCCACAGAAGAGCGATGTGCTACTGTATAAACAATTTACATTACCCATAGACTATATATCAATTCTGAGAATGTGGCGGTACATATTAGTCCGTTCTTTTGACTAAATTGCTTTAAATGAGACAATTTTGCTAGTTGTACAGTACTGTGCAAAAGTGTCAGGCAGTAAGTGTATTTGCTCAGAAAATAACACAAATTAACAATTTATTAAATTTCATCATCAGCTCGTTCAATCAATCAATCAATCAATCAATCAATTTAGTTAAATGAATCAATTAGGTATTGATTTGCCAAACTAGTTATTCAGTCATAAAATACATGGCTGTACTGGACAGCTGGTGTCAATATTGGGGTGGCTTTAGGAGAACTTTTTACATGGCTAAGCTGATGCATTTCAGAGACATAAAATCAAAGTTTTACACCAACACGAAGATCATTTAAACATCATTTTCTTCGACTGCCTAAGACTTTTGCAACATTTGATATGTTGTCTGGCTCTCTTGTTTTGCTACAATAAGTATATGAAGTTCCATCAAAATATTTTCTGCAGTATCATACATTGAGTTGAATAAGCTATTATTGTAGTGCTTAAATGCAAAGCATCTTGTATTAATTAAAGCTACTCTAAAAAGTCTGATTCATGCCACAATTCACGGTAGGTAACTTTTCAAGCTCAGTAACGGCGCACCTGCAGAAAAAAAAATTAAATTAACATTTTAGTGAACACAACAATCTCAAGCAATGCAGAATTAATGTATTGACTGCATATGAATGTACCATATTAAAGGGTCCCTTTTTGATGCATTTTCTCTTGGAAAATCTCCCTATGTATTTAATAGCCCCTCATTATTTTGCACTGTATAATTCATGGTCATTTGGCAGAAGTGGAGAGCAGGGTGCATTTCTTGACATAATTTTTGCAGCTTTTACATGGCTCCCTCATTATGAAACCACGTTTTTACAGTGTTACAGTACAGAGCCAATCCAACAGCCCTCGCTCACCTGACACACTGGCCTTATAATAACCCTGAACAATCCTCATTATTAGTAAAACAAGTCATCATCATCTCACCAAGCTCTTTCTCATAAACTCACACATCAAATTTTGTGACAACAGAAGAGCGACTGTTCCTTGATATGGTTGCACAACTGATCCCGTCTTGGTGACAGGTGTGATGCTTATAGATAACCAGTATATATTTCACTGTTTTTTTAGAAGTATTTAATGATGGCAAATAACAACTCCTCTTGTCAAAGAGTGACAACATACGTACTTGCAGAGTGACTTTATATAATAGCGTGGATTCACCAGGAAACGTGCTTGTTACCACCCTGCCTCTTCAGATTGGTTGTGTACCATTTCCATCTTGCTTCTTGATTTCACGTGGGATGGCTGCACAGAAAGAAGACGAATGGCAAGAGGAGATAGAGCAGACTACCAGAAAAGAAAGACAAGCTGATGAGAATAGCGAGCGACAATGGAAGATAGAGCCGGTACCTGCAGGCATGTATTCACAATGGTTCCATACACAGAGACTCAAGTGTCAAATGTTGCCGATAAGATTGAATGTTAATGATTAGGGGAAGCTTTATGCAGTTCTGAAGTCAAGCGAGACGGGCCATGAGACAGAGAAGTATGGCTTTATTGTGTTTTATTCGACAGGTTTACTCAGTGTTTATTCTGTGTTACATTTACGTTGGAAGTTGGAGCTGGGAATGACTTAACACCCGAGTTAACTGTGTTCCAGTACAAGACGTCTGAAAGTAATTTACCAATACTAGTTCTAGCCAGGTTCATTGTTAGTGATACCAGTTGATAACAATGCATTGTGTAGTATTTTGTGCATACAAACACTGTAGCAACATGTCCACAGAGAGAAGTTGAACAGTACTGACCCATTTATTGAGACACAAATAAGACATACGTGCTAATAAACAGTATATATCCATAGCTTTCACTTCTGTTAATAAAGGGTCTAGCCATCTTGATTTCTGAGGTCAGATTTGTAGAGGTTCCTCCGACTTTTTGAGTCAGAATTCCAACTTCAGGGGGGATTCCAGTTAAAATATTGGGTAAAGCTTTACATTAAGTGCACCTTCATAATGCATTCATAGAACATTCATAAGCAGCATGCAAGTACACTGTAACATCCTAACATCCGTTAACAGCTGTAATATACATCATAATCTTATTTGTTATTATATGTTTGTAATTAATGTATATTACACCTGACAATGGATGTTAGAATGTTAAGGTATACATACATGATGTCTATTAATGTTTTATGAATACTTAATGAATATATTATGAATGTGTACTGAACGTTTTATGAATGCAATATAAAAGCATTATGAAGGTGGAGTTAATGTAAAGCGTTAACAAATATTCAACTAGGAAATCTTCTGACTTCTCAGCTCAAATGGAATGAACCATTACATTCTACTGTCTATCAGCATCGCCTCTCAGTAGCTACTGACCTGGTCCTACTGTCTGTTTCATCTTCAGGGATGGAGACAGTAACCTGAAAGGCTTTGGAAAAAACATTGCTATTTAGATCTGTATCATCCCTCTAGTGTTCAGATATTCCTGTGAGGTGCTTCTGAGATGAAATTGAACCCAATACCTTTCAGTCGGCGAGAATTAATAATAATTCACATTCTGTTAGTTGAATCCCAGAACTGATGTTATCCATTGACCAGACTAATAATGCAAACCTATAAGAAGCAACATTTGGTATATGTCAGAAAGAGTGAATGCAGAGTTTCTATCAGATATTCAGCAAAGTTAGCTTTTCAGACAGTCCAAGGTCTCTCTTTCAAATATCGGCCCATGAACAGGATTCAATTCTAACTTCTTTTTGCCTTAATTTACTCTTGGTGCATCTTTCTCCTCCGATATGCTGCACTGGGATCTTTTATGTCCTGGGAATCCTATTCACACTGCCTGCCCTTTCCTGGCCACATCTTCTTAACAATAACTGTACTATTACCAGCTTGCTTTGCAGCAAGAAATGCTTAATTAATTTATTTATTTCATGCATGAGTCCTGTTGCATACTTATTGAGTGTCCACTTGTGTTAATGCCCAACAAAAGAGAAAAAAACTGTACATACTGTATGTCTGCATTCATTTTGAAACCATGAAATGACCAAGAACAGTTGAATTCAAAGCTAAATTTCACATCTTACACAGTTCTGTCCTCAAGCAGTGTATGTGGCCAAATGTATGACATTAATCATCATCACATATCATTCAGCAATGGCAATTCCAGGTATACCTCGGGGGAGGGTAGGGGGCATTAGCTGGTCCTTTCATAGCTTTGTATTTGCTGTGCTGGTGAACTTCACTAGCAGCAAGCTTGAAGGGTTTTAAGGGCTTCTCTGAAGATGTAACCCGCAATTATGTTATTTTTCAATATGTCTCAGTGTGTGATTCTCTCTCGGTCTGTGTGTGTGTGTCTGTGTGTGTAAGGATGAGCCGGTGTCAGGGTTAAGTCAGTTCGCCCTCATCCCTTTGCCTGTATTAATATAACTGGATGTACCCGCTGACTTCTTTTCACTCCTTTTAAAGAGGAACTGTATTTTTGTTTCCCCCCAAAGGTTTGTAATGTGCTGCGTGTCCCACAATTCTGTTTATCCTTCTAAAAGTGAAATACAACTTTTCTCCATTGTTCAATCTCCCCCAACAAGGAAGTTCTCATAGGGTTTCCTTAGCTGCTCGCATTGAGTGGCGAATGCCAAAGTTGACTAACGGTTGATTTATGGACTATAAGTAGAAAGAAACCTCTTTTAAACTCAAACAGAAAATTCCACTGACTGAGTTTTTTTTTTTTTAGTTAACGACATGTAGAGTTTTGGGATTTTAAGCTAAAGTTTAAGTGGAAGCTGTACAGATTACTTGTAACCTTGTGCCTTTTAGTATGTTATTTGTAAAGCTTGTTTTTATGGAAACAGGAACTTAAAAACAAAGAGATAGACAAAGGTGCAGGGGTCCCAAAAGCTGGGCTTTCCAGTGTGTCCATGTTGTACTTTCGCCAGGCGTGTGATGCAAGCAGTGGAAAGTTCTTTCTTTACTACAACAGGAGTATAAACTATAGTCATTGGTTCAGGGGGAATTTTGTTTTCAGCACAAGTAGAATAAGATCACTTTATTTGTCCACTATTTATAGATTTTTAAAAAATATCTGCTATGACATTTTCTCTTTTAAGCATTAAACAGAACAGCTGTGTATATCTTCTGGACCTGGCTCCAATGATGTTCTCATTCCATCTTGTTGGGGAATGACCTCAGCTTTGTTTTCTGTCTTACTGCCTCTTCCAAGGCTACCTCAAATCAGCTGAAGGGCAAAGTATCGATTACTTTTGCATTTTTTTGACAAATGTTGTGTGTCTCAGGAGTTTTAAAGGGTGGAAACATACTTGTGTTTTGCCCTGTAACTCAACGATAATTTATGTTTTCTGCAGTATGGTGGGTTTACACATCACCCATCCATTGGTTTTCAGACAAGCCTGTGACGTCTTTGCTGCACTTTACTTTTCATGTCTTCTCGTTCAGCTGCATAGGAGGGGAGGCGAGATAAAGTCAGAATCAAAAGGAGCAAAGAGAGTTATTGGCCCAATTGAACAACATTTCTTTATTCTCTGACAGCTAGAGATTTTTATCGAACGGCTGTTGCTTCATATTGATCTGTCCAATGGACTGGACATCGTGTAGTTAGAGGCTCAGGGAGGCTTAGTGAATCTTATGGGTATATGCTAGGGTAGCACTTTAGGTTTCGCTGGATTTCACCATCCACGCGCTTAATTTCTTTCTCACAATCATGGTCTGATATGACTGGGGAGGTGGGCATGTCCAGTTTCGGCATATTCATTCTCGTACCTTTTTGGCTTATCCCAAATTTCGTGTCTCTTTGCACATCAACACTAAGGACTCAGATGTATTAACTTGCCTGAGAACTTTGCAGTTGTATTTTTTGGTAGTTTTTACATAAGTCAATAAACTTCAGACGTCGATACGGTGGAGGCTGCCATCATTCATGGACAACACAACACAGGAAGAAGAAGATAAGGAGATGACTTAAAAGCGTCCCCACTCTGCTTTTTAAATAAACCAGTCATAATGGAATAAAAAGATCATATAAATATTTTTCTCCTTGAGAAATGCAATAAAGACCACAGAAAATGCATTAATAACATTCATTTGAAGTAAATATGAATTCTTCATGCATGTCACCTCTGGTCCAGAATCCAGGGCTCTATTTACTTGCCACTGTCACATTTACCTCTACATGAGTTCATTGGATAATCCCCCACACCTGTTCTCAAGACTTTTAAGATCATTCTAGTTAATACCTCATTGCTTGTGGTCTGGTTTTACCTACTCAGCTGTGGTGGTCATAGTTCTTGCTGTGGCTTTCCTGTTTTCTAATTCTGTGTTGCCCTTTCTTGGCTCTCTAGTTTAGTTCAGTGATTTGGATTCATTACTTTGGTCCTGATTTGTGTTTGTAGCTTGTTCTCTAGTTTCTGGTTCAGCTCTGCGTCTTGGGTCCTGCCTGCCGTTCGCCTGACCTTGTTTGGTCCTGCAACATTGTCCTTCGTGGTATCCATTGGAACTCAGTGCTTGAGTCCCACTTAGCTACTTCAACGTTCAGTAGTCCACGTCCTATCGGCACTGAGTACTCAGAGACATGCCAGCTGAAGAGGATAGATTTGATAGGCAGAACGTCCACAAAACACCTGACAGAATGAGTGCGATCAGTATTACATTCATTTTAATTTAACTCAGTCCTGTTTTGTGGCACCCAAAAGAATTATGTGAATGCACTTTCATTTAATCTCCTGCTTTTATTTGACTGAAACTGTTGCTGTAAAATTCCTCCTGAAAAACAAAACAAAGCTTGCATGAGGAAAGCCCTTAGGTAAGGGTGCCCGGGCTGCACGTTAGTGAAAGGGAGGGATGTTTTTGCTGACACCGACGGCAGAATTCAGCACAAAGGTCCAGACATCTGCAGCTCAGCAAATGTGTAAGTGGGTTAGTGAGCTTGGAGCTAAGGGCCTAGCATTGGTCCACGAGAGTCAAGTATTCAACAGGGAAGAAGCTGGTCAGCACGAGCGAAGCCCTTTGATCGCAGTAAGCATTAGCCTCCATCTAATGCCACCAACTCGAGTGGGATTCCTGTTGCTTTTGAATACCATCCAACATAACATTTTGCATATCTTGGAGCTAGACTCTTTAGATGAAGACTTGATGGAATTAAAAGTCCAGGCCCCTGACTTCTGCTGGGCGATGCTAATGTAAATCACAGCTCTGCTGCTTTTCCAAAATAATGTATTTGGGACATGCCATGAATATTTTGTCAGATAGTTTTGGTTGGTTACCATCCCAATTAACCTGTGGTGAAATGCTGACAACAGTAAGCTGCATGCTTCTCTCGAGGTTCAGCGCCTGCACATTTTCGGACTGTATATTTAAAGCTGGTTCCATTATCAAACCTACATGCAGCCCACTTTCCCTGTTTTCTGCACTACATTCTGGGGAATTTAATCTCTAGAGTGCTAGAAACCTGATTGGATCACAGTGCCTGCTGGTGTGACCTCAGTCCACCAGGAAGATCACACTGATATAGTACACGTGGAATCGGTTTACCCTGTTTCACTGGTGTTCACATGACCTTGTTTGTGGGCAGGATTGCACAGAATAAAAATAAATAACAATTTTTCATATTTGTCTTTGAACTGATTATGCAATGAATACTTGAAATGCATGTTAAATAAAACATAATATCCACTCTCTTTCTTATAATATTTTTATTACATCCAGTTTAGATGTAAGATGATGAGTATGCAAAACAAGGAATATATGCATAAAGTCACTTATTTATTCAATGTACTTGCATAAACAAAAGCATATTAGCAAACAGTATATTCACCAGATACAAGACACTAATTTTCGGTTGCAAAACATGTTAAATGTTGCATTAATGTTTCTTATATGTTATATGTTTATGTCAGCAGTCCGGTTCATTGAATGCAGTGAATGAATATGTTTATCTCAGGTCTGTGTGTGAATTTTTGGGTCGATGCAGAGAGTACTTTAGAGGGACAGATTAAAGATATTGTATATATAATATAATCTTTAACGCGCAAAGATGCCTTTCCAGGGATTTCATCTGTAAAAATCACACAAGGCTACATCTTCCTTTTGCAGCAGAGAGAATCCGTAGTAAAACACAGATTATGTTTTTACATTAACTTGTGTTAATTAATATCGATTGCAAAATTCAGTGACTACTAAACTACATTGTGGCGATATTTTTTCTCCTGATAGAACCTACTTTTTTCTTTGTTATGGAGATAGACAACACTGCCTATACTAAGAAAATCAGGAAAAAAACAATAAAAAGATGTTGGCAATGTAACAAATGTCTGAAAGTAATCACTCCATCCTCCGAATGGCTTGTGGTGGAACACATAGATTCAATTAGGCTAATTAAAGATAGTGTGATGTATTTAACTGCAACTACTAAACAGTGAAGAGAGTGCATCACTTAGAGAGACCGGAGTGTGTGAGGCTGGTGGAAATTCATTTTTTTCCTCTAATCATTTATCAGCTCAGTTCCTATAATTGCCCAGTTCGAGTTTGGGTCGCAATGATATGATGTTTATCCCTTGAAGCACCACAGCATAGGAGCAGCCAGAGCTGAAGGACAGCCAAACAGGCAAACGGATCCCTGACGCGTGGGGATGGACGGGTAACGAACTGGGGGAGAGAACACATTCAACAGAAAGAGCTTTCAGTTTCCGGAAAGGGAAAAGAAGAATGGCTTTGG
Source organism: Isichthys henryi (assembly GCA_026776945.1). Taxonomy (NCBI): domain Eukaryota; kingdom Metazoa; phylum Chordata; class Actinopteri; order Osteoglossiformes; family Mormyridae; genus Isichthys; species Isichthys henryi. Next base: position 7,079,878 of record JAODJX010000109.1, read on the forward strand.
TTCTGCAGAGGGGGTAACAATGTCTGGAGTATCAGCTGGGAGACGCTGAGAAATCTGCTACAGATTATTACAGGTCGGCTACAGGGGAATAAGGGGCTCATCAAATGACTTTGCCTCATTCAGGGACATTATACTCTCCCCCTGTCTTACATTACTTATATACAGGTGTGGATTTCAACCAGTAACCTTGGGGAGATAGAATGCCTCTTCTCTAAGCCTTGTCTCAAGATATGGGAGTGACATAAAAATTTACTCAGAAGCATTGTCAGCCAAATGCATTCAATGATCTCTAAATGATGCTCAGAGTATAATATTAGAACCTAAACATTCACTTTCCAGTCAATATATTTTCCTTGTCTTCTGCTCTGCTGCCTATTGCATGCTTTAGCTGTGGAAAGAGGAGAAAACAGGCTTATGTCACGTCTGAGAGACGGTGACCTCGAAAGGGGTCAAGTGACATGCAGAATCATTGCTGTTGTGAATGACATTGCCACCAGTTCCTGTGTTTTCGAAATGTTGCTATAATAATCCTATTCCAGGATGGAAAAACAAGGTGAAAGTGCAAGAATAACTACCATTATAATTAAAGTAAAAGACTTTTCTAGAGGCTGGGTCAATAGAAGTCCACCTTTCAAGCGAGCCTGACAGTACATGGCTAATAATAGCAGGCATGTCGTATAGGCTTGACAACGCATGGCCAATAAGAGTGACTCTTTAAACCTGCTTGACAGCCCATGACTAATAACCGTGGTACTTTTAAATAAGCTTGACAATGAATGGCCGGTAGAAGCAGATTTTTAAACAATGATTTAATTTCAAATGTACATCCTTTTTTAAGATGACACATTGGGCTCCAACTGACTGGTTGCAGGAAACAAACCAAACTGACAATTTTATTTGTTCTTGGACAGCACATTATTATTATTATTATTATTATTAATAATAATATTATTAATAATGATACTACTACTACTATATATAGGCCATAATTTCTTACTGTGTCATGAAGTTTACAGATCATGACGGTGGAACATCTTGAGATCATCACACCACCTCATCATCACTATCTGTGTGTGTGTGTGTGTGTCTGTGTGTATGTCTGTGTGTGTGTGTGTGTGTGAAATCCAGGTGCAGTGGGTAACGTTTTAGACAGTACTGGCGCAAATCTATAGGGTATCGCGTCGAGAACCTGCCAGCACATAGGTGTCAGCAACTGGACAAAGTTGATGCTTGAGGCACATGCTGTAACTGAAGAAGATGCTGGTCGTAGGTGATTCAAGGAGAGTCAATAACAAACTAAGAACTATTATATAAACTATATAAAAACTATTCTGCAGATTCATTATACAGCATAACTATAAAGACTTGATGAATATGAAACCATATACATAAATGCACACATACATACCTGGAATCAATTATACTGTATATTAGGGATGTACTAGTAAATTGTCTATGTCAATGTTGCCTTAGATTAGGATAAGTTGTTTTGCCTTTTAAAGTCTGCTCCTTTACACATATATCCTATTGCGTAGTGTAACTAAAAATGATAAATCAAGAAGATATTTTTAAATATAACAGGTATATTTATGTAAACATTGATCTCCTTAATGGCCTAACGGTTCATAGATTTGTTACTCTCATTAAAATACAAATTCAGCAACAGTTGGCCACTGTAAGCCTCTGTTTGGGTATATTATGGGATAGCTTAGCTTATTACTCAGGTCATTAGCTTCCCACAGTCGTTTGTGGAAAATATCTCATTTCCCGAGTAACACGTTCTAATATATAAAGTCCCCAGACCTTCTTCTAAGACATTGGCTGTATTTAACTCAATACAAGGGGTGACCGGAGTACCCTGGAATACCTACAAATGCATGTGTGTGTGGTGTATGTGAGAGAGAGAGAGAGAGAGAGAGAGAGGTCCTTTCTGATTTGACTGACACTGGATGAACTTGAAAAGGTCTTCAATTACAAAGCGATCCACTGACGATACTGTCAAAAACAATCCTCTCTGTCTCTGAGTTCAGAATCACAGGAATATATAAGTGTTATATAGAGTCAATGCGTTTCTTCTGTTGCTCTGCGTATGATGGGCCCGTCGTATCTGTGTACGTGTCACAGCAGTTAAGCAGCCGATGTTAGTCCACTAATTAAACCGTGCAAGCTGTGTCTTTTTCGAATTGCACATAAGAATTCCCCTGCACATGAGTCTATGTGATGGTTGCCCCCCTCCAAGATGGACACCCTCTGAGATTTACACGTAACCCCTCCCGGCCACCCCCTCTGAGATGTACACGTCCTCCCCCTTCCCCCCGTGCACACCCATCCTGATGAAGGCGAAAGACACGGCCCACGCTCTCGCATTGTGTGGTCCTCTGTGCCCCAGCAGCACCAGGAACCTGCAGGGACCATTGTTTGCAGACACTTGAAAGGTGCATTAATGACGCATCACAGAGGGAACCTTGGCAACTGTGCAGGAGAGCACGACTCTCTGCTGTGCTTCCTCTCATCAGGCACTCTGCTGAACTCAAGGCTGTTTTCTGCATTGTATATGGTTGTTATTTCATCAGCTCATGGGGAGCCCATCCAGCACAATTGGGTTTTAGCACTGTAGGTAATAACAGCCTAGAGCTCTCTTGTAAACTCCGCTGTCATCAGCTACCTGCAGGACGGCTATAATGGCATGATGCTGAGAAAAATGCTAGCTGTTATTTATATAATGTGTATCTATATCTCTTCTCATATACAACTTGTTCTTAATTGGCTCCTGGATACTTTTATGAATGTGTCAAAGAACCAAGGGGCTTAACAGATTAAAATCCATCTCGAAAGACAATTAAATCCTAATAAAATTACGTTTCTTTGCATGAATGTGCAGAGGAATGAAGGAGGAGCCGCTGTTCACCATAACCGTTTAAGCGAACGTTCAAAGCAAAGACACGTAAGCGGTGCCGTCCACAAGAGGAGAAATAAATAAAGACGTCAGGCGACACCGCTAATCACAAAAGGCTGGGGGCGCTTTCCGTCCGTCAGAGCAGCTCCGGCCTTACGGGCGATTAAATCCGCTCCCTCTCTGACCGTCAGCAAATTTCAAATCTTTGCATTTCACGTATCTTGCCAAAATGTCGTTAAATGTTGCAGGGCTTAAACACCCCTGATGTGGACAGCAAGAGAAAAATTATTTTTCTTCTTTTTTTGATCAGTTTGCGTTTTTTTGATACTTATTTAAAGCTCTCTACAGGCAAGAAA
>JAODJX010000109.1:7106596-7120590 GCA_026776945.1 Isichthys henryi
GCTTCCGGGATAGGCTCCGGACCCCCCGCGACCCAGTAAGGATAAGCGGTTTGGAAAATGGATGGATGGATATATATTTCCATGTACAGTATATAAAAGCTGTTACTGTCTAGTGCTGTGGGACTCCCTTATTGCCACCTTTTCAGACCCAAATTCACAGTCAACTTCCACTTACCTGTAAAATCAATAACACAATAAACATGATGGCTGAAAAAGCTTGATAAGCAGCGTTAAACGTCTTTACCTGTAGTGGGAATATTAACTCGTGCAATAATCCACATTATCCTTTCCTTAGCAACAATGAAATGCACTGCAGACAAGAAAACAGCAGCTAACATGATGCAGTAACAATGCCAGCTGAGTTTTCTGTGTTTAGTTGACTGGTGCCCATTTTATGGGTGTCATGTACTCTCTCTCTCTCTCTCTCTCTTATTTGGCTTCGGTGCATCTCGGTTGAATCTGGGACATAAAATATTGACTTCGCATCAAAGCCGCCAAGCAACTGTAATCTCCCTGATTCATTTGCCTGTTAAAACTCCCCTCAGCTTTTGCTGGAAATGGCAGCCGGCCGAACGAAAGCGTAAAATGAGGAAGTCTCCATATATGGGCGTATTATTTTTCCGATCTGAGCTGTCCTTCACGGCGTCTAATGCCCAAGATATTTAAGGCTTGATTATACGTGATGCACCATATAATTCAGATCATTTATTGTGCCCACTTTCTGGTTCCTGATGGCACAAGGGGACTTAGGAGCGCAACCTTTAGGATGGGGGGGGCGTCACTCATACTGCTCACGTGGAAACGCCTCCATAGCAACAGGCCATCTCTGCAGTGTCGCGCACGCAGCTGCATTCATCACACATGGCATTATCTCGTTTGTGTTAAGCATTACTCTGTGTTTTCACTGTTTCTGAGTTAGGTGCCCGCGCTTCTCCTGGCTCCACGCTGACGTCCGCTGTGTTTTATCTCTCCGGCTAATGCAATAGCTGACGGCATTCGTCAGCCAGAGCTTTTAATAATAATAACTTTTTATTGTTGCTGTTCTTGCTTGCATGCTTTACAGCTGTTCCAGCCAATTATGTTCCCTATCTGGCACTCTGACACAAGTTGCCCTGCTCCGACACCACCAAAGGGGAGTGTTCACAACACACGCCGTGTCCGCGGCCATCCGCCTCACAAGAAAAAAATGACTCCTCTCCTCGCGACCTTTCGCCTGGCCCTCATTATGGCTGAGACAAGTGCCTTGTTTTTGTTTCGGTCTGATCCAATAGTAACACGGTTTTATTTTGTGGTGTTAGTGACTGGAAAGGGTGGAGCCAGGAATGGGTGCTCTGGGGAGAATAGCGCATGTTGTGCATTTCTTATTAATGGGTTGGAGAAAGTGGCGAAAATAGGGTCACGTGATGCGTGTGCAAGGGGGTATTTATTTCAAGCTGATGGATGTCACCTTTGATGCAGGGAGTGTGGGGACGCAGTGGCTTATTAGCTATTAAAAATGTATCTGAGAGCAGGCCTCCCATGGAAATCTGATGAGACATTTCAGCTAGTAGGTCTATACAAATCATTAATATATAGATTTAAAAATTTGACATTTATATGAATGTATTTGCGGAGAATTTGAAGGAACACATAACTGGAAGAAAGGAACCAGAGATGATTATTATTTTACCATGCAAAAGGTGGCTGGTGTAATACGGTCAAATCTGTGATGTAATGTAAAAAAGGTTATTTCTGGAACTTTTTGATGTGACTGTTCCTAGCCAATCAACTGCCGTCCTTGAGCATTCGAAACCTCACTATTGGATTCTCACTTCCCGATGTTCTGAAAGTCGATGTAGGACATCTCTCCATGGTATGCCCCCTGGGGAACTCTCAACTTTCAAACTTTTTTAAAGTTACACTCCAATCAAATAGAGATTGCTAATGCTACGGTACTGAAATTTTCCATAGCACTTCATGGCCATCATGTGTAACATCCATGAGACACCATAATATTAATGGTTAATTTATAGCATTATCGCATTTAAGTCTGACTGCAGGACTTTGACAGTTGATTTTAAATGAGTTAGTTATTCTCTTAAATTTTACTGTATGTGAAAAGAGTTAAGCTGTTTTACTGCTGCTGATACAAAAAGCTACTATTTTTATCATAAATTCTACCTTCTTTAAGGAAATGTCATTACTTTAAAATTTTTACTTTTTGGAGAAATAATCTTTTCATTCATTCTCAGGAGAGCTCCAAAACATAGAGACAACAGGGCTTCCTGCACAGGTAATATGTGTACCAGTTTCATTCTCTTCTTAAAGACACAATCACCATATAAAAAAAACTGCATTGAAATTCAGTCCCCAAAATGCCCTTTTAGGAAAGTTTATTGTAATAAAATACTTAGAGAAAACAATTGTCTGGTAACACAGAGCCAGAAATATGTGCAGACTAAAACAAGATTGTGACCTGTTAACCTAACCTATGCAAAGATGAGGAGGAAAAGTCCCTTTGACTTTACTCTAGCCTTAAGCTGTGCTATGAAAATGGGGCAAAATGAGAGGTTAGGCTGTACCAGACGATGCATTCCCTGGCGTACTCACGGCCGGGTATGTGTGGGCAGAGACAGGTGCAGGTCATGTGGGGGTGGTTGGATTTCGCACAAAATGGCAGGAGATGGAGGTGACACAGGAAGTCACAATGGGCACAGATCACTAGGGGCTAACACTGTGATGTTCTTGTAACTGTTGGAGGCCATTATGAGTGTGAACCAGACTTAGACCGTGTGTCAGATTTCGAGTTTTGATATTACGTAACGAGGAATGAGAGCATGATTCTACATGGTCACCCTGGTGCTTCTGTCTGTTCCGTGTACATAGATGCTGATTGGTACATCATTTTTAGTGCTGAAAATTCAAAACCGGGACTCGTGTGGGGTTGCAGATGTCCCTGGCACTTGTGAGCACCAGAAGCTGGTCCAGGAGTCTGCAGTGAAATGGTGGGAGACTGGCTGGCCAGCCGACCACCAGCAGTTGCAGAACTCAATTTGAAACTAGATCTCTCTACTTAAAGGCAATTTTTTTACCTGTCAAGGCCATGTATGATATCTGCAAAAGCAATGGGGTGCTTGCTCTGGCCTGGCCAGGGAGATAATGGTGTTAATTAGCAGGAACATTTCAGCCGGTGGTTCTTCTAGTCCACCGTAGCGGCAGCTGACTTTATCGCTCCTTCTGTCTGGGGTCATTAAAGGTGTCCAACTGGATCGATCCCACGCACCACATTGAGAAGACCAGCTGCAGTGATTCATTGCCATAGTACGGGATGCCGGAACCCATGGCTTTGGTCTGCTCAAGGGCAGTGAATATGAAATACCAATGCCATTCCAGTACAAGATCAAGAAATTGTACTGACATACAATTATCACCAGAAATACTTTAGAAAACCACTGAGTTAATAATAAACTACACACACTTAGAACATGGCTGTCAAAGTCCAGTCCTGGAGGGCCAGAGCCCTGTGTAGCTTAGTTCTTTCCCAGTTCCACCACAAATGATTCAGCTCAAGAGCCGTGTGGTAATTAGCACAGGGTGGTGCAAGGAACTGAATAAAGTGTACAGAATGAGGGGAAACCCAAAAATGTGCAGGGATGCGGCCCTACGGGACTGGAGTTTGACACCCCTAACTTAGAACAACGTAACACATTTACAGTAAACTGTTGCCAAAAAATGCCAGACGATGAATTTCTTATCATACCTGTATTCTCTTGACAACAGACACATGCTTATCAGCGTCACCTGCAGTTCATTTGAACTTGCAGGCTCTCTCCGCTTCTCCAGCATCTCTGGTAAATCAGACACCTGAAGATTCACGGCCCATGTTCACAACTTTTCACTTCTGTAATTAGTCCTGATCGATTTTTCTGTTATTCTTAGATATTTGCAAATAGCACATAAATCAACAGAAATGCATAAATACTTCTAAAACCTGAATGGGATTCATTACAAAATGAGTACCAGTTACCGGGAGAGAGAGGGCAGCCATCATAAAGACATGTTGGAGTTTTTGCACACATGTTTTAACTGCCTGGTTCTGGTGCTGACAGGTCACACTTATTCTTTTACAGGTGCTGGTCTGTCTCTCGACACAAAAATGGACACATGAAACAGTTCGTTCGCATTGCAAAGCTTCTGAGACACCCCATGACAGTTTCTTCCATGGAAAACAAGAAATTTCCCTACTCTGTGGTGCCACTTATGCCCAAAGAATGCCAGTGCTCCTTTTTGAGTACGGTGAGATTTTTCTTGAAAGGGATGCACGTAGTGCCCCTTTCCATCAGTAGACATTTTTCGGACAAATTAACTAGTTACCCTTCACCGGGAAAGGAGGCTGGCTCTCAGCAGAACATTGCAACCTCAAAAAGAATGACTTAGTAGATGTGACGCCATACATCCTGAACCCCTAGGGTGTAGATTTGGGTATGGATGGTATGGGACATGTCGTGGGAGTACTGTGTTTGGGGGAGGGCGGGGCTCAGGGCGGATGTGGTCCCTATCAGTGTTGAAACCAAACCTATGCCCTTGCTGAAAACCTTTCTTTTATTTATGGCGCCTGAAATTAAATTTAGCTCAAAAGCCAGTGAGAACCGTAAGTCTCTATAATAGTCAGCTGAAACTGGAATCGAATTAAGTTTGGCCAACCCTCACATTTAATGTCATTTCATGATAGCCATAATATATCCTCTTGGAAATGGTATGTATTTCGATAGTGTGATTTCCTTTTGTGTTATTGCATGTAGCCTTATCGTGTTTGACTTCTCTCATACTAGGTATCCTCATTACATTCTGAGTGGACTTCTTGCCATCCATTGTGAAAGGTTTCTTATCTTTTTAGGTTCTTGATTAAAAAAAATAATTTTGGATTACTGTTATGAAGGCAATATGAAAAGGACACAAACTTTTGTTCCTTGGGACTGTTTATGGAACCTGCATGGTGTCATATATACGATTATTTGATTATATTTCTGCAGCATGTTTGTAGACTGTCCTCTTTCATAAAGCCATCTGACAGTTTCTGAACAAATTTTTGTAAGAATAGTAATGGAACTTTCTAAGGGTTAGACCTAAAGTATTAATATTGGAGAATTATTTTTACCATTGAGATCAGGATATTCAGTTTATGAAAGGATATGAGGAATCCACGAGCGGTTCATGGTGGAACTAGATTTGAGTTAAATGCCATGTTTTCTGGGTATGTGATGAAAAGGAGAGGAAGGACAGTCTTGTCTTTTGGAGAGTATCCTGATGGATGGTTCAAAATTGGAGTGACTCGAAATTGGATTGTGTGAATATAAGCTGCAAGAAAACCATCAAATGCAATCACATTTATTTCTGTGTTGAAATTTCAGAAATATTTAGGCTTAAAGGCTTTCCCTTTAGCATTTGCACTTCAAGGAACTGATAATGCAAACTACTGATATAATAACTTTTTGTTTCATTTTCTATTTGATTTCAAATAAAAAATAAATAACCAGACTATGGGAAGGCAGCATAAAGTGCAGTGAGACCTGGGCTTCAAGCCAAAGTCTAACAATCGCTAAAATGATTATATAAACGTGCTATAAGAAGTCAGAATGGGTCACGGCAACTTAGTCAGCAAAACACAAGCCAAAAGTGTGGAGTAAAGAAAAGTACTTCAGAAATATTTTCACTTGCATTATTTAATCAATGTACCCTAGGAAACACTATGTCAGAAGTCGTACTTGTTTTGTTATTGGAACGGCTCTTTGGAGGAGAACTGTTACAAAAATCTATAAATGCTCGGGAGTCCATGGGTTCAGTGACATTAAATGAGTTTGTCATGCCTCTGCTGTGACAAAAGTTACTGAGTGTCCAATTTCTGTGCTCCACTGCAGCAGAGCATGTTATTAAGTATCTGAGTGAAACCAATAAATAGATAAACACATTGGTAGTGATTGATGACCTATCGGTAAGGCTAATATCTTAGGGATTGGAGGGAGGACCTGAGCGGCAAACAATAAATACCTGCGAAAGAAGGCAAAGCATCACAGTGACGCAGCTTAAAGCTGGCATATAACCCACAGGGGAGCTACTCAGGCAAAGGGAAATAGCAGCTTCCTGTGCAGATAGTCCGTCCTTCTCTGCTGAAAGGAACGGATCAATATTCTTCAGGAGTCCCTCCGTAGTCCAGTCTGGAAATATTACAATGAATATTCAAGGGCCACTGAAAGCTGAACAATGAGCAGTGTGTATTGTCCAGTTTTAATGGAATTGTTGTATTTATATATCGTTCATATTTTTGTATTGGGACGGGCATTTGTTCCTCTTGCCCTGTGTTTTCTGAGATTGGGTACAGGCTCCCTGTAATTTGATGGATGGATGGATGGATGGATGGATGGATGGATGGATATATAGAACTCTTAATAAAATATTTGTCACTAGTGGCACGTGGCATTTCCTTGTAAGTCAGAATGCTCCACGTACAGGCACTTTAGACCTATCACAACGTCTTTATTTTCAGGACTAACTGCAGGAACACGTACAATATGAGGAGGCAAAATCTGAAGGGCAAAATCCCAGATTCAGGTTTTAGTAATTGATTCATAATGAAGTATTCAAAAGCGCTCATTCGAGAAATTATTAATCACGTAAGGCAAAATACGGGTCATCAGTGCTTTCAAAGTCAGCATCAACCTGTCAGACAGTGAAAGACTAAAGTGCGTACTTTTAATTTAAAGACATCTGAGCCTTTGGTTGAATCAGCTCCAATGGAATACTTTTGCCATTCGTGATACCCAGTAGATTTTGCTTCTGGTTACTGTTGATTTCCTGAATTGGCCCTATGATCTTGGGCTTAGCACAGCTTCTCTCAGAGGCCTACGAGAACATAACCAAAAACTAGTAGTGCCTCACGTTGGCTTTGTCAGATACTTTCAGATGCTGAATTGCAGAGGCTTACCCCTCGCTTACCTTAACTTTAGGAGTCTAGTCCCCACGGTGGAATAGAATCAAAGCAGTGTGGTGTCCACACCTTGGGTATGAAAGATGTCTTCCAAATATTTACAACTATGAATTGCTCCAGCGTCCCTCTCCAGGGTGCTGCATGACAGGGGACTCAACCCCCCCTCCCCCCAACAGCTGTTGGAGCTGCCATCCACCCCAGGCCAGGGTGGGCTAGAGCTCAGCACCAGCAGCTCAATCTGCTCAAAGGAGGCAGAAATTTAACTACAAGGGGATTCAAAACACCACCCAAGGCGGTTAACGAGCCCGGAGTTGGTCTGGATGGACCCGAGTTTGCATCCTCCATGAAGCCGATGTAAGCAGAGCATCCTGATCTGATTTTTATCCTTTCCTCCAGCCGGAAAACATGCCTCGTTTAAGAGTCACCCTTGCTTTATAGGACTCAGGTAAATACCGGCTGAGTTGTGGGCTGCACTCAGCTAAATCAAGCACCTTTTCAGAAGGTACCGGGAATCACTGACATCAGCTCGGCGAGGCCGTAGAGTCAGATTCCTCCTTGATGTTGGGGAATGAAAGCCGTTTATGATTCATCTCTGTGGTCCTTCCACCCTTTTCACTCTCACTCTTCTGGCAGTGCTGGGCGAGGAATATCGATGACAAAAACAAACAGCACTCTGCTGGTTATGTAACAAGTGTAAACAAAGACAGTATTCAGCATCTTAAACAGGTAAAATAATAGCCATTAATTACAATCAGCAACTTGGGCCTAATTACATACATTATTCTGCGAAAACACCTCCTTCATTTTATGTATAATTAAATGCAAGTGAAGCTTTAACACAAGAGTGAATCCAATGAATTTGTATCACTGTGGTTTATACATGAAAAGATGGAGCAAATTGTCTTTCAACACAGCAAACAAAGACGCCAAAGTGCAATCTTCGCACTCACAGGGTGAGCAGAACCAGGCTGAGGATGTCAGAACCCCACGGTGGTGTTCTGTTGCAGGGAATACATCTTGGCTGTCACTTCCATGCCTGCCGCCCCCCTCCCCATTCTACCGGTCACCTCCCCTCCACAATCTCTCTTCAGGTTCAGATCGCAATCTAGCTGTCAGCAAATTCTCCCATCCTGCCATCTCACCCCCTCTCTGCCCAGCTCTTCTGTGTGATTTGCCGACCGATTCTGTTATTAACTGGGGAGGGAAGAGGAGACAAAGGAACAGGGCAGCACCGACGGCAAAGGTGCACCTGAAATAGCGCGTTCCTCCGAGGCCGCTCATAGCGACGTAGCGTCTGCAGATAAATACCATAATTATCATAAACCGTCCCTGACTAAACGGCGGAGCCCTTGCTCTTTATGCAACCCGTCGGCATAGAGCCCCCCCTCTGCATAGAGCACTGGGCCTCTCTGTGGCTCTCCAGGCGGGAGCCAAACCTGCAAAGAATACTGTACATTTTTCCTGTTTCTCATCTACCATCTTTTTTGTCCCCTGCTGGCTTTCAAACAAGAGGGATGTTTGCAAGTGATTCCCATAAAGTATCCCCCCCCCAACCCCCCTCCCTGGCTCATGCAGTCTCAGACTGGTACTTTCAACATTAGTCCAACAATGTCTTTTCAAGAAATCAGGCTCTAGGATGGCACAGTTGAGCTGTTAATACAGAGAATTCTTTTTAAGTTTGTGAATAAGAACACTTTAATATAAACCTTATTGGACATTTAAAATGGGGGGTGGGGGGGGGCAAATGTCTCCAAAGTGTGATAAGAGCTGAATCTTCCTTACTTTTAGGGACATTTTTCAGGTCCCCATTTGGATAACATCAATTTTATAAATATCTGCGAATTTAAAAAAAAAATGCCGAAAGTCTTGTATTTTGTTTAATTATGTATGCTTAAGGTTAGGGCTGGGTAGGAGTTATGGGTGTCATGTTGGGATTAAGGTTTTTCCCATAGGAATGAATGGATGGTTCAGATATGAGTACAGGTGTGTGTGTGTGTGTGTGTGTGTGTGTGTGTGGATTGTGTTTATACTAGATTGTGAGGACCAAAATGCACCCCACAATGTGATAAAAACCTGTTTTTTTTTTTACATTGTGGGTACCATTTTTCAGGTCCCTGCAAAGATCTGTTAAGGTAATCAAAAAACTAAATATGCCAAAAGGCTTGTATTATGTGTAGGTTACTTATGGTTAAGGTTAGGGCTGGGTAGGGGTTAAGGTTGTCATGCTAGGATTATTGTTGTCCTCATAGAAATAAATTGTCCCCACAAATATATAATTACAAACTTGTGTGTGTGTGTGTGTGTGTGTGTGTGTGCATGTGGAGTTTTCATGTTCTCTCTACCTTTGCTGCTGTTGCCCAAAAACAAGTCTTTAGGCAGATTAGTTTCTAAATTGCCTAGAGTGAGTCAGTACCCTCCAATCCCACCTTACATCCCGTCCAGGATGGCCCATCCTTTATTCTCAGTTATTTTTTGTTTGGTTACTCTAAATTTCTCACTGCCCTGAAATGTTTTGGGGGGGATTATATATCACTTAAAGGGGGTCATTTAAATATATGCTTGTACAGTGAAATATCAGCCTGGTCCCTCAGTAATAATGACTATGCTGAGGAATTACACAACGTTACATTCAATCATCGTGAGCTTGTTTGCATTTTGTTTTTCTGCCTCTCTCTTTTTATATAGGCTTCACAAACCAGATGAAAAAGATCAATACAGTATCGATTTTCCGCATTATTATAAGGAATGACAGTGTTATTTTTTCATCTTGCAAAACTGAAATTAGAATTAATCTTTATTTCTTTTTAAGGCGAAGATGAATTTGCAGCCCATATTGTAAAGGTACAAATGCATTCCAAGAGCCAATTTGGCATTACACCTGAATTAACTTAAAAGGTGTTCATAATTAATAGGAGGTAAAAGACAAGACGATGTGTGAAGATGTGATTCTGTCGATAGTGACGGCTTCTCAGAAGGTAGGTGACCCACTTGATACGTGTCCATCTCTGACCAAACTTCTGTTAACCTCCACCTGCCTGCACAAATCCAGACCAGTTGAACTTGTCAGTCATGCTGACCAACAGGTCAAGATAGCATTTAGTCGATGTCAAGCGTTTCACCAAAGCCCTCATCCAGTCCTTATGAGTAAGAATCAATTCAAGCCTTTTGTTTCTACTTTTAAGAGATATACAGTAGCATGCCTGCAAAAGTGGATGGAGCTTCTGAGGATGGGGTGAATCACGCCTAGACTGGACCCGAGAGTCATGACGATTCTGTTAACAGAAATGACTTGGCATGATCACAGGCTGTACAGTCATGCATTTTGGCATTCCTTCATCTTACTCATTGTCGAGGCATTGTAGGCGTATTCAGCTGCAAACAATAAGCATAATGACTAAATATTTGCATTATGCTTTCAGATTTCCCCTTGCAAATGCAATTTAACTTAGAGGGAAAATAGAAATCTTACTAAATTATAAATTAACATTTTAAATAATTAGTCTTTGGAGTTTTAGAGCATTTTAATTATTTTTCATCTCTTTTGTTCCACCGAACAGACCTCCTTACTTTCATTTATCGTCTAAGAAAGCGAGATCCAGAAGCAAAATGTGATGGAGGAAACTGAAATATTTTGTTCTTTTGTAACTGGAGTAATTATGCTCACGTGCGCAAGGCAGACCCAACAATCTGCCTTCTGACAGAGGAGACAGGGGCGGTGGCATCTCGGCCGTTGATCTCGCTTTCAAACGCCTGGAGACGCTTTAAAGCCATGATGAGAAAGTCAGGCTTTAAGTGGAAATCATAGCCGCTTGATGGTGGCAGATGTGTGGCAGCGGGGCCTGTGGGAGAGGAAATGGCCACTCGCAGCTGTGAGCAGCAAAGCGGGATTAGACTCCGTCGTCTCTACGATGGCACACTGCCGGCTAAACTGGCCCGGGACAAAACTCAGCACATGCCATTAAAGGGATGGCGCGGGATGAGAGGTTCCGGCCGTGTGCCATGGCAGGCCGATTGGGGCTCAGTGGGAATGGACACATACTTCACACAGCCCCATCCGAGATGCATTTATAGCTTATCTCAGAGCTATATGCAGACATGTCCACACTGCGCTCGCTTAGCACAGCTCCTATAGTTTTATTGCTAAGAAACAGTTTGGAAATTGAGGCTTCCTCTCTGCAAGAAAATTATATCAGTTACACAAGTTCTCAGCACCACTCATTAATGTATTTCTGGTTTCACTGCCATGAGTCCAGAATTTCAGTTTGCATTTTTACATGACAGATGGAGATAAGTCCTCCTTGTTGGATATTAATGAATGCCAATAAAAAGATTCTGACAGGGATTAATTAGTAAACATAAATAATCAAATAATGATATTGCTATGTAAGGGATGAAGTCACAAAATAATGTTCAGACTGGGTAGAATCCTTAATTCTTCACTGTTGTAACATTTTTTATTACTTCAACAAGTTTTCTCACAAATTCTCAGCCTACGGACATCACATGTGTTTTCATCTTGGCTTGATGAGACAACTAGCAGAAAGTTATTATTGAAATGTTCCAGTAAAAATGTGATTGTTGGCCAACAGCTCAGCTCACTGTAATCCGACACATGAATAGCTGTAAGCTGAACAACAATCGTTGTTTTTCAATAGTATAAAGAAAAGACCACGTATCTCCACTCAAGCCAGTTAAACTTCAGTGTGGTATAGGAAAAATTGACAGGGTACAGGTGAGAGGGCACTCTGGACAGGTTTGCAGTCTTCTTAATTGTTAAAATACTAAAATACCAAGAGAAAGAAGTTTCTAGAGAGCGAAAATCAAAGTATGAGAATGAACTACAACCAATACTACAAATGTGATGCCCCTTTGCTCAGAGTATGACATCTTTCATCTCCGTCACACAAAGTAGAAAGCATGGTGAAGGTTTTTTAGCTGGCTGACTTGGTAGGGCATTCATTAAGGTGACACTGCGTTTTTTCACAGGGCACCCAGCTGGACCGTAATAAATCTTGTGTATTAGATAGTAAGTCTTGGAGATAGTCCCTGTTAATTTTTCTTTTCCTCGCATTGCGTTTTGAGTTTCTGCAGATGTTTAGATTGCCTGCAGTACTGTGTTTACCTCTGCAACTATCCAGCCTAGGTTTCCTACAAGACAAGCCCACGCTCATCCCACATTTGGTGTTGACTCTGCAGGTCTATTAGTAATTTTAATTGACCTTTCATTCAAAATAACTCCAGGAGAATTATTATTATTATTATTTTATCTAATGTAGTGTCCAATAAAGTCAATTATTCGTATATTGGAGATAAATTGGTAAGAAAATAAACATGTCATCCCTTAAATCACCACTAGTGGTCACCTTTTTCACTTTCTAATTCAATTTCACGTACTTCTGGTCTCAATTTGTATCTGTGCCTAATGATGTCATACAGTGAGGACAATGCAGTAGCCTTGATTGCCCTGCATTTGACTGCTGTCCCTCTATCTAGCACAAATGCTGCGTCCCTTGCCAAGCCCTGCTCTTCCTATTTCCTCCTGTTTCTGTACACTTGCAGGCAGGCATTGCAAAAACAAGGGTCCCTTAACGACCTCTCGTGTGAAATAAAGTGTTCAGGAAAAGCACGGTGTGAGACATGTCATTCAGATGGATGGGGTGATTACCCCTTCACTGTGAGAAGGCCCCACCTCAGCTGGCTCCCACCACTGTGGGCGTTAGTCAGCGGACCGACCCTCCAACTGCCCCTGTATAACCTCCCCGCATGAAGCGACACAGCAGTGCAACGCGATGGCGGGCATGTGAGGGGCACCGAGGCACGGAACTGTGCCGGCCTGATGTGGAATAAAGAATAAAATAGTGAAGTGTCAACACAAAGGAAGATGCTGGTGAGTCACTGGCAGGCAACGCGGTGTTCCCGAACAACGGCTTAAACGAAGACAGAGAGACGAAACATAAGCTACCACAATGTTCTGCTGCAGGAATCACGCCGTTTTTTTTCAAAGTGTCCTTTTGCCCTTTAATAAAGCTGTTTTACATATTTAAACTCAATCGCACGGCTCATTTTAGCAGTTGCTTCATTCCCTTGAACACAACGTTTCCCAATCCGGTTCACCGGGACCCACAGACAGTACACGTTTTCGCTCCCTCTTAACACAGGAGCTGGGAGAGAGCAAAAATGTGGACTGCCTGGTAGGGAGCTCAGAGGGAGCAAAAACATGGACTGACTGTGGGACCCTGAGGACTGGATTGGGAAACACTGCTATATCATAATGGGGATATTAGCATAACAGAAGCGTGACCTCTAGACACAGAGAGTGGAGTAGACTAGCTGATCTCAAGCCTGTTTGTTTTCTTTTACTAATTTAATTAGTTGAATTTAAAGAGCTGTGCTGCCATCAACAGCACAGCCGGCCCTCATTGGGTTATTCTCTTCATTTTGCTGGGTGACCTGACGGCCTGTCGGCTCCTGTGATAACAGGCAGCTCGCAGGGAACAGTTTTTATTGCTTCCAGCTCCGATAAGCGCGGATAATAAATGTAATTTGTGATGCCGTTATTATAATTGCAATTACCATTTTCATTATTAGACACTTAGGTTTAACATTATTAGATGGATACCAGTGTTAATAGAGAATTGTATTGCACATTGAGATTTGATAAGCACGGTTAATAATTTCAGCTTTTTAAATGGCTTTTTTCATTAATATGACTATGACCTCCTTCAGTATTAAGTATGTTCATGCTTATCATTGGACATTTTCAGACATTAAAGTTGCCATTAACAGGATATTTCACATTCACAAGTGCCTTAGAAAAGAATAAACACCATAGTGGTTAATAATACTTTTATATTAAGGGCACAATGCAGTAACTGGAAAATATACACTGCTGATGTCTGTCAGAGTCCCTTCCAGAAAGCACAGGATACAAGACTGGGGGCAAACACACACATACACACACACACACACACACACACACGTAGGGTATACCTATCCTTATGGGACCCGCTCATTCACTTCTATGGGAAAA
>JAODJX010000109.1:7126899-7138047 GCA_026776945.1 Isichthys henryi
TCCCTGCTGAGACTGCTGCCCCCGCGACCCGACCTCGGATTAAGCGGGAGATGATGGATGGATGGATGGATGGATGTAAACATGAGTGTAGTGCTTCAGCAAAGCAGATATTTTCTCCTTTAAGTAAAGATACTGTAAGTATCGCCAAGCAGTTTTGTACTTAGGCACTTTTGTGGTGTGACAGAGACTGCTGTGTCGTACATGTACTTATGGAAGCTAAAAATAAGCTTTCTGTTTGTGGAATGTGGTTTCGTCTGATGCTTGTAGCGTGTCGCATTCCTAAGGCCCTCCTTCTTCACGGACCTGTTGATTTCGGGCACACAGGAGGCAATTCCGGCCACAACTCAAACCACAATCCAAGCCACTCTCACAAGCTGCTCAGTGACCATGCAAATGTTAATTCTTATAATAGTCATGAGCATCCTTTGTTTGAATGAGCTTACGAATTATACTGCCTCCTTTAAAATAATTCTTTATAGCAAGTCAAGCATCAAAAAGAATAATAAAACTAAAGCAGAACAAATTAAGTGTTCTTGAGTGGAACGCCTTTAAGCACAAATCTCATGTTTTGCAATCAATTCTTGAGAAATTATATATGATAGAGGCCTTCACTCCACGATTATAGCTTATTGCCGCGTCATACGTAATAAGTGCTTATAAAATAAGATTAACTCATTATCTGATCAGTTCAAGAGTGAAACAATTGATTCTAATGAACCACATATTATATAAGTAACTGTTGTATAACTATTTGTCTTCATGCAAAGTAATAGAGAAGCTGTTGTCTTTGTAATAATCATGCTTTATTGACCCTGTGGGGGAATTTGCTTTTTGCCTAACCCACCTTGCTCTCCCTGACACACAGACATACATGTGGGTGACAGTAAGCAAAGGGCAGTGGTGCCTGTGAGGCTGGGGGCAGTGGGGGGTTTTAAGGGCCTTGCTCTAGGGCCCCCAGACCCTGGCCTGGCTATTCTGCTGAAGGTGGGCTCAAACTGGTGACCTCCCAATCAAAAGAACCAAGGTTTAGTCCACTGAGCCACACACTGCCCCCCCCCCCCTCAACAAAAACAGAAAAAGGAAGAAAAAAAATCAGTGGAGAGTGTGGAGAGTCCCCCACTACCAGACATTATGCAGTTGAGATTTCCACATTTGGGGAATTCGCAGGGGTCAGCACAGCCGTGGACTCACCATGGGTGAATCACCTTCGTGATCTTTGTACCTTCCCTGTCGGTTGAGTATCATTATATAAATGCATCTTCATTATGTGGATACCATAGTAAACTCATAGGGGTACCTGTTTTTTTATGATACTTTACTGACTCCTGTGGGGAAATTCTGCTGTTACCTTCCCCATCTTGACATATAGGTGAGAACAAGCTTGCCGACAAAGGACCACCTGCAGTAGCAAACTTGGAGCTGGGGGTTAAGGGCCTTGCTCTAGGGCTCACAGACATATGACTATTTTTGCAAAAGTCAGGCTCAAACCAGTAAGTTTCTGATCACAGGCACAGAGGCTCTGCCCGCTGAGCCACACACAGCATTTAGGGGAAGCTTTTGTATTTACATTTCAGCCCAGGGTGACTCTGTGGTTTGAGACTCTGCGACCATGTCTTGAAGATCATAGGTTTCAATCCCACGGCTGGAACAACCAATATGACTGTTGGGCCCTTAATTCCAGGGGATCCAGATGCTGGCTGTACCCACTCACTGACCGCAAGCTTTCCTCGCTTTGGATCACCGTGCCTGCTAAATAACTGCAAATATTCAAATGGTTTCAAACAGTTAGAGCATTCACCCATAAAACCATTGTCTGTTTAAAGCATCATTCATTTTTCACTAACCAGAGTCTGAAGAGTAGCTATGGGTCCTATTGCGTTTTATCGAAATGAAAGCGGAAGCCAGCATTTAATGTGTAAATCTGATGCAGAATTCTGTTTTCATAAATAGGTGTGAATTAAAACTGCACCCCAGAAACAAGAATAAAGCTCATTTGACTGTTGACTAATTAGCATTGAAAGGATGGCTAAAAGTGCTTTGTTTAACCAAATATGTCAGCAGTGTTTGTGAGGTTAAATCCATGGGAAATTCTACTTTACACATAATTTGAAAGCAGCATACAAATAAAACACAACAAATGGTTCGTAAAGAGTCTGCCGTGGAAATGAGTGGATGGTCTCAATATAGATCCAAGGCGGAAATCATAAAAAATAATAATAGGGATGTTAAGGGTCATTCTATCTTGTTTGTTTACTAGAGCTTTGTGCTCAACACTTTCTAGCTAACAGTCTGTACTTTGTTACTGCTGTGAAACCACCAGAGAAGTATTCATAATACTGAGGAATACCATACACTCTTAATTATAGTACTGCTCTTAAAGATTGCATGTTAACGCTGGAATATGGCCTTTCCAGTGCTCCAGAGCTTCCCGCTCCCACCTCTGTGTCGCAGTTAGAGGCAACGGAGGAACGGTGATCCTTCTCCATAAACTCAGAGAAGAACAGTACAGTAGCTCTAAGGAACTCGGCGATATCTGAAATCTGACAGGAAGTCAAGCAGTGACCGCCGCGCCTTTAAAGAACGTAAATCTAAATGTTCATTTTACGTTTTTTTTTTTTTTATTTATTTTTTTAACAGTCATTAAAAAAGCATAAGCATTTAAATACTCAATTTTGAAACATCAGTTTTGCATTTTACAGTGCAGCTTCTACTTCAGCTGATGTGCGAGAAACAGAAATGTTTGTTTGACTGCTAAAGTAGGGATGACAGCCCGGTCCATAAGGGCTACTGAATCTGCCAGTTTTATTCCCACTTGACCTCTTTGCTGCTCATCGCTCTTTCACTTGAGGAGAGGATAGAGAACATTTGTGCTGACTATAAGCTAACTTTAAATTTAGCAGGATGCTGGTTCTCTGTATGGGTGTAGGTTTCTGAGTCAAGGGCATAGATTTGGGTATGGATGCTAGGAACATCTCCGTTCTCATATTGTGGAAGTACCATCTGTGTTTCTGGGGGAGGGAGTCGGAACTGATTTGATCCCTACCGATGCCGAAAACAAATCTACACGCTTGGTCCCATCCCTTGATGAAGGCCACATTTACATTATAATTTCAACTTTGTTCAGTTCATTATTGTTTTGTCTAGCTTTAGTTAAAATTTGCGTTTTATGCCCCCATCAGGATTTTGGAACCCTCTCCGCTGCAGAACATTTTGTTCTGCCATTAAAAGTTGTCCCCTACTTAGTTCCCATAATTATTTTTTGCAACATAATTAGCATGTTTTTTTTTTGTTTCTGCCAGATTTTGCTAACAAGCCTTTTTTTATGATTCCCCTCCTTTCAAGCAAGACGGAACAGAGAAATAAGATGACCTGAACTCACCAAGAACTAGCGAGTAAGCTATTTGTTTTAAATATATGCCTTTTAATTCACTGCCTGAGGAGAGTTAATTATGGCTGTCTGGAAGATCTGCTCGTAGATTCGTTGTGTCCCCCCTCCCTTTACAGCATAGATGTGTTAAATTAACAATTTAATGATCATGCGCATCTGCTTTTTGATGTCTCTGCTCACTCCCTGCTGCAGCCGTCTTAAATCTTCATTTAACATATTCCCGTCCTCAAGGGCCACCGTTTTATATGGCTGTTACTTTATCAGACTGAAGTACTTTCATAAAGTCGCTTATATCCGGGTGTCTAGGTTATGCCTCTCAACAAGCTGGGAAAAAGGCCCTCGGGTGGAAGAAAAGACAGCACAGTGAAAGCAGAGACAGGGATACAAACAGATTCTCTTTGTCTCCACAGACGTCATGTAGGGTTTGAATGCTTTAATTACAGAAGTACAGCATGAGGGCTGGGATGCACAGACTGTGTGTAACTTGTCCTAGAGTTCCCACTGTCATGTGCAAAGGACATGTGCTCCCTCACCCTTATGTTCTTCCTTGAGCTCTTCTTTTGGTCTTTGGGTGAGTTTGGGTTCGCTTGCTGCTAACCCCTAGCTTCTCACTGCAGTGCTGCTGTAGCTCTATTTCTGTCACACCTTGTCTGTTGATTGCTGCACACGCAGATTGTTTACTGTAACAGGCCTGCAATGAATGTAGGTATTAATTATAGTCCTACTAAGCCCCAGGCTACTGTATTACATAATTTGCACCTGTTTCAATACAACAGGTAGCACACATGCTATGCTGGGCTATACCGCTGGGTATACTATTGCCTGGCAATCCTAGGCCCTACCCCTCTGTCAAGCACCCATATACAAGCGCTACACCTCTGCTGTATGCTACGTAACATATTCATGATGCTATATCCTCCCATAATATGCAGCTCCGTTTTTGATCTCAGTGTTTTTGTCTTTGAAATTCTATTCTATTGAATGTACTGACAGTATAGTGTGATATTGTGCCTAATTAAATTTCATTCTCAAATACAGTAAACATGAGAATGTACTGTATAATGTGCTTGTATATATAAATGTATATGGATAGCACTCCAAATTGTAATGCCCTGCCTACCTGCCCTTTTTCTCCGTATAGTGGTTCTATCGAGTCACGCCTGTTAGCACTCCAGAGCGGCGTTTGTCTTACCTGTCATTCCTGTTCTTGTGTAAATCACTACAGCTGCCTCTTGTTTTCTCCCTCGTTAGTGCTTTTTAGCAGTCCTGTGCTCCCCAGTCCTGAGGTTGACATTGTAGCCTTGTACTGTCTGTGCCCAGCCTCCCGCCCATTTTGATCCCCTGACATCCTGTTCATTTTTACCTTTTGTCCTCTTGACTCCAAATAAAACCCCTCTTGCTTTGCCACCTCACCTGTTCCCACATCCTTCGTCCCGGTTTCACAACACATATGATGCTGTTATTACATACTAACGTTATTATACATTTTGATTTCATACATACATATACATTATATTGCCAAAAGTATTGAGACATCCCATTCTTAATACATAATCTTTAATATGGAGTTGGCCCACCCTTTGCAGCTATAACGCCTTCAACTCGTCCGGGAAGGCTGTCCACAAGGTTTGGGAGTGTGTTTATGGGAATTTTTGACCATTATTCCAGGAGAACATTTGTGAGGTCAGGCACTGATGTTGGACGAGAAGGCCTGGCTCGCAGTCTCTGCTCTAATTCATCCCAAACGTGTTCCATTGGGTTAAGGTCAGGGGTCTCTGCAGGTCAGTCAAGTTCCTCCACACCAGACTTGCTCATCCATGTCCTCATGGACCTTGCTTTGGGCCATCCCCAAACTGATCCCGCTATTGATTCTACAGACAGTTGGCGACTTCTGCACACTGTATGCCTCAG
Organism: Isichthys henryi; assembly: GCA_026776945.1. Classification (NCBI taxonomy): domain Eukaryota; kingdom Metazoa; phylum Chordata; class Actinopteri; order Osteoglossiformes; family Mormyridae; genus Isichthys; species Isichthys henryi. The sequence continues at coordinate 7,132,199 of JAODJX010000109.1, forward strand.
TATGTGTCGTCCCCGCTCTGTGATTTTACATGGCCTACCACTTCGTGGCTGAGTTGCTGTTGTTCCCAACTGCTTCCACTTTGTTATAATACCACTACCAGTTGACCGTGGAATATTTAGTAGCGAGGAAATTTCATGAACGGACTTATTTCACAGGTGGCATCCTATCACGGTACATCACTTGAATCCACTGGGCCACTGAGAATGACCCATTCTTTTGCAAATGCTTGTAGAAGCAGTCTGCATGCCTAGGTGCTTGATCTTATACACATGTGACTATGAAAGTGATTGGAACACCTGAATTCAATGATTTGGAGGGGTGTCCCAATACTTTTGGCAATGTAGTGTATACAGTACACAGATATACACACACGTTGGTGTACCCATCTAAATGGGGACCATCCATTCATTTCTATGGAAAAACCTTAATCCCAATCATAACACCTTTAACCTCTACCCATCCCTAACCTTAACCATAAGTAACCAACGCAAATACAAGACTTACAAGATACTTTTTTGATTGCAAAAAATGTTGTTCCCTGCCTTGTGCCCGTAGCTTCCTGGATAGGCTCTGGACCCCCCACGACCCAGAAGGATAAGCGGTTTAGAACATGGATGGATGGATGGATATATATGTGTATAGTATATATTCATTATTTTGTTGTATTCATTACAGTCAAATATAAGAGGCTCATTTAACTATTTTCATATGAGCTATTAATATAAACGTGGAAGGTCTCTGCTGAAATCTGACCTGCACACAGACGCCGAACCCTCCGTTTTACATCTGATTCCCTCCTCCCAGCAGCCAGCTGCAGCTTCATAAACCAACCCATTAGGATTAAGACCAAATGTATTCCATGGCCCATAAAGAACTGTTGCATATGGTTGCTCTTCTCATATTTCACACAAGCAGTGGATTGTAAAATAAATATTGCAACCATACCTTTTTGGGCTGACAGAGATTTGTGATTTAATGAAAAATGGAATTGTTACATTATTGGAATAGAATTTTAATGCTGGAAATTTTACTGGAAAAGTTACGGCTTCAGTTTATCAGACATCCGTTGATAGATTATTGTTGCTTGTGCCTCAGCATTTCACTTGGACCTTCTTGAAGACTGACGCAGGCATTTCATCACTGGTCCTTCTGCTTTAGTCACACACAGCACTGAAGGATACTTTTAAGCCACTGCTAGTTATGATGTACAGAGTCGACTTTTACCTACATGACGGCCAAGTTCCTGTTACAAATTATTATACTGCTTGCAATTTGCAATTCTTAAACCTTTAAACCTATATATAGCATTACTGTTTTGTCAGTAAAACGTAAAATAAAATTTTGATTAAGCAGCCTTCTTCCTATATCACATGGTGCATGGCAGTGTTCATTTCGACGGCCCGTTTTGTGCCATTTTTGGTTTGACAATTCAAAGGATGCACAACCTTTGTTCAGGCATTAAAAATCCCATGGATAACTGGAATATTGTAGGCCTGGTAACATTGCCATTCTTTTGACATTTTGTCAGTGAAAAAGCCTGCTTTAGCTGGTTAGTTGTGGTTTCCAATTCCATCCCATCAAGTGCAAATTTTAACTGGGTATTATTATCCTTATTAGGACAGATGTTGTTGAGATCTGGAGTCAATTGGGCTGGCTGCCATCAAACAAGATGTTTGAGAAGCTTTTTACATATTTAGCGTTAGCTTTTAGAGGACAATTTCCATAGATTATTTTTAATAGCAAATTTAAGACTACTGCAATATACTGCAGTCCAATCCAGTCCCAGAGCCCGTCCCAGGAAATACAGTGGACAAGGCAAGGGACCACAATGGACGGGACGCTGGTCTATTGCAGGGCATGCAACAACAACAATGACGTCGTCTACAGCAACAACCATCATAATACAAATAATTATACCCAGTTGAAATTTGTACTTGATAGGATGGAATATGAAACCACAACTAACCGAGAAAATGCATGAAACCAGCTAACCATTATATGGCATCCCCTAACATCCATCCATCCATTTGCCAAACTGCTTATCCTACTGGGTCGTGGGGGGTCCAGATCCTATCCTGGAAGCAATGAGTATGAGGCAGGGAACAACCCAGGATGGGGGGCCAGCCCATCACAGGGCACACTCACACACCATTCACTCACACATGCACACCTACGGGCAATTTAGCAACTCCAATTAGCCTCAGCACTGTGGGGGGAAACCGGAGTACCTGGAGGAAACCCCATGATGACATGGGGAGAACATGCAAATGCCTCACACATGTAACCCAGGCGGAGACTTGAACATGGGTCCCAGAGGTGTGAGGCAACAGTGCTAACCACTGCACCACCATGCCCCCCCAGGTTTAATATCAACTAAGTAATTAGCATTATTTCTAATATTACGTCTTGGCACCTCATTTCCATGGAGCTTAACTTGGATTTACTCCAATCCAAAATGCTAATCTTCCTGTCTTTACTCATTCTGGTGTGTATTCACTCATGCATTTCAGAATATTTTCTGCGTGCACGTTACTGCATTATCCAGGTAGACTTCGGATTCAACTCACAAGTGGATGACTTGACATTTCCCGCTACGATCGTCTGGCGCAGGAGCATTTCATCGTTGCATCATTGAAGGTACCAAAGTCCTGATATAGCAAAGCACCCCCCAAAATATGACATGTCAGCCATAAAGTTCCACTTTTGACTCACCTGTCCAAAGGACATTGTTATGTAACTGCTTACAGTCACACAGGTGATTTTCCAGAAAACTTGAACTCAGCATATATTTCGTCTTGTTGCTACATTTTTGCCCTCTGTCATGCTGGAGTTATAAAAACTAACCTTAACCAAGAGGTGCTGTTCTGTGGAAGTGTATGATTTCCCTGACAATGCTATGTCTCGGCTTAAGAGAGATTCTTACCGGATGAGCACTTATGAGAACTGAAATTTTCTCCACTAAGCCCAAAAGCCTTAAACCATCTATTATCCTAACTTTTCCAGGATATTTTCAAGAATTTCCTTTTAATGGTACAGTGTGTCTTAAGAAAAATTTCTCTCTGAGCGTAAGAACCTTAATGATATCTAAGTCCAAATCAGGTTTTGTTGGGAGTAGGTTGGTTGCAGTCCCAGTTATTTATTTAGGTCATGTTAACTATAGGAGAAAATACTTTAGTAGAAAAAGGCTATATACATATAAATAGTTCATCAATAAATGGCAACTTCTTTCCATTTTGTATGTATGATGTACAGTGGGATGAAATTATTTGCCCACTTTTTGAATTTCTTTATAATTGCGTATTTGTTACGCTGAACGGTTGCAGATCATCAAGCGAAATGTAATGTCAGGCAACAGTGGCCTACAAATACCCAACACGTTTTTCAAATAATTTATTTTTTTAAGGAATATTTAATTTATCAACATCCACATCACCCACGTCAAAGTCATTTCTCAATAAGCCAAATTTGATTATTGTTTAAAATCAGCTGACCACGCACAGCTATAGGCTTGATCGCAGCCAGCCCTATCGACTCTGCAATAAACGAAGATTCCACCGGAACGCTATGTAACAATCAAAGGAAATTCAAGAAACTGGGTGTCGAAATATCTGGGTTAGAAAGACACAAGGCTATGGGACTTCACTGAACCAGAGTAAGAAGCATTATCTCCAAACAGAGACCACTTAGAAAAGTGGTGAATCTTGCCAGTGGCTGGCCTGCCAAATGTTTCTTAACACCCAGCAACAACTTACTCAGTAAGTAACGAAAGATCACAAAAAATATTAAAAGAACCGCAGACATCTCTAGCTTCAGCTAATGTCAGTGTTAATTACGCCACGATTAGAAATAGATTGGGCAAGAATGGGACATAATTAAGGCCGAAACCATTACAATACATTCATCACATAAATGCTGGATGCCTTTTGGGATAATGTTCTATGAAGAAATAAGCAAAATTAGAACTTATTGGATGGCATAGGTGGCAGTATACAGTGGTACATCAGTTCTCGAACTCATTAGAACTAGAATTTCTTAAAAGTCGAACCAACCAGTTAAAAAAAAATGACCTAGAACTCGATCTGAATCTCAGAAGCCGAACCGTGAACGCCGACCTAAGATAACTTGTACGCGCGGGGAAATGAGTCATGCGGCACGTCTCTCAGCGGAAACAAAGGGTAACGCTTCAGTCTCAGCTTCGCATTCGCTGTGATAGCATCATTTGTTGGCGATAGTGCTTTATTTATTGAAAATACTGTATCAGGTAATACACTGTATTTTATATCATTTTGGTAGCCATTGCTCACCAAAAAGTTACACAATAGTTGTACAAATGTTACAGCCTAAAAGTTTGCGATTTACGAACAAATTAACAAATACAGAGTAATAATAAAAATAAACAACGGACCGCATGGCATAGTCTAATGTTGGCGCAGTGTTGGGGCATGGCTTGGGGTCGTCACGATCTGCCGAGCCGGGACCGGGGAAGCAGGTACAGGACTCAAGCGATCGGGAAACATGGGGTATAATTAAGAACAGGCAGGACAACACAATGGCATTACAATAACCGGACTGGGGAAACAAACTGAAACGTGGACTAATACAGAGGACTAATGACAACAACCAGAAACAGCTGATGACACGGAGATTCCACACGGTTAACGAAGGGGCGTGACAAACGGAAGGAGCGGACGATCGGGGCAGGATAGGGGTAGTGTTGGGCTACATTCTTTATCATTTTGGAAGCCATTAAGAAAGAAATGCTCTTCTGGTTTTATCCTGTTCATTTTGTGTTTAAATGCAAAAAAAAAAGAAAACACATTTAGGTGTATTTTTTTGGTGCCGGGAACCAATTAATTGCTTTTCCGTTATTTCTTATTAGGAAAATTCGATCAGAACTTGAACTTTTTAGGATTCGAACCCGAGTTCTGAACGGATTAACTTCAAGTTCTGAGGCACCACTGTATTTGACAAAGGGAACCTGAATAAATATACATTAAAAAATATACATAAATTACCCGAAAAAGGAACTTAAACTGGTTGCACCATTATTAGTAACAATAACTTCCATTAAGGTGATATTGCTCTTTCACATCGCTGTTGAGAAAATTTTGTCCCACTTTTCTTTGCAAAACTGCTTTGAATCAGACAGATCAGTAGGTTCTCAAATGTGACCCATCACCACGAAATGAGTCTTATGGGTGTATTTCTACCAGTGCGACTTAAGACTAATATCGTGGTGATGGGTCACAAATGTGAACTTCACTTTCAGGTCCTGCCACAGCATCTCCTTTGGGTTCAAGTCGAGACTTTGACTAGGCCGCTACAAACTTGAATTTTGTTTAATTTTGTTTCTTTTCAAACCTTCAGGTGTGAACTTGCTTTTAGGACCATTGCATTGGTAGCGAAACTGCAGATGGTAGTGAACATCCTGTACTGTAAGTAACTTTTCATATAGACCTTCATACATACCTATGATAAAGTTCACTTTATAAATTACAGTCAATGAGACATCAACAAGAATAATAATAACTGTAAATGTGCTGCAATAAAGGTTATGTGAAAGAGATCTCTCTCTCACGAATGAATTGGATTTTGATATTTTTGTTTAGTCCTTAATGGATGATGGAGCAATGAAAAATTATTGCAAACAACATTTGTACATGAATGTGGAATTTTATTTCTTTATACAATTTCATAGCTTATTGCCTGTGTCATGCCCCGCTCGTCCGATCCTCCTGTGTGCCACGCCCCCTGGTTACCCACGTGTGATCCCCCGATTGTCTCCAGCTGTGTCTGATTAGTTTGCTCTGTCTTGTTGTATTTAAGTCCTGGTCTGACTTGTTTCCCC
>JAODJX010000109.1:7138147-7184733 GCA_026776945.1 Isichthys henryi
TGTCAATGTCCTTGCCTGCCCGTTCCGTTTCCCTGATTAAAGACCCGTTTTCCCCCGTATTGCGCTTGCCTGCCTGCAGTTACTCGCTCGCCTGCCCGACGATCGCCCGTTTTGTCCACGATCGTGACAGCCTGTAGGACTACTCACTCTTCTTTTAATATTTTTGGGCTGTGGTAACGGAAACCACATTATGTAATTAGCAGATATGGGGGTTCCACTGAATTGTTTAAGGAATAATAACAAGAAGGAAAGTCTGTACATGTTCATCTCAGGGAGGCTACAGCAGGGTATGCGCCTATGCATCACTTCATTCGCACGGATTCAGCATCAGTGCTCGGCGCGCGGCAAACTGTGGTTTCGCTTTTTTGGGACTTTCTGGATATTTTTTTTACAAACATTTTTGATCCACGGTTGGTTGAGTCCATGGATGCGAACTCCAAGGATACAGATCGAGGGCCGACAGTATCTTGCATAACGGCTTAATGATGCCTATTGTTCAATCACAAATTTAAATAATTCATCATTGTGATTATGATGGTTATGATGATGAGTATTTGGCTGTTTTGGTTCCCCCTCTGACATTTGGTGCCCTATGCACAGCATATGATGTTCATGTAATCCGACTGTTGTTACCATGTTAATAATATGAAATACAGTATATTGCTTATACAGTGGTATCTCAGAACTCAAACTTTAATCCGTTCAGAACTTGGGTTCGAATCCTAAAAAGTTCGAGTTCTGATCGAGAACTGAGGTACCACTGTATTATATTTTGACTGCAGATCTCTACAGATATAAAACTATTCAGTGTGATAACAGAATAGCCATCTACTGTATCCAGAATTTACCCCTGGGATTAATACAGTCCATCTTAATCTTAATAACTATGCAATAATGGGAAATTAGTAAGTGGACAAATATTTTTCCACAGCACTGTATTTTATTGATTGACTAATTGCCTAAATGCTTGATGACTGTATCTGAGATAAATCACATTAGTTTTTGTTATTAGGCATTTTCTGTCTGATTAGAACACATACATCACGTTTAATTTGCCCCAGGCAGCGAGCTTGGGGAGTAGCTGTTGTGGTGTGTTATATACTGCATTAATGTCGAGAGTTTTATTATAATGTAAGCAGTTTGGATGACCAAGCATACACAGGGTGTTACTCTGAGCAGCTGAGATATTATTACACTCGATGAATAATCAGAAACTCATGCAGCTGCGACAGCATTTCAGTTTAACTTATTAGGATAATATATTTAATTCTTATTCATGGATTTGACAGAACACAGTGAATATTGTGCATTAATCAAGCCGTGCTCAGTTATAATTAACTGAGAAGGCATCTGTTCTTTGGCAATGGAAGAAATTCATACATATATCTTTTTTATTTTTACTTATTCAAAATCATATCACCTCAGGTGAATTACAGGCACAATAAACAAACGTAATAACATCTAGCCCAAGTCTTACACAGCCTAAATCGCCGCAAAGTTTAACATTAATGACAAACACAATTACAAATGAGGCAAAGAATATGAAATTAATTCATATAACGTTGGGCTAGGGAACAAATAAAGTTAATTAATTTTATTATTTTCAATGAAATAAAACGTGAATGTTGGAAATGTTGTTAAATTCAAATCAGCTGGAAGATAAGATAAGAAACTTAAGTACAGGAGAATCTGGGACATACTGAGCGCATCGCCTTGCTGTGTGGGACGGTACCACACGTGGGTCCACTTTCAATGAGATGCATTCTCTGCAACATCTGTAGGCAGCTTAAACATTTAAACAAGATTGATAGGAGCAGACAAAGCGTTTAAGACTGGTTTCCCTGCGGATCCTTTTTACACTCTGGTTTTGCCGTACAGGATGAAGTGGGGGCCTCTTAAAGGAGGCACATCCAGCTGGACGATGGCTTCGTCTTATGGCAGAGATACACTGTATGGATGAAAGTATCGGGACACCTGGCCATTACACCTACACTAACTTTTTTGACATCCCATTCTATATCCATAAGCATCAATATGGAACTGGTCCCCCCTATTCAGCTATAACAGCTGCCACTCATCTGGGAAGACGTTTCACAAGATTTTGGAGTATATCTGTGGGAATTTTTACCCATTCATCCGGAAGAGCAATTGTGAAATCAAGCACTGATGCCGGATGTGAAGGCCTGGCTCACCATCTGCATTCTGGTTCATCCCAAATTGTGTTTGATGGGGTTGAGGTCAAGGCTTTGTGCCGGCCAGTCATTTTCTTACCCAACCATGTCTTTAGGGACCTTGTTTTGTGCATTGGGGCACAGTCATTCTGGAACAGGAAAGCTACTTCTCCAAACTGTTCCCCCAAAGTTGGAAACATAGAATATCTTGGTATGCATACATCTGCTAGTGTGTAAGATCTAGCAGTATGTGTGAAGGGGCCTGCAAGCATATATCTGAATGCATGTCTCAATTAATGAAAGAAATGCTTTTCGTTATATATTCTCCTGATAAATATACCTGTCATTTTATGTTTTTTTTTATCTGCAAAGCAGATTTTATTTATTGAATAAGTCAAACTTGACTACAAAAGAGTAATGATAAAATCTAGGGTTGCCACTAATGACAATTTTTGTATGGATTAATCTATCAACTATTTTATCGATTGGTCGATTCATCTAAGTGATTAATTTTCCACGAGAAAATCAAATAGACCGTTTAAGTAAAACAAAATTTTGACAGCAACAAACTGTATGCCATTGCAGGGCTTTAGATAATGGACGCTGGCTTTTTGGCACTATATTGACATTATTTTCACCCACACATCGATAACCAAATTAGTAGTATGCCTAAAATATTAATGAGTCTGCAGAGCGTCCCATTCTATTGTTTTGGTAAATAATGGAAGCAATAAGCACTGAAGTGGAGGTGAAGAAAGGGACGCAACGTCTCAGCAGCCACAACACCTTGAAAGAGAGGAGATCTTGTGGATAAACAAGGTAAAAAGACGGTGGTGTGCTGCTACTTTTTGCTGATGAAAGTACAACACGTTTTTTTGTAAACAGTTTTCACTTTTATTTCAGTTCACAAATTATTTGTTTTTATTTAGTGTCTATTTCAGTTTCAGTTTTAGTTTATTATAACGCTGGACCCAACAAGTCCAACATGCATGAACACACACTGGCACCTTCAGTCCATGTAGAATAAGCCCAGATTGTATTCAAACACTTATTCAGTGGAGATTCTAAGGTAGCAGGTAGGTAGCTTTATGGCTTTAATAATGAGTGTATTTTGCAGAATCGCGCCTGTGCGTTTTCTCTTCAGGTGCTTGTGCGTTGCACTAATGCCCCTGTAGTACGCCATCCATCTTTGCATAGTGTACAGTGCACCACCTTTTTTTGTTTACTGATAATTTGAACTACTCCCAAAATTACGCAGTGAAAAAGAAAATGTTGGTTGCAATGAACCGAAGCTTTTTAGAAATTATGATGATAATTCCGTGAAAATTATTTTTTTAAATGATGCGTCGATTTAAAATATTGATGTCAACACGATTTCAGCATCAACGTCATCAACTACGTCAAATAATTGTGGCAGCCCTACAAAAATCTTATGGTATTTTGAAATACCAGCATGTCCCTCAGTGTTCCGGTTCCTGAAAAATCTTGCTCCAACATCTTGAAAAACCCCATGTACTGTAGGCCTGGTTCCTCAGCTTGCTATTCAAATGGTGCATGTATTTGTTTATCTAATGCAATGCCTTTTTCCCACAGCGATGCAATTAAATCAGCTCTAATTCACTATTTATGTATTCTGCCACTGAATTATTAACCCAGCAGTTTTGTGTATTATTGCATTTTTGTACTTATGTGTGAACTTGTATAACTGCCATTATGAGAGTTTTTTTTTCTTCCCTAAGACATGCCATGTATTATTAATTTATGCCTGATATTTGGAAGGATTCTGAATACCGGGTTAAATAAAAAAAGACAAAAAAGCTGAATTGTAGGCTGTTAGATTACGGTAATCAAACACCTGACTTCATACTTGTTTCAGTTCAGCAAGACGATGATAAAAGCTTTAAAGCCGCTAATGGCTTCAGCCAAATGATAGAACGCTGTGACACACTTTAACTTTGTTTTGATCTTTCCCCATAATGAAAGTCGCTTGTTTTCCTCAACATTGTCTGATTCCGGGCAGTGACCTGATCAATTCTGAATACTGTTTGTCATTTTGTAATTTTTCACTGTAATTTTCGATGGTTCTGCCGCTGTAATACCAGGGTACGGAGCATGAAGATGCAAGCGCATCACAGATAGCTGGCCACACTGGCCCGTTATCTTTCTGACACTGTAAACACTGTTGACAAGTGAGGTGAAGGTTCATATCAACACTGTGGTTTTTTACTGACCCGGGACGTGGTATAATGAGCACGTGGAGATGCTTGGTGCCAACGCCATGACAGCACGCAGGACCCAGGTGACAGGAAGCAGATACTGTGGTCCCAGTGTGATGTCTCTCTTTTGTTCTTTGCAGAAAAGAGTGGGTGGTACACAGGGATCACAGTCTATTACGCACGGTACTTTGTGGCCTGAGGCAGTGTTTCGCAATCCGGTCCTCAGAGACCCCCAGACAAGCCACGTTCTTGCGCTCCGGTAGGGAGCTGTATGGAAGCAAAAATATAGACTGTCTGGGAGGGAGCAAAAACATAAACTAAGCATAAGCGATAGATAAGCTATAGTAGCGTGTTGTTTTTTGGCCAGTGACATGCAAGCGTGATTCCCATGGGTCTCAGGCATGCTCATAAACCGGTGTAGTAACCCTTTATTTGAAGCAGTCATCTATAATGCATTATAGATACCTTCATAATGCATTTTAATGGTTGTTCTAAGAATTAAAGATGCTTTATACTGCATTATGAAGGTATTTACAGTGCCTTGTAGATGAAAGCTTCATAAAGCATTCTTAATGCATAATAAATGTACCTGTAATGTAAATATTTTTGCCATGTGTATAATGCTTCATTGATGCAATATAATGTGTTAAAAATGTGTTCATAGGTTATTATTGAAATGGCACTCATGGACAGTGTTACCGCAATCGTCGTGACACAGGCATGCATGCACTCGCTCAGATTAAGATGAACATAGGTAGGAAGATCAGCCTTACTGCACTGGCAGCAACCTGGGCCCTTTGATGGAGCTTTTTATTAAATACAAAAGGCTGGACTCCTACTCAAAGCTCAGATGAATATAGCTGGATGGCAGTGGCTTGCTGCCCCACTGTTCCTCCACGAATCTGAGACAAAATGTTTGCCACTCAGATCGTCAGCAGACAGTAAATTGTATGACTACATGAACATCAGGATGGCACTGTGCCTGGAACACCTCATGTTCCCAGCGGTAAACATGCTCCCCAGTTTTAAAGGGTACAGTAATTGGACTCTCCAGCACACTGTAGCCATAGCTTCTACCTTCATTGTTAACTACAGATGTGATCTTATGCTCAGTGCCACTGATTACTGCAGAAGCAGCTTCTGCTTGATTACAGATGCCCACTTTAGCCCAGGAATGTGTGCAAAAGCAGGTGCATACATGTGTGTGTGTGTGTGTGTGTGTGTGTGTGTGTGGTTTAGGTATACCTTTCCTTGTGGGGACCAAATGTCCCCACAATGTGATGAATGCCTGTTTTATTTTGACCACATGGGAACCAGTTTGCTGATCACTGGAAGGGAAAGCTCAATTTTCTAAAAATCTGTGACTGCAATCAAAAAAGTAAAAATGCAAAAACTCTTTTGGTTATTTTGTTTGGTTACTTATGGTTATGGTTAGAGATGGGTAGGGGTTAAGTGTGTCATACTGTAGTTAGAATTAGAATTTTTGCCATAGATATTAAAGAGCGGCCTCCAAAAAGATATGATTATACAACTGTGTCAGTGTGTGTGTGTGTGCAATTTTGTAATTATTACGTTGTGATATTCACATTTCCTCACAATGTCCTAAAAACCTGCAGCATGTTACCTTGTGAGGATATTTATTTGGTCCCCACAAGGATAACCTCAGTTTTATAAAAATCTGTGGAAAAAAAATAAAAAATGCCAAGTCTTTAGATGGGATTTAAATTATGTCCATAGAATTGAATGGGGAGTCCCCATTAATATATGAATACATGCACTGTGTGTGCACCGTTTGTGTGTGTGGGCGGGGCCATGGCATACCTGGAGACCAACATCTCGTCTCAGTAGATTGCCTACCTAGTGAAGCGCCGGGCTGGCTGTTCTCTTTGGACATCTCCCCACTGGCTTTGACCAGACAGGGCCTGGGGTGGTAATAAGACTGCCTGGTGGAATCTGGGTCAGAAGAATGTTTATCTCCTGTCCGTCTATACAGCTTCACCCGAGGAACTCAGAGCACTTCTCCCCTTTACCACAGATCATGCACCGCTGACTTGAGCTCTATATGGGTTTTCCTCGAATTCTCTGGACTGCTGCTGCGAATCACATCACAGTAAGTATCAGTGTAAGGCGAAAAAAAGGAAGAAACACAGTTCAGTTCTGAGATGACAAACTGGCCACTTCCCTCAACAAAATTAAGTGAAGTGCCGTTATCCTTTTAGTCTTCATCACAGGATCAAAACCCTCTTTTTCCTCAGCCAAGAATCTCATCTCAGCTTTTCCTATACAGACATGGGTTACGATTGTTCATGCTGTGATATTTCGACTTTATGATGGGTATGATTGTTTAATAACTTACATGACATGTTCAATACTTATTATTATAAAATGGACTTTTTGTTAATGATTTTGCCCACCTGTTGGCTAATGTAAGTCTTCTAAGTATATTTACGGTAGGCTAGGCTAGGCTGTGATGTTTGTTAGGTTCAGTGTAGAGTATTAAAATGCATTTTCGCCTTACGATATTTTCACCTTGTATCAGGTGTGTTTGAATGAAACCCCATTATAACCCAGCGAACGTCTGTATGTACTTTGTAGCCATTCCAAAGTACATGAGCATGAAATGCATTCAGATACATACACAATGTATCCTTTCAGTCTCCCCAGTCTGAATTAGAAAATGAATTTTGTGTAATATGTAAATGGTTTGAGCTTCTGCTGTCTTCATGCTGCTAGTTATCATAAGATCATTCACTTCTACATGATCTCGTTGTCAAGCTCTAGGGCAAAAATACCACTAAATAAATATATTAAAATCCTGTTTGTGGGAACCTATTTGGGTGATGAGTGTTTGGTGAGGTCACAGAGCCTAATAGAAGTTCGTAGAGCCTAGACAAATAGTGCATCTCACTGGAACGATAGGGAATATTTGTGTAATAAAGCAGTTACTGTCTTATTCCAGAATTGCCTTTCCACATATCAAAACAACATTTGCCATACAAAGAAAGTGTATCTTACACCATGGAACTTTATACATAAATAACTAAGGTATAGTGTGTATTCAGTAAATTGCTCATATAGTATGTTGTATTATCATTCATTGCACAAAAAAAATTGTATTGATTTAATAGCAAACAAACTTGTTATTACCTTATTGTTGTAAGAGGGTCATTTTATGGAGTGTTATGCACTGGATGGCTCACTCTGGGCGTTTACCTCCTGGGAATGTTCAGGCTGCAACTGGTGATGCTGGAGGTGCACTGGCCGCTGGCCTTGAAGGAGGGCATTTAGGTCCAAGTCCAAATAGCCCTGAGAAGGGCCAGGTACAGCCTCAAGGAGCCAGCCTCCTCTAACCCTGCTCCAGAATGTTGTAGAGGGTGTAGCACATACAGAAACAATCCTAAATCAGTCCTGAGAACTTGGGTTCACATCCGAGATAGAAATGTCTTGCGTCTTTAAACAAGATATACTGCTACAAATTTATACACACCTGAATCAGTTCTTTAAAATCTACTTTCAATAATAAGAAAAACCAAAAAAAACCATATATTTCTATAACACTGCTGATTTCTGAAGTGAAAAAATTTGTGGAGCTTATTCAAGTTGAACAGCTATTGGCTAATATTATTTGCAGAAAACAATTGGACTGTTGGATTTTACAAAATAACTTTTATCAACATACAGTACTGTGCATAAGTCATAGGCCACCAAAAACAATTAAGTTTAAAGCTATTTCACTAAGCCGTACATGTATATTTATTCAGAAATGGTATGATTTGGCATTTGAATACATATAAGTGAAGTAATACAATGAAAATCTCATTGGACGGCTGGAAACAGACAGCTTCAGTTCCCAAACCTCACATCGGGGGCACCCCAACCATTCTATGTATTTGTTAAATTTCACCACCAGCTTACATAATTAACTTAATTTAATTAGTTTAGAAATTTCATGAGATATCGATTGGAGTCCTAGTGACTGAACTGAACAAACATAAGGTTGTGTTGGGTAGTAGCTCCAAAAACCGGGAAGACTGAGCACATTTATAGCTTGATCCAATAAAAACAAAATTTTTGGTACCACTTAACTTGGCGGGGCACAAATAATACAGCATTATACTATTTCTTAACTTTTGTGAACTACCAAAGGAACGAGTATTGAATAACAAAAGTGAAATACTGTTTTCATTAATGAATCGTGATGCATTTTTCATCTCAAGTTTGTACTTCATTTGTAATTGTATTATTATTAACCCTAACCCTAACCTTAATCCTAACCCTAACCCTAACCTTAACCCTAACCCAAACCTTAACCACAAGTAACCAAACAAAATATGAGACTTTTGCCATTTTCAATTTTTTGATTGTATTTGCAGAACTTTTTTGGGGACCTGAAAAACTATCCCCACAATATCAAAATAACAGGTTTTTATCACAATTTGGGGGACATTTGGTCCCCATTAAGTAATACACACACACACACACAGGTATGTAATTAAACCTTTATGTGGACTTTCCATAAATTTCTATGTGGAAAACTAATCCCAGCATGACCCCTACCCAGCCCTAACCTTAACAATAAGTAACAAACAAAATACAAGCCTTTTTAGTTATTTCATTTTAGTTACATTTTAATAAAATTGAATTTACATAACATTTGGTCCCCACAATGTAATGTATATCTGACCCACACACACCCAAACTAAGACAGACATGAAAACACACAGATTTCCAGTGTTACAGCTTCTACACGACTTGCATCCTGCCATCTATATAGATAATCACAGAGACGCAAGACGTCCTGGGAGCCGAACATACAGCCTTTCTGTATCATTCACAGTCCCAGAAGTAACATCGAGGTTAATTAAGTGAAGTGGATTCAAGCAGAACTAAGAAAACTGACAGTCAGGTTAATCAATCAACAACATAAGCAACCCGCTTCTGCAAGTAATCATTGTATATGAAGTATACAATCGAAAGGTCAGAGGAGAAGAAAGCACTGATATTCATTTACTTAACATTGTAAAAAAAATCCATTCCATGGTATTAATTAATTACTCTACTTAACGCAACTAATTGTCATGCTGATGGAAATGCAGACCATTAAGTGCTGTTACACAAGCGAAAGACGAAAGGATCATTTGAAACAAAAGCCAGGATGGTGGAGTATCCATTAAAATCTTTGTTATCTTACAACACAGCCATCTATTGTACGGCACTCTGCGAGTCTTAGGCCCGAAAAGATAGTTTGGTAACACTCTGCTTGACGGGGCACAAATGCTTAAGGTCGTCATGCTGGGATTAGAGTTTTCCCCATAGAAATGAATGGAGAGTCCCCAAGAAGATATAATTACAAGCCCGTGAGTGTATGCGTATTTGTCCGGGTGTGTGAGGCAAAAGAAGAGGTTGTGTATATATGTGATACAGACTCATTGACATGCAGGATTCAGAGCCTTCGCAGACCATCGACATGGCATTCACGTCGCAGAAATACAAAGTCATATTGATAAGTTAGTCCAGATTATGCAGCTTACATTTTTATTTTTACATTGTTTATTGTTCTATTGACAGACCCTCAAGCATTGGTAGGAAATTGCCATGGAAATGAATAGAACACTACTTTCGGCATCAAAAATAATTATTTAAACTGTATTTGTGCTGTATATAGTCTTTTAAAAAAGACTGAAGACAGAACTTTCAGAACTAAATGAAAATTTAATTACAGCAAAGGGATGCCTACATTTATATATCAGTTTTTTTTAGAAGCAGAAGCAACTTCAAAGAAAAAAACAATATTCTCAATACTCATTTTAACCCATATTGCTTTTTATGCCATTCTAAAATTATGCCGTGTCATGGTCTGCTATCAAAACAGATTCATATGTAATTCTCCAAAAACAGCATGACTGTGAAAATACCAATGCATTACTCCAATATAATTCTGTTGTACATATCATACATTCGTGTCATCTTATATAGTGAAAATTTATTTCTGAATTTATATGGTATATATAATACAGTATATAACAACACGCAAATTATTTGCTGCCTGTGTGATTTTCCGACCCTGAATGTTATCAGGTTTTCAGCCAGCACCAAGACACATAAGTTCATTGCTGAGTAAAGAATTCTGTGCATTCCCACATGTGAAAAAAATATTTCCCATTTACAATAACTGGTCTTACCATCTTTATTGTCAGTGACTGCAACCAAACTCTAACTAAATATACTGACCAGTGCAAAAGCAAAAATGTCAAGATGTAGGCCTATTCCTCCCTGCAGAACTGTTATAACTCAGCGCAATTTAAGATTTATCACGGCTTATTGAAATCAAAGTTTCCAGTATGGCCACAGCATTTAAATGGACTTTACGACGGCAGTAAAATCTCAGGTTGATCTTGTGAGAAGATGACCTGACATTCTCCTGCACAATTACCTGATACGGAAGGAGTTCATTGTTCCATAAATAACAACCAGTCCTGATGCAGCAAAGTGTCCCCAAACCATAACATCACAAGCGCCATTTTTAGCACTGCTGTAAGCGTCTGACTGTGGAAGATGCCGTCTGCTTTCTCACATATATTACAGGGCCTGTGTAGACCTGAAACTATCACTTTTGAGTCATCTGTTCATACAGCATCCTTAAATGCAGTTGCATGCAAGATGTTTTTGGGAAATCTGAGATATTTGTGAACAGAGGTTTTCACTATGCTTTTCGTACTACTCTTGTGACTCAGGCCTGTGTATTTTTTTTATTTATTTAGTATGATTATTGATTTTCTCTTGGGGATTTTGGCAGGATGGCCACTCACAGTACATTTCGCTACTCTTCTAAATTGTCTTATCTTGGACAATATGGCGCAGATTGCAGTTGCTGAAACACAGCCTTGGGATTTGCTGTATAACTATCAAAAACTATCGAATACTATTTTTTTCTTTTCTTCAAGAGATCATTAGGTACGCGTAGAACCCATGTGCTGACAGCTTACCTCTGATGGTAAGGGCCCAATTTGTCTCATTTGAATTTGAAAAGGCTTGCCTAAATCACATCATATTATTTACCAAGGTATTCAACCAACTGAATTTAATTAATTTTAATTTTTGTGTAAGGAGTTTTACAGGGATGCCTGTTCATGATTCCAGCTTGATCACACATAATATCTCACTTTCCCTTCTGTCAGAATTCCCAAATATGATTATGTGCTATAATATACATTGAGGATATATTATTTTGCTTAACTTTGCCAATGTTTTCAGGATCAGTAAGGGTGCAATCTTTCGTCTGAGAAAGGAGGATATTTCCACTTCTTTTATCTTGTACCTTTTGTCATAACCCTGCTCAAAGAAACATACCATTGTCTGTGACACAATCGCTTAAAGCACAGTCCTTGCACAGACGGCTGTCACCAATTACCATGGTGGCTAGATGAGCACCGCGTGTACCTTTCAGACTTATCGCATCCCGTAGACATATGCCACCCCAGCCCCCTGTGGCAGTTACCCCGCTGCTGTTAGGATCAGAAGCACAGACCTTAAGGTCACAGAGTATACAGGCCTGCACCCCACCGCTGGGGCTCGGTGTTGTTTTCTGAAATTTCTGGCAGAAGTGTGCGGCAACTCGACACAAGGTTCCTCAGAAAAACTCTGACATATGACATTCAGATCATCTTTGTGTGGTGACTCGACCAGAAAGCACAGAGATGTTACCATACCTAAGATTCATTCCGTACATTTGGCTCGTCACATAATCAATAAACAATACCTATCAAAATATATAACAAATCATGCTTGAATCCTATCAGCCCCGATCACGCCCACCTTCATGTGAACTGCCATGCCTCCAGCGATCGTCATCAGCAGAGGTCTGCATCGCATCTTCGGTGATCAGTTACCTGATTTAAGCCCAGTGCTGACTTATACAGTAGCTCCACCCGAAGGATTGGGTTCCCACGGCTGTTAGAGCCTTTCCGTGTATGGTCCGTGTTTCTGGTTTTTTTGGACCTCCGATTCTTGCCTATATGTGTTCTGGATTTGGTTGCCTGGCTGATTGCCTTCTTGTTGCACACACCTGCGCACACCCTTTGGATTATGTCTTCAGATTGGTTTGCATCTCTGACTCACCGGTTTTGGCCCTGCCTGTCTCTGACGTCGATTTGAGCTTCCGAATTAAACATCCTAATGTACTGCACTTGTATCCTCTCTGTCTGATCATTATAAAAAGCCATCAAAATAAAAGATTAATAACAGCATAAAATAAAATCAATGACGAAGAGTAAATACGTCAGTCAGCTAAGTAAATATCGCATCAGTACAGCATTTTCTACTGTCCTGTAAATTTCATAACTGCATTAAGCTCCATATGAATGGATATTGTAATTCACTTGGGACAGCAGAGTGAATATACGGGTTGGTACCTGACATAATTCATTGCCTTCCAGGTTACATAATGGTTAAGCCCATTTAGCAAACTTCTCTCACCTGAGCTGACAACGTACTGGGCTCCGGCAATTTCCAAATCTGACACCATGACTGCTTTTCATGTCTCCATATGTTTGTTTATCCAGTTCACAATGCATTTAGATTTGACTCACTGTGTATTTCACATTACCGTGTCAAATGCATTTCCTGAATGTGTCTGCGTGTATTTTTAATGCTGTGTGTTTTTACATGTCCTCACAATGTCATATAATTAACTGTCTATGCTTGCCTCATTAAAAGTCAAGCGATGCTTTTTTCAATCCGTGTTCTATATTGACCCAAGACAATTGCTCTTCCCTACCAGATTGGTAACACTGGTATATTATAGTGTAAACGATTAGAGACCCACCCTGTAAGGGGTAAACGGTAGTGCTGTGTCACAGTGTAACGTGTTGGTGGCATATCGATAAGTCATTTGAAGGGTCAAGGTAAACCCGAGTTTTCGGCTCACGTCTAGAACTTTCCCCAGTTTGGTGTGCTGGTGATGCTCAAAATTTTTGCCGTCTGTCTCTTGTCAGCCAGCTAGACAAACTGCCAAAGTGTTACAGTGCCGAGATTCCTATTACCGCTCTAGAACCGTATTCCCAGAAAGGTGTTTTAAAAGTAAAAATTTAAGTAGGACAACATTTATTTTAACATTTGTATTTTTCACTGTACATTTGAAATGTATATATACACACACAGAATATCAGGCACTGACGGTTTAAATAAGAATCAAATCCTCTTCATGAGTGTCACTTTAGCCTGTAAGTGAGGTGCTTGAGTGATTCAGAGTCAGGTCTACCTCTGGGCACATGTACGCGTCTGGCAACGAGGGAGCGTGCTGCAGTTCGGCACACATGCCGGAAACATCCTGATCTGTGTCATCCGTGGCACTGGGAAGCCATAAAAACCCCTTTTCTCTTCAGTACTCCTGCTCCCAGGGACTCGCAAAAAGGATCTCAGAAAGGCAAAATCACACACAGATCAAAACCAGGACCTGCCCATCGTGAAATGAGCACCGGCTCCTCTACTGCCGCTCCAACCGACCCGAATAAGCACAATGACACACGTTGCGCACTGTGTGCGTGTCGTGTGAGGCAGCAGTGTGACATCGCCACATACTGGATCCAGAATTAGAATATGAAACAGAATGTGGAATGCAAGACAGGACCAATTGTATTGATGTGACCAAGCTGTATTGGGAAAGTTTGATTGATCCTCAGCCTCTCAGAAGAGACAAGAGCTCTCCACTGGAATAATTCCCTTTGTAGAAGGACCCTTTTTCCATCCCATTTTAAGGCCTTAAACTCAGCTCTGTTCCATTTAAATTTGGTGACTGAGAGCCACTGAAAAGGACAGGAGGGATGTTAAGTATTTATTGAACAACAAGCACTCTACCAAAAGAGAGATCAGCATGATGGTAAACGATCGGAGGCAGGATAACAAGGTTTTAATTGCAGCCGTGCCGTTATAGTCAAGTAACGCAGAGGGTGAAATATCATCCGGGATTGTGAACAATGAAGCCACGAGCCATGGGAGCGATTGACACCTCTTGGTATTGTCAGCGTTTATGGTGGAGCCCATGACTCCTGACTGGTGGCCATGTTCCAGATGTAAACACGGCAAAGGAAACAAGGGCAGGATCACAGCTGGCGAGTCAACAGGGGCAAAAAGCAGCGGGGGAAAGCCAGCTGTGTCATATCTGAAAAATGGAAAAATGCACAAATACACTGCCCCCCCCCCCACGAAAATGTAATCTTTTCTGTACAGTGTTCCTGTTAGACTTTTTTAAACATTGATGCTAAATCCTACTGTAAACCTACCTTTTTACTGCATATTAGATCGTAATTTATGTAGGTGCCCGAACTGTGCCATGGAGATCAATTTTAATTATCTGTCTCACCTCGTTCCTGGATTTGAGAGTGACCTGTCAGAGCGGGACACTCTGCGCTCTTCCCTGTGGGATTCGGAATTCTGCTTTGTGGATGTTGATTTGCATAAATGGAAAATATGCAACGAGAGAATTACAAATACTAATCTTGCAACATGATTAACGGGTCAAGGTTGGACCTTGTGTTTGGATTATGGTGTAACGGTAGGTGTATTCTAGGGTTAGAAGGATCTCTGATGTTCAATGAGGCATAAAGTGTGTGTAAAATGGCCACTTGTGTTGTACGTTTTACAACGTGTAAACAAATAGATTGCAATTACAGAGTCATTACTTTGGTCTATTGCTAAGTATTTTAATTAGAACAACAATGTATATGCGTACACATAATTTGCACAGTACTTAATCACATTTACAGGGCAATTAAACAAGTGTATTGCCAAGAATTCCAACTGACAATATGGCGTCATTGTTGACTATAATCTTTGCCACGTAACGAGTAGATGTGTTTGGCCTTACAAAACGCTATTGTCAATATTTCACATCTGACTGCGGAAAAGGAAGATCAAACACAGACGTTGTATTGTGAGAGATTTCTGAGCATTGTTTAAGGCGTGGCCATACGACTGTGAATCTGTCAGCAGATAATAAACGGCTTGAATGCCAGGAATTGCAGGAATAGTGGATGCTGGGGGAAACAGGCGAACACACAAAGACCTAAAAGCGCATGGAACAGATGCTGTCATGTCCAACTTTTCTGTGGGACTTCCTCCTTGTGATACATTTTATTAGTTCCTCTCCAGCTATTGTTATGACGGGATTAAATGTAGAGTTTGAACAGAACTCAGTTCTATACATTGTAGCGATTCTACCATAATTCATAAAACACCACATGATTGATATGTGTTTTTCACATTTATGACTGGACCAGCATTTCTTGGTAGTAAAATGAATCGCACACGTGTGTGACACATGCAGATTGTATTAATACAGGTTATGATTAAATTCCCACAATTCTTGTGTTATTTACTGTCACTGAAAAACAATCGACCAGTCTGATTAATATTTAAACTGCGGCAAATACTTCATTGCGTGCAGGCCAAGGAAGGAGCTGTCCACCACCGTGCATTACGGAGTCGTGGGTGCAGAAGGACAGTGTAAAAACAGCCAATGTGTAGCCATCATCGCTTTCGCACTCATGGTGAGGGGAATGTGAGGGGCAATGTGGATCGAGTCAGCGCTGCCCTTAAGTCTCCATTATGAAGCGTTCGGAAAGATCCGAATCATGAAATTTCACATATTCTTCGAAATTGACTGAACTAGAAAAACAAGGCAAGTATGTCGGCTTCCATTAACCCTCATCTACAGCCAAATTATGTACCGGTGGGAAAAGTAAATGCATTTGCTACGAAAAGTCTAAACAGACTGCTGGTGACATTCTGTCAATCCGTTTAATGGGATTACCCCTCTCAGATATGGAAATTAAGCAGCCAATCAGAGGTCCGGAAACCTCGCAGTTATTAAACCGCGGACCTGAATGCAGCACGGGCTACTCTAAGTGTGCTTGTCTGTAGATATTCCCTCCATTAATCCTTCACTCTTAAACACACACCTGGGAATCGGGATGTGGAAAGAGCGAAGAAAATAGCATTTCACAGCAAATGAGAAATTTAAGCCCTGCCTATTATTATTATTTTTTTCTCCCTGAAACAATGCCACTGTAGCTTTGGTTATGTGCTAGAATAAACCAGTGCTGAACGTTTGTAAAAATCATTTATTTTAATTTAATATTTTTTATTATACCTTTTAAGGTAGTCCGTCATCGAGTTATAAAAGAAATAATTACTAATAAAGTCACACACGGCAAAACACACATATAAACAACTGATATGTAAGCCTAAGAAAATAGCTGTAAGTCAAGGGATGATTGACAGATTGCTGACTGTTTAATGTTTAACACACACACACAATCAGCTCTGCAGTATTTTTGATGCCAAGGTAGTACAATAGACATACAAGAGCGGCAGCTCCAGCAATTAGAGAGGTCTGCCTGCGCCCGTTATACTTGGTTTCTTTAAGTGGGATTCTCCCGCACTGTACGGTAGGAGGGGTTGTAGTGACGCTGCGAAGCCCTTTGGTGCTGAGCTGAACATCGCTTTTCACCTGCAGTTGAGCGCCAGAGGACTCGGGACGGTTTGCACTACACAAGCGCTTAAAACATCGCGGACGGAGCTAAGGAGGAAGACTGTGGAGGAAGCGCAGGATAAATATCCGTAATAAAGAAAAAGCTGTGCGAGGAAATCAGCCGAATCGCGGGTCTCTCTCGCTCCGATTTCTTGCGACAATGAAAACGGGCTTCATTATATTACTGATGACCACCACAATGCTGAGCACATCTTGGGTGAGATTTTAATTCCTCTTTTCTTTCGGGCTGTTGGAAGTGCCGTGCCGCTTTGTGTTCTCACGGCCACCGGCAATGCAGCCGTGCGGCTACAAAAAAAAATGATTAGATTGATTTATAACTTTCACTCTTAAAGAAGTGCTTCATTCTTTCTAACGTTTAAGTACCCTGTCGTGCATTTTAAGGGTTGCTACTCGTCGCTTATTTTCACATATAAGTAGATGCTCGATGTATTTTTTGTACACGGACTGATGACGATGAGGTCCTGTTTATTTATTTGTGCATTTATTTACTTATTTGTTCTTTTGTTTATTTGCTCAGGGAAAGCTTTTCGGGATTTATTAAAATGTGCGGGCTATTTGTCGTTTTTGTAGACCGGCCAGAGATTCGTGGCGTCCAGCGCTTCGCCGCGGCGAACTTGACGGTGCGGATGCTGCGGTCGGGATCTCGGTTTCTCTTTGTCAGATTTATGTCCACTCTGCTTTTTTCCACACACACGCGTGGACATTTTCTTCCATATGCGAACTGCACCGTCAAAAGTTTGCATCAGAAACAGTATTTTCCGTATCATTGCAAAACTACAACGAAAATACACTCCGAAACGCACGCGTTACATGGCACACAAAGTTGCGGCTTCGCCTGTGGATATAATATTGAGTTCGTCGTTCATGTTTTTGTTTAATTGGCAGTTTTTGCCTAAAATGTTCAATAACTGTGAAAAAGAACCTTATTTCATATAGACGTGTGAGGTTGCGTTTAATCACATTTGAATGAATGGGATTTCGGCTTTGGATTTTTTTTTTAAATAAAATTAAATGTATGTGGGCGGTTTGAGGTTTTGGCTGTAATAATAGGTAAACCAGAAGGTTTTTTTTTTGGCACAATAGGTCTCTCGTCTTGTAGCCTACTTGTCATCAGTACGAAGAAATCAGTGTAAGAAGTAGTATGAATCCCGACCGCTGTTTTATTCCCTGACTCTGCCATTTCCTTATGAATGCACAAAGACTGTGGTATCCACCGCACACACCAGTGATGCTAAGCAGTACTGATGGGCTTTCGGCTAAGCTTTTTTGCCGTGTGAGGCTGTTCATGCTCAGGCAAACAGACAACACACACACACACACTCGCACACACACAGAAAAAAATAATAAAATCGGTCGCCGGAAACTTGGAAAGAGACTCAAGCTTCCGACAAGCCACCGTCAATGCAGCACTGGCAATTTTCCCCCCAGCTGGGCTGCTTAGGTACACGGTTTCACGCAGAAAGACAGGGCTACTCATTAAAAGAAGAAGTCTGATCTCAGGGGGGGTGAATTTTAGGGTGCCGAGAGGCTGAGCCACAGTTACTCCTTTTATTGTGTTATTTTAACCCATACGGAGCTCCGTTGTCAGCGAAATAGAGCCGCGCTGCCGCTCTGATGTGGATGCAGTCGGGCGAGCCGAGTTTCAGCATCAGCTGCCGCTGCTATAATAAAAGACAGACTTGGGAGACTATTCTGCCACTTTCACGGCCCCACCTGACATACTCTGTAGCAGCATTTGCACAGCACCTCGTTTTGGGAGTATGTTTCTGACTTGCCAAGCGAGGTAGGCGTGTTATAACAAAAAAAAAAGAGTTCATTGTTTCAGAGTGGTAAAGATATGGGTCGTTATGCAATTTTAAGCAGTTTTTCTATTTGTTGAATAAAGCGTCCCCTGAATAAACTTCTCATGAATGTCTGTTTGTCTGGGAAATGCATTTCTGCACAACGCATAGCTGACATTTTCAATTCAGAGCCGCCGTGAAAAATCAACCGAATCCATATTCATAAACGTCTGACAGTTTTGTTTGTTTGGTCCGTAGGGGAATTATGACCTGCCGTCTAAGCCACCGTGCAGACCTGGATTCTCAGAGAGTTTTTATACAGTGTTTGTTTCGAGGGATATACTACAAGGTCAGAGCATTCTCAAAGGTAAGACATGCAATCTCTTTACAAAGTATGCAGCTGTTCTTTCTGGTGCTCAGAGGAGGCCGACCTGGGGGTGGAAGAGAAATACATAATGTTTCTCTGCTCGACATTGCTGTTTCGCATGTCCTTTGTGGAGTAGCGGCGCATTGTTTAAAAATAAATGGAAAAAAGAGAGTTGCAGCCGATAGTACACTGGCACGGCAATGCTCCGGGGCACGGATCTGTCGTGCGACACGCGGAGCGGTGAGTGCGCACCCTTGGACACTCTCCGTTGTGCAATGTACCTGCAAGTTGACACACACAAGGGGTGGGGGGGATCACCTATCCAGTCCGTTACCATGTGACCAGGGCGAGTGGCCCCCCGACTGCATTTATCAGTTGCGCTTCACCCGTCAGGTGGGCGTTTTGCGCAACTGCGTAAATGGAGAAAGGGGCCTGGCCTCCAGCGGCCGCAGCACCAGCTACGCCGCTCCACGGTGTCATGCTGCGTGCCACACGGCAGCTAGAGGAGGAAGCTGGGCTCTCGATCTGCTGCTCCGTGCGTCTTAAACATGCTGCCGGTCACGGCGCTTAAGGGATGCAAAGGAGGACCTCTCAAGGGTTGTTCATTTGGCTGCTGAAAAGCTCCCGTAACTACTTTTTAATTAGTTGTAATTGTTCACTGTTGTCTTTTTTCATGACTGCCAGGGGAAAACAACCCTGTCCTTACCAACCATTTTTCTGCCGACATCGGGGGAGAAAAGCGCACGGCTTGCGGCATCGTGTGCAGTGAGGGCTCTCATTTGCACGGTTCACCCCGTTGCTGTGTAATCGGAGGCAGTTTTAAAGTAGAAATATTTATGGGAAACTGTATTAAATTGCTCTTAATGCATAGATGTTGTGATCATTTCTTTGATTAATATTTCTTGCTTCAGTGGCAAAATAAGTTGACAGCGTTTAAGGGGAGAACAGCCGATAGTGCGGAAAATCTAATCAATATCTCGAAACTAATTCAGCACACAGGCTTCCAATATAGGCTAACAGGTATTTTCTATTGATCAATGCTGTTTTTTACTGTAGAAAATCTTTGTTTCCGCGCTGTAAATGACTGGATCTTTGGTCGCATGCCTGTAGTAATAGGTTTTGTTTGTCCAATGGATGTCTTAGATTTTACAACCAATTAATAGGCCTACTGTTAGGCAAGCAATATTTAAATCAGACACTTCTTAATTATTTTATAGTGGTTCTAATCACATATAATGACGTGTAATAAATTTTAATGATGTAAAAAAAAAAACAACTTAGTTTTAATTTTATTTTATGGCTTCTTTCAGGGCAGTGTGTAACTTACTGGGTGACTCATTCTGTGGTTACACAGGGTTTGACAGACATGGAGTAATGAAACAGAAAAAAATATCCTTCCATTTTGTGCAGGCATTTGGGTGGATCTAAAACAAGGCGAACAAAGAATATGGGGGTTTGGATTTTCATTAAGACATCTGCATCGTATACCCAGAAATTTGACTGATATGCGATTTGAGGACTTTCTCAAATGTTTTGGTCTTTAATGGTTCACGTATTCTTATTTCCTGTTGACATTTATCTAGTAGTTAAACTGAAACGTTGAGTAGTTTTGACTTGAAGAGGAATCCTTTGCACGCCTTAATTGAGGCTTTTGTTTGTTAAAATGATAAGGAGAGAGTTAGACTGACATGCCTGGACAGCAGTCCCTGTCCGTGACTTGAATGTGATCTGAGCGTCCACTTTTGCTTCCTCACCCACCATCATTCTTTGTTATATGTAAACAGAGATCTCCCCGGATGAAAGAGCACTGTCTTTATTATGTGAGATAGATGACCTTGTCTGCAATAAGCCAGAAAGCAGGCGGATGAGAGGCGTGAGAGTGTGCAGCCAAAGCGGATGTTGAGGTGTGGGGGGGGGGTACCCAGCTGTGGTTGTTGGGGTGAATAAGAAAGACCCAGGATGTGGACCCTGTCTGGAATCATTGTTCTGGGAATGGGATCGTCTGCGACGTGAAATGAAAGCGGGAGGTTATGCTGGGCGTGTGTGTGTGTGTGTGTGTGTGTGTGGTAGTGAAGTTATCAGCCCAGCAGGGGGTGTTAACAGAGTTCTGTTGGATTATCATAATGTGTTTTTGCTGAAATACAAACTTATGGTTTGGCAGCCAACACCTCCTTCATTTACAGGGGAGCAGGGAATTAAGCAGACCTCTTTCTCAAAGGCTTTCTCTATTTACTGTTTAACTTCTTTCTGAAAAATGCACTTTGAAAATTCCACGAGAACATTTAAGTTTTTCCAGTTCTCATATTTACTGCCCTTCTTTTTTTCTTTTTTTTTTGTTTTAAACTTGAACGTTTAGTTATTTGCTGTGGCATCTGTCTGACGCTAAAAGCTTTAAATTGTGCTTGGAGATTTGTTATCTGTCTGTCAAGAATTGTTAAGAGAGTGGCTCATGTTCAAAGACTCGGGGGAGAGGTGAAGCCCAGATGTTCGACCCAGGACCGCAAGTGACGAGTATAACTGGCCTGATCAATGGCAGCCGCTGCACGGGAGGTGATGCAGTGAGGCCTGTGAGAGGGACATGCCGAGTGAAAGCATTTAGCTTTGGCCTAATGAGCAGCTTCGTCAGCCCAGAGCAGCTGCGGAGCACAGAGCCTGAGCCTGTGGCACTCTGCCCATTTCGACACACAGGAAAATCTCAGGAATCAGCAACGATCGCTGCCTCTGAGCAGGAAGAGACGCCCAGGTCTTCCATGCTGTAGGCATGTCCAGAAAGATGAGCAGGCTTATAAAATACTTCTATCGATACTCTGGATTTAATGTCTGGACTTATCTGGAAGCTTTAGCATCTGCTGTCTGAGGGGAGCCCGGCGTGTCACTGTGCTGGGGTGCCTGTCTGCCTCTGAGGGTCCCTGCCACCGAATGCAGACCGTACCATCCGTGCAACAGGGGAGGTCGCTTGGCTGCGTCACTGTGGGCTGAGTTGGGGTGGCTGCCTGAGTCCATGCTTTCCTACCACTGTGGGTAGACCGTACCATCCATGCAACAAGGGAGGCGGTGTGACTGCGTTACTATGGGCTGCGTTGGGGCGGCTGCCTGCCTCCCTGCCTTCGTCACTTACCGGCTGGGCAGGGGCAGACTGTACCATTCGTGCAGCAGGGGAGGCAGCAGCTTGGAGGGGTGACCCTGAGCGCAACTCGGGACTGGGAAAAGGCTCGGTGTGAACAGCCCATGTTCTTCCTATCCAAGTGGAAAGCTTTAAGCAGGGTGATGGAGCCTGACCGTAACCCCTGGAGCTCCCTGCCTCTTCCTGAGCCAAGTCTCAGACTTTGTCATAGTCAGATCCTGAAGTTCCCTCCTTCACAAATCATATTATGAGAATTACCGCACTTCCTCCTTCCAGAGTGTAATAGTGCAATAAGTACTGTTTGGAAGGAAACTAGAATATGAAAAAAGAGGCATCCTGGGAGATCGGAGTTATAGCTGCAAAGAGGCACATTCGTATTCATCCACTCCCTCCGTAAATCGCATAGGAAAGCACAGGAAATGCTTTCTGCTTTCGATTTGATAATTCACTTCAATCTGATAAGTACATTTTCCCAATAAAAGCAGGCAGGGAGGAGCAGGCGTGAAAGGTGAAATTTGTGCCACATCAAACAGCTGATTTCATGGACTTCAGCTGCTGCTCACCTCTGTTGGTTGAGGGGGGTGGGCATTCTCACAGGCTGCACGTGGTGGGATAAACGGCTGCCCTGAACCACTAATGCAGAAGGGTCGTTCGGCGAACAAGGGGTAGGATTGCATACCAATGAGCTCCTCTCTTTTCATTGCATAGTGAGAAAACAGTAACCACTCCACAGCAGGTAAGAGGGGCATGACTTGTGGTCCCCGTGACCTGAATTTGAGCCTGGCGCTTTTTGTATTCCTGTGCCTTTCTGTCCAAGTGAGTTTTGGAACAGCCAGTCTCCAAAATTTTTTTTTAAGCAAACTCAGCAAGTAACCCAAAGCCTCCTGTTCCCATTTTACAAATAGAATAAACTTGTTTTGATATGTTTTTTTTTTCATCTACACTATGACCCACATATTTCTGTTACCTTGAAGCAAAAGTGAAGTTTTGATGCCAGGTGGTGTTGCTTTAACAACAGGGTGATCGATTCATAGCTTTAGTTCTTTCTGTGAAGACAGCATGCTATGTGTTTGGATAAGGAATTGCCAAGTCAAAGTAGCGTGGAGTTAGACAAGTTTGGAGGCATCTGTAGATGTACGTGGTGGTTAGCTGTGGAAAGGCCTCTTTCAGACTCTCCAAAGCCTTTCTTCTCAGTACCGCTCTGCAATTCTCTCTCAACGTAGGGAGGTTATCCTCTCGTTCCTGGGGGCCGTTAGGAGAGAACGTGTCCCCCACCTTACTTTCCTCAAACATGGCCGACGGCCATTCGCCCCTCCTGTGAAACTCTAAGCCAATTTAAGTTGAGGGACAGCAAGTGGAACAGGAGTGTGGAAAGACAGTTTTTGATAGATACTGTTTTGGGTCTTGGTGTGTGGTGCAGTGGGTTGTGGGATGCTGTGCCCTTGATTGGAATATTGGAAGTTGTGACCTTTGGGTTGGTAGAAAGATTTCACTATTGGTTCCTTGGGCAAAGCCCTTTACCTCCTGTTGGCTGGACTGGCTGACCTTGCTTTCTCTACAAATGTACATCACTTTAGATAAAAGCCACTGCTCAATACACAAAAGTGATGTAGAAGCTGTGGGGCTTTTCAATGTTCATTTTTGGTGAAATTTTCTCTCCACTCCAAAGACCTTAGATCACTGTCTCCTGTCGGGTACTTATTTAGACCACTGGATGACGTTGATGTCAACATGCAACGCAGTCCGGTTCGGGTGTAGAATTTTATAAAATAGTGGAGTTGAATCGTTTATTGAACGTTTGTGGGAGTGGTGGGTCTCAAAAGACTTCTTTTGGCACTCTGGGAGGGGCATGGGGTTAGAGCCCTGTCTCACATGTGGAGAACGTGCAGCTGCTTCTAGGGATTCGGAGGTCCTCCAAGCTGAGGAACCTCAGCGCTGCCTCAGAGATGGGGGGGGCTTTTTGCCCCTGATGGCCCAGTGGCCTTTCAGAGGAGCAAGACCAGACTATGGAAACCACCGATCGCTCTGGTTCTATTTCTCTGCAGTTTCTCAGCTACACAGTGACTGTAATGTGTTGGCGTCAAGATGTGTTTGAAAGCCTGGAAGTTGGGATGTCATTTGACGCTGGTAAGGCGTCTGCCGTCTGCTGAACGAGGAGCGTGTTTCTGATGAGAAGCTGCCATCAAAGCTGTGGATTTTAGATCGGCACCTAAATCCATTGGTCGGTCATTAGAAAGACATTTCAGAACATGGTAGCAGGTGGAAGCCATTATTTTTTAATGAGATTTCCACCATCTTCTCTCTTGGCCCCAGGAGACAGTGTGATTTCCTGCTGCTTGAGTTACCCGCCGATGTTTGTGAACTAGAGTGTCCTTGTCATCTGGTAGCTCCATTAAAGCTGGTCTGGATGTTGGAAGCCTCCATCCAACTGAGCTGCAGAGGATTAAAGACTGTCTCAAGTCCAGATGAAAAAGGCGGGTTTTAAGGGTCCCCCCAATGGATGTTGTGACAACTATCTAAGACTCAAAGGACCAGTAAAGGAAACAGTGTAGCGGTCATTGTCCCTGCGACACTAGCTCAGTGTTTCCCAATCTGTTCCTAGAGGACCCACAGTCAGTCCATGTTTTTGCTCCCTACCAAGCAGTCCTCATTTTTGCTCCCTACTGGGAGCTGGGAGGGATCAAAAACATGGACTGTCTGTGGGTCCCTGGGGGACCAGACTGTGGAACACTGCTTCACAGGGCCAGAGTGAGGGGTGTCTGAGCCTGGTGGTGCTGCCCTTGCTTCTCCCAGAAACAGCGCCCCCTTTCCCCACTGGCAGACTGGTTTCTCTGGATTATGCCCTCCTCCAGACTGTACTTTGCTCCCTTTCCATCTTCCTTCACAAGACGCATTAATGCAGTTCTGTACATATTACAATTCACCAGGACTTGGGTCTTTCCCCTTCGTTGTGTTAAATCTTAGTTGTTCAACGTGGCTTCTGGCCTAGATGCTCTTCCTGCATCTGATGGTACAAATCTGTGGGAATGTCTCATTCATTTTTTTTAGCCGCTGCTGAGTAAAGGCAGTGGGGACAGCTGCGAGTAGACTGAGAGTACATAAGACATCCAAGCTGGAGAAGACCCAACTCTGAGCTTGCATGTACGTTTGCAGCATCGGCTGCCACGCTCCCTCATTTGCACTACAGCTCGCTGGAAGTCGGTATCCAGACCAGCTCACCGCTGACGTTGGCTGACGTTGGCTACGATCATTCGTAGTGTCAGTGGCCCTTAAGAATCTTATTTGCCTCTGGGTGCTGGACGTGGGGGAAGAAGGAGAGCTGAGAACTCAAGGGAAGTTCAAAAGGGAGCGTGAGGGTCCCCGAAGGCGCGCTGAAACTTCACCTTCAAAGAGAGATTATAGCCTTATTACTGCATCTGAAAGTTTTGAGGCAGCTGCAGATGTATACGATGGTTAGCCGTGGAAAGGCCTCTTTCAGACTCTCCAAAGCCTTTCTTCTCAGTACAGCTCCGCAATTCTCTCTCAACGTAGGGAGGTTATCTTCTCATACCTGGGGGCTGTTAGGAGAGAACGTGTCCCCCGCCTTACGTTCCCCAAAGATGGCCGACGGCCAGCCACCCCTCCAGTGGAACTCTCACCCAGTTTAAGTTGAGAGAGAGCAAGTGGAACATTAGCGTGAATAAATACAGTTTGCTAGAAGCAGCAGTGATTTCTCATCTTCGTTTTAGGTGAGTTTTTTCTCCTTCCTATGCCTGTGCAGCTGGATGTGATCACGTTTACAGCATAGCACTGAAAAATAATTTATTTGACGTCTATGAGGAGTGGTGGGTCTGTATTTTGCTTGGGTCTTAATTTCTCACCCTGGGTGGGAGTAGTGTACACAGTTAGAGATGGGGTGGAGGGGGGCGGTCAGGACCCAATTTCACATGTAGAGAATGTGCAGCGTGCTCTATAGTGAGGAGGCAGAGCAGCAGCAGACAGTGTTTTTAATCCCATTGGTGCAGAGCGAGCTGGTTTGGGAGGAGCCTGGCTGCCGAAGCCAACAATGGTGTGTGTCATATGAGCTCTGAGTTTTTTTTCTTACATCTTCTCAGATTGCTATTCAGTAGCAGCAGCTAATATTGCTTTGTGGTAAGGATACCGTCAATGTATGTGGTCCTATATTTGTACCGCTGCAGTGTCATTTGAAATCCTGTCTGTATTATTGGTCAGACTGATGGATGGTGTGTACCATGTGAGATGCTCTCTATCCTGCCCATAGCTTGACCCAATCAGCTGTCTTCCCGCCTGCTCCATTAGATACTCTTTCTTTGGGCATTGCAATGATTTACTTACTTGGGTAAGTGATAGATTTAGAAATGCATTAAAGGGGCCAAAAGGTTTCCTTCCGATGATGATGGTACTTGAGGGTGAGAGCTATGGAGGTACAGCGCCCCCTACCTCAGCGTGTTGTCTTGCCTGTTCCAGTTCTCCTTATGTCCTTCTTCTTAAGCTGTGTTTTTCTAGGTTGGAGCTGGAAATGCTGTTAACTGCATTCAGAAGGTCATTGATTGAGCAACATCAATTCTACGCAGGTTCATTGTTAGCCATTGTTAGCAATACCAGTTGATAACAATACATTTCAAGGTATTTTGTGCATATAGCAACATGTCCTCGGATAACGGGTGGACAGTACTGTGTATGACTGTTTTAATGAGACACAAGTGCTAATAATCAGTATATTACGATAGCGTTCACTTCTGTTGATGCGCACAGCGGCCATCTTGAATTCTGAGGTCAGGGTTGCAGTGGTTCTTCCAAGTTTCCGAGTCGAAATTCCGACTTCCCTGTTCAGATGGAACGCAGCATTATTGAAGCAGCACTCACTGTTATACTTTGGTCAAAGGATGGGTAAATGAATAATGAAATAAGAAAATGTAAATGCAGCGGTGGAAAAAAATAAGAGGCCACAGCACAATTTTTTGTTTCAATCATTTATCAGTTTATGGGCGTGTCTGTGTAAACTACATTTTTTTGCGAACTGCAGCCTGGTTCTTCTCTGTTTCTCCTTAATGAAGGGCTTCTTCCTTCCTTTATCGGACCTTAGTCCAACTTCTAGGAGCCTGATACAAACTGTCCTAGCGGTGAACTTCACACCTGCACTTAATGTTTCCCATTCCATTCGAAGGTCACTTGATGCCATCCGCCGATTCATGAGAAAGTTAAGTTAACCGTCATCCCTGGCATTGGAAAGTCGCTTCTGGTCATTCCCAGTGTCTCCTGCTTCACCTTGTTCATGTGTAATTCGGTCTTAGAAATTTTGAACGTTGAAGTAACCTGCTGCCCAGAGTAGCCTAGGATTAAACCAGGATTTAAAAATGCAGATTCGTATTAAAATATAGAGATGATCTCTTAATTTTTTACCACTAACAAATAAGTGGATGAATCAAAGCATGTTGCTTTGGACAGACACATCTGCCATATAAAGTAAATGTAAATCAGTATACAGACAATCCTCAGGTTACGAACAAGATCTGTCTGTCTTTCAGTCGAATTTGTAGTTGTCGGGGAACTAATAATACAGTATATAATAATGATAATATTTATACAGCAATAATCAAAGTAACTACGTATGGTACTGTACCTCTAGCCGACGGGCGGCTAAAGCCCCGAATTTTTTCATGTGCATCACAAAGTGCGTACGTTCATTATTATGAACCAAATTTTTTATATAATAAGCTTTATGGTAATCTGGATATGTAATGATAAGTTGGACGTTAACCTAGGAACTGCCTGAACTGTAAAACCATTGTTCTCTCTGACAATTTTGAAAATGATGGTTTCATATGCAATATTATTAAAATAATGGCAGGAAACATACTGTATGGATGGATGGATGGATGGATGGATGGATGGAGGGATGGATGGATGGATAGATGGATGGATGGATAGTTCTGCCTAAGAGACTGATATTATAAAATCAGGCTGTTCCCTGGTCTAGTTTTTATTGCTGTTTATTCTCTGTCACCTGTGGTTACTTGCGTTTCTATGACTAAGTTTATTATTCCTAATTGAGGACACGGGCGTTTCTTTTTTCTGCCTCACAAGCTTGTGATCTTTCTGGAAACACGAGTCAGACAAATCTGATAGCTTTACTTCTTCATATGCTAATTCCCTTTTCTGGGAACCATTCATGATTCTAAAGGATGGAGGAGAAAATCTCAGAGGTTCCTCACCTAATTACGGATCGCGCCCAGAATTCAGTGTTTTCATATGAAATGCTACGTACTATAGCTCTCTAATTGATAGCATTGGGTCTAGAAACCTGTGACTGACAGAAGTCCTCAAAATGAGTGCTAATAACCAAACTAATTAGGCAAATATTTCAGACAAAGGACATCAGTTTTTATTGTCTGAAGCACAAAATGCATGTAAAGTCTTATTCGGCCTTATTTATGTGTCTAGATTTACCTTAAAAATTTGATAAAATCATTGTGAACTAATATAACTAATCATAGAAGCAGTTTCTTCACGGCATGCATCTCGCGCTACAATAGCAGAAGCAGCTAATTTGTTAAATGAAATCGACTACATGCTGCTGGCAAACCTCGTAGGTCGCACGTCCCCATGGGTAATGTAGTTTTAAGGCACTCGGCAACACTGCCTTCACAGCATTGCGGAGAATTGCGCTGCGCCTGCCAAAACTCCATAATATGCTTTCAGATCCGAGACTGTCGCATAATGCCAGCCAAATACAAAAAGGCCCGTTACCCTCAAATCTTTATCCACACAAACACTCCCTTAATGCAGTGTGATCAAAACCAAACAGGAAGACAACAACCTTGGAAAAATGGAAAGATTTTTTAACACATTTCATTGCAACAAATACAGATAACTAGCGTTGTGTTTATGGAGCTCTGGTGCCATATTTAAAGTAGATAGTATTTCTAGCAAAGTTGCTACTGTGGTCCGGTGTTAAACTTGAGCTCGACCATGTGCTTGGATGTGTGCTTGCTGGCACCTTTCAACAGCACTAGTTCTTCCCTGTTCACAGCCAGCCCCGTTTTTTCACTCAACACCAGAACAGTGCAACGAGAGGCCTAAGGCCTTCATAGTGCCACAACTCAGGGGACTAAGGATGAGTCTAGAAGTTATCAAAATGACGACCATGCATTGACCAAAAGGTGATGCTGATTCTCCTGTTAGCTTCCAGCCTATCAGATTGCAGGAGCTCCTCCACCTCCGTGACTGTGGTTGCGCTTCTGGGGCCTTCAGGGCGCTGCTGACCCTCAGTGCGACCCTAACCCCATTACGGCACGGCCTCGTATGCCGTATCTGCGGGAGAGAATGGATCCATAGGGGATGAAGACGATTTGCTGTAAATGATTATGGCCAATGAAGAAATGAAAGAATCACAATGCAGCAGCGTAATGGATCTCTCAGTCCTGTAGCTCATTAGCAAACAGGGAGCACACAATGGAACACGGAGAGCAGCCGCGGCATTGTGGGGCATAGAGGTTCCGCTCGCTCTGTTCTTTTGCACTCAGAGGAGGCCATCCTTAATCGTCTCATCCTCTTTGCATGCTCAGCTTAGAGCGCTTAACGTAAGGGGGTGAAACACGCCGAGTCTCCTGGACTCAGCAGCAGTTTCTTGTAATTCCCACATTAATTAAGGACAGCGATTTGTTAATTTAATTGTAGGTGCTCCCATTCCCCCCCCCCCCCCCCTTGCCAGGGAAATTTGCCTCGCAGCTGTAAGGGTTTTAAATGGGAAACAACAGGGAGCTGCTGATCATTTATTAAAAATTGATTTGCTATAACGTGAGTGTGAATTAAGGGGTTGGGAAGGACCCGTCTGTGGGGGAAATCCACTTGATGAATCTCAACAGAAATTAATAAATGAAAGGAAAATGCACAGGCTGTAACTTTAAGTGTCTTATGGACGTACCAGATGGAAATCCTTCAAAGTCTGTTCACAGTTCTGTCCCTTTAAATCAATCTTGTATAATGGGCAGTAAGCCTTGCCTTTTAAAACAGGCCACATTGGTTTAAGCACAGAAACTCCATCTCTTTCACCTTTCAGCAGCCAGCTGATCAGACGGCTTCCGCTGGTGGCATCTGTGCCCACTGTTTTACTGCCAGGCTGCCCAGTAATGCAAGCGCAAGTTGGGAGGGGCAAATGGAACATCGGCCCCCATTCCCCTGCTTTCCGGTGTAAGGGGCCAGCAGTGGATGCAGGAAATGAATGGACACACTTACCTTGGCACATACACGTGGAAACCTGGATGCTGTTTGCCTGTAGCTGAGGGTGAGGGGGGGTCTGTGTTATATTCAAGGGATGGATATTTCTGTAGTGCACTGCAGCATCAATGCTCATGGCAGGGGACAGATTTTGTCGTGTTGCACACTTCAGCACCCTCACTCAATGAAATTAGTCTCTGTACCATGGGAGGTGCTATATAGACAGCAATTATCGTTGCTTTGATTTTCCATCGGGTGGATTTGTTTGGCCTCCTGGGAATGTTCCGGGGCTTTAAATCTACAGAAGTAACACTTTGGGTAGCGGGTTCACTTGCATACTATATCTGCAGTGTTGCTCTGTTGTTTG
Organism: Isichthys henryi; assembly: GCA_026776945.1. Taxonomy (NCBI): domain Eukaryota; kingdom Metazoa; phylum Chordata; class Actinopteri; order Osteoglossiformes; family Mormyridae; genus Isichthys; species Isichthys henryi. The sequence goes on from JAODJX010000109.1 coordinate 7,168,944, forward strand.
GTCTCTGCATCTCGGTTGACTTGCTTTAGAATAGCACCTTGCAGGTGTCTTCATCAGCCGATCATGCTTGGCAATGGCCTCACTGCTTTGAAAAGCCACTCGTCGCTGCAGGAAGGGGAACACCTGACAGTAAGATAAATGGTCCTAATGTAAAAGTGTCTTCTAATGACAAAACAGATAAATGTAATTCTTATATGCATTCTAACATTTATATAGCAACTCCAGTATGTACATGATGACTATAGATCTTCAGTGTGGGGGCTTTTTGGCCCTTTTGGGCACGGCAAGTAGACAGAGATAACTGTTTCCATGGGCTAGATTAGAATTAGATTTCCATTTATTGATTACTGCACTAAAGAGCTAACTAATTTTAAGTGGCTTTAGCCCGCTTGGGGGTACGAGGGCATTGAGTTAAGGAGGAAGCTTGTTGGCTGATGGAGCTTGGATGAGCTGCAAATAAACTCCCGTTCAGACTGTGACCGGGGGGGCTGGCAGCACGGACTGGACCTGCAGATTCTGTTATCAGGCAACGGCTGCTCTGGTCTGGGGTCAGACTGCATCACTGTGCAGTTACTTCCTGGAAGGTGCCAGAAAAACATCGGCAAGCGGAGTGACGCTGCTTCATGTCATCAGGTTTACAGACGCGTCCTTGGATAGGGAGCGATACTCGGCCCACCACAGGTTGCTAAAACGGGTCCGTTATTGTCATGATGCTCATCAACACATGTTACTGGTGCTGCACAAAAGGGTTATTTTATTGGGGGAGGGGTCTTCATGTGACACAAATGTCTTTTCTCTTCATGGTTACAGTTTTAATAAAGATTGCAAGTTGCAGCAGGTGTCAGCTACATCTGATGCACCCGGAAGTGTGCTGTGCTGTAAACGGGTGTGCTGAAAGAACTGTAGGGTAGAGTGACGTCAACCCTATACTACATATCCTATACCCAATACCACTAAGGTATGAAGTAGTGTGGATGTACATGTATTATGGGAAAGGTTGGGAAAAATAGTCTGGTTCCTTGAGTCAAAGATTCAAATGGTAACTTTCTGGGTCAACATTTCTGAATCATATTCATGATTCCTACAGATCCTTTAAAGTCTTAAAATACACTCACTGGCTACGTTATTAGGGAAGCTTTTCCCTGTACTGGTTAGGGTCCCCGGTGCCACTTTACAATAAGACTACCCATATAAATAGTTTATGAATGGTTCATAATCTGGTTATTAATTAGGTTGTAACACTTTGTAAATTATTAATAGAGAATTTTAAACAAGTTATAACAGTTTTCTTTTTATTAATGAGTTACTACCATTTATAAGTGGCAAAAGGGAGCCTTATTGTAAATTGTTGCCAGGTTCCTTTTGTCTTCAGAAATGGCTCAATTTGTCGGGGTATAGATTTGAATCGCCCATTCCGCCGCATCATATAGGTGCTCTACTGGACTGAGATCTTTTGAGTGTGGAGGTCATTTGAGTACAGTGACATCATTGTCATGTTCAAGAAACCAGTCTGAGTTGATAAGGGCTTTATGATGTGGCCCGTTATCCTGCTGGAAGTAGCTATTTGAAGCTGGGTACATAAAGGGATGGACACAGTCAGCAACAATATTCAGGTAGGCTGTAGCATTTAAACAAGACTCAACTGGCACTAAGCGGTCCAAAGTGTCCCAAGAAAATATCCCCCACCACTGCCAGCCATAATTGTTGATACAAGACAGGATGAATCCATGTTTTTCTGTTATTTACGCCAAAATCTGCCCCTACCTGAATGTTCCAGCAGAAATTGAGAATCATCTGATCCAACAAGATTTTTTCTAATCTTTCATTGTCCAAGTTCGGTGAGCCCGTACCCACTGTAGCCTCAGGTTCCTGTTCTTGGCTAACAGGAGTGACACCCGGTGTGGTCTTACACTGCTGTAGCCCATCTGCTTCAAGGTTTGACGTGTTGTGTGTTCAGAGATGCTCTTCTGCATACCTTGGTCGTAACGAGCGGTTATTTGAGTTACTCTTGGCTTTCGATCAGCTTGAACCAGCCTGACTATTATTCTCTGACCTCTGCCATTAACAAAAAATTTTGCCCAGAGAACTACTGCTCACTGGATCCTTTTTGTTCTTTTTCAGTAAATTCTCTATAAACCCCAGAGACGGCCGTGCAAGAAAATGCCAGTAGTTCAGCAGTTTCTGAAATACTCATATCAACCCATCTGGCACCAACAACCACGCCACATTCAAAGTCACTGAAATCTCCTTTCTTCCCCATTCTGGTGTTTGATGTGAACATTAACTGCTCCTGACCTGTATCTACATGATGTTACACTGTCATGCTGACAAATGATCGATTGATTAGATATTTGCTTCAGTGAGCAGTTGAAGAGGTGTAAAGTTTTAAATTCTTATAATCGTATCCATACAGTAAATACGACTCCTTATATTCATAATTTGTGTATATTTTTGCTTTTTATTGATTTACTTTCCTTATGATTCTTTACCTTTCTACGTTTGGTCTGACCTGCTCCCCTAACTCTACTTTGCACACTTATACTTGAAGTGGTGGGAAGCAGGTTTGCGAAAACGGAAAAATGCAAATTAGAAAAAAAAAGTGAAATTCCGTTTCAGAAAACGTGAAAATGGCGGTGCAGCCGCCCAGGTGAGGCGCTCGGCACCAGCATTCATGGGAAAAGCTGTTAATTGCACAGCAGGTTCCTATTGGCTCCCTATTAAAATTTAGCTTCCCTGATGTTTAATGAATCTTTGAAACTGGCAGTTCTTAGCAAAGCAGGGCTCAGAAAGCTTTTTTTCGGTTAGCAGTTTAAAATGTCGTAACTGGAGAACGGCACCAGTGAATCGCGTGAAATTTTCACCCCTGGGAAGGTTCCGCAGCTACCCATAACTTTCCCATTTGGGCGATTTCGCTTCCCTGATTTTTACTGAATTTTTGAGTCAGGACTTCAGGCTTTTCTGAGAGAAGCATGCCCTGTGGGTCTGCTATGCAGGTCTAAATATCCTAAACGCTCCCTCTGTCCTCTCTCTCTCTCTCACTCTCTCTCACCCTCTCTCTCCCTCTCACACACACACACACAATAGCAATACCATGGCTTTTTAGTTGTTGAGGCTGTAAGAAGGATATTAAACAGTATTGAATTTGTTTAAAAATATCGTGCAGCAATCTCGATCTCGTGGAGATTCCATCACCCAAACCCTATGTCCCATGGATCTGCTCTCTGTCCAGAAAAGCCCAGGAAAATAATATCGCCAGGCTTCACTCTTTGTATAAACTCTAAAATTATATTAATTGCTTCAAAATTGTAAATACATTTAATTTACTGTACACTCTGTTTAAGTTTCATAGCTGGATAATGGGCCTGTTGTGTTTGCCCCTATTATTTGCTCGAGCAAGTGTGCTAGACTGTGCTCTAGCATCTGACCTTCCATTCTAACTCTATACTAGATAAGCAATTATAGGAAATACATGGGAATGAACCTGTCTTTTATATGGTTACTTTCTGTTGCCATTTCATGACACTTCCTGTAGCCAGTCAGTGCCAATAATGGGAGCATAGAGGTCTTTAAAAGAACCATTGAGTTTTCCAAGAGAAATTCACCAGCATTGGCTGAGAGGAAGTATACTCCAAGCATTCATTTATTATATGTGCTGCCTCCACTCTAAGGTTATTACAGTTGTGATACTGCTCACCTTTAAGGGATTCTACCTTAACAACACTCTTATTTGCTTTGTTTCCAGACTGTTGTCTGAGACTTAGTTAATGGAATGAGAAATGCATATGTTTTCTCTCTGGGAAGATGGAGTAGATGCTATCAGGGGCATTTGATCATATTGTCGACATTGCCTGCACGTCATGTTGGCTTGTACATGGGGGGGCTTTGTGGACCCCCCACAGAATTCTGTTGTCAGTAAAGGCGATGAAAGTGCATAAGCAGGGTCTACAGTGCAGGTTGGTAGGGTTATGCCATCACTTCTGACGACACAAGTCAGCCTAGGAGAGTGTCTCTCGTAGCCAGGGGCCTGGATGGCTGAAAACACAACTGATTTTAATTTGGAGGCAGTTTACTCAGTGACCAGGTTCGAGGCCTCAGTTACAGCCATTTTAAGTCGCCTACAGTAAGTCGCCTACATTCGGAACGACTTAAGAAGAGGTAACAGCTCATTTTGTTCGAAATATTTGGAAATAATCTTCTACTTCTTGCCTCCAATGGCCGTTATAAAGGGAGCAAAAATCTATTCTCGAAGTAAGAATAGATGTGCTTAGAATTTCAGTCCATTACCGCAGAAATAAATTTGCCAGTCTAGAATATAAATAGTGATTATTTCAACTTACGGTTCTTCTGCTTTGCTGGGTGTGGACGCCCTTTACCAGCTTCCTGTCCAGTATAGTGTCGCAGTACGTTCGTTGTTTATTTACGACATATTTACCCCCTTATTAATCATTCACAGCTTAGATGGCATGGTATTTTTTTAACCCTGTATTCCTTCTCATTTCCTTGCTCCTGGGTACAGTCTCTGGTTGGACGGAGCCATTTGGATTATAAGTCGGCATTCATAATCGGCAGGCTCCGTGCTGCTGCATGAATAAGGGAACGAAACGGCGTGGGTCCCCACAGCACGAGCGTCGGCTGCGGGATCAGCCACTCCGGAGCCTCTGCTGGTTTCAGGCGGATCTGAAGGGGAAGATGGATGGCAGGGAGCCCAGGTCTGCCGAGGATGATTCAGAGCGATGTGCTCGGCAGATCAAAGCCTCCCCCCGTGCAGACACTTCCGCTCGGCTCTTATTTACTCACACGCACGCACACACACACACACCCACACCCACAAATGCACGCACAAATGCACAGACGCAAAAGCGGACGTAAACATTCGGGCAGATATGAGCACGGAAACAAGGCACTCACACGCACGTTTACGTGCAAGTGTTCACCTTCCAATAGCATGAAGACACTGACACACACACATTTAATGGCTAGAAGCCGATGACTTTGCTAGAGCAGAAACCTGCATCATTGTATAACTGGGAGCAGATTGCTGAATACATACAGCACTCAGCATTCATACTGCAATAATAGCTATTTTTTTTGCCTTTTAATTTGAGCAGGCTTTTTATTTTATTGCCTTTTCAATAATAATTGTATAATTTTAAATAGGGTGTTATGGAAGGAAAATTTCTAAGTGCTACAAACCACCATAGTCATAGTTTACCATAAAAAAAACATTCATCAGTACTCATTTATGCGTAATGGGAAGTTAATGGGTTTTAATTTTTCCATATATTTAATTTATCACATGTAGAAGTGGGGACACTGAGCATTTTAATTGTGTAAATTGCGTAAGCAGTACAGACGGGACTGTGGGTTTCGGTAATTGGACACGCGGTGCACACCTAAGGGTTAGGGTTTGGAGTAACACACTGTGACTTTAGGGCATTGCCATGTGGATGCAGTGTGGCTGCCACATCATGTGGCTCTTATTTACAAATGAAAGTTTGAATTAGAGGTCAGATGAGCATATCCCGAATTTTCAAGGATGGTGCCTTTCCACAAACGTACCTGCTTCGAGCCAAGCAAGCAGTAGACTCTCTGAGTGAGTCAGTGTTCACACCTCCCCTTTACAGCATCCGGACCCGGGGATGGAGGTAGAAATAGCAGATGACCTGAAATAACCGAGTTGGACAGACGCACGGTGACAGGTCCCTGCGGTTCTCTGTCATGCGCTGTTCAAAACCCGCCTCTAATCAGCTCTGTCCCAAGAACAAGGTCCAATAAGCTAAAAAGTCGAAGCCGAGCCAGTTAACAGTCTGTTCGTGTCACATGCTTACTAAACATTCAGGTGTTTTTTGATTCAAGGGACGCCTTAAGCACCATCAGTTGTATGATTCTCTGGTTTTCGCTTCTCTTGTCTTGCAAATGTAGCTGATGCTGCTGTATCTGTTTTTGTTGTTGCGCTAACGCGCAGCTGCCGTCCAGGGGAAAACACATACCTGTTACTGGGCTGCTAACGCGCGACGTGCCTCTAGGATCCGCACTCAGAGCCCTATTGTTTATCATTTGTCTTTTGCACCCAGGGGAAATAATCCATCACCCTGGATTGTGTTTCCATTAAGCGGGGATGACACTCAAATATATGTGAGCAGAAATTGCATCCTTGGCCTGCCACCTCATTTCCTTTTAGCCAATCTCTGTGATGTTAAAACACGGATGAACTCCAGGATGCCAAAGCTGAATTGTGACAAGGCGGCGGTCAAGTTTATAGAGGTGTAGGCATTACTTGATGAAATTGCTCCCTTTGGCTTGAATATTGATGGGCTGGAAATACAGGTTTCAGCTCAAGTAAGTAGTCTAGTTGTCAACCGTAACCAAGCCACCCCGTGGCCTCTTTGGAAGCATCTAGAAGTCTATTCTGTGTCTACGCATCTCTGAAACATGGGTCGTTTAAGGGCCTCGTTTCCCCCAGAGTGTTGAAGCGTTTGCTGTTTTCATGTATGTCCCCTTGACTGCGGCAGTGCGCTTCTCGGCGCAGTTTCAGACAGAGCACTTGGCAGCCTTTGCTGCGTTTCCAGGATACTTACTTACACAAATGCCTGGTAAAACGTTTCGCCAGTGCTGTATAAGTTGCACTAGCTTTCCTGCCTGGGTTCACGCAGGCCATGGGATGCTTTGAGTGACTTTATATGGCAGGATTAAATGGGAAAAATACCTAATTTCTGCAGCTGTGTAATAGGAATCTCCTATAATGAGCGGCCTTACTTTTTGGCTTTCTTGTTATATTCAAACTCACAAAGGGGGGAAGAGCATTGTCTGTATGGATCGGCACTTTCAAGTCCAGGTTTCCAACATTGCATAAAGCAGTAATGCTATTCCTGTGCATTGAAGGTAAGCAGATTTAGTGCTTGTGAAATTTCCTGACTTTATGTGAGTTGTGCTTCTCTTACACATATCTGCCGTGCTGATAACCGCAGTGATGTACATTCCATCTGTCCATCCATTGCCATACCACCTGTCATGCTGAGGGTTTCAATGCCTGGGAAAACTACACTACTGTATAATAGGTGTTGCCGGAGTTATTTAAATCAGTGCTGAGTGAAATTTAACAGAGGCTCAAATTAGTACTTCAAAAGCGTTGTTTCGCAATCCAGTCCTCAGGGACCCACAGTCGTCCACGTTTTTGCTCCCTCTGAGCTCCCTGTAAGACACGCCTTGTTTTTGCTCCCTCCGAGCTCCCTGTGAGACACGCCATGTTTTTGCTCCCTCCAAGCTTGCTATCAGATAGTCCATGTTTTTAGTAGTTCTTGTTTTTCCTTCCACCAAGCTCCCTACCAAACAGTCCACGTTTATGCTCCCTCCGAGCTCCCTACCCGAAAGTCCACGTTTTTGCTCCCTCCGAGCTCCCTACCTGAAAGTTCACGTTTTTGCTCCCTCCGAGCTCCCTACCAGACAGTCTACATTTTTGCTCCCTCCGAGCTCCTTGCGAGACGGTCCTTGTTTTTGCTCCGTTTCACCCAGCCACCTACTCTCGACCGCGTCTGATGGCTTTGCCGGCATTGCTGGGGTAATGGAGAGCCCTTCTCTCTCCCGTAGGATAATTTTGGAGTGCGTCTTCATGCGGCAGAGCTGCACTCCAGTGGCAGGTACAGTAATTAACGCGCAGTGAGCCCCACTCATCGCCACGAAGTGTGTCAAGGTGGATATGCAGCACAATCATCACCAAAGACCTTTGCACTGTTTCCTCACGGATGTGAGAATTTGAGTAATACTGTAAATAATTAATTGACCGCTAATTGGCAATTTCATCTTTGCCCTGAGCTATTTTATACTGGCAAAGGAAGCTATAGACTGTGTACACTGGGACTCTCAACAGGAGAAGCGGGGCGACGATGGAGAGATGGGTGATATTTGTGTGTACATGTGCGTCTTTATTTATATCTCTATTAAATTGTGTGAATTATTACTCTTATTTGCCCCAGACCACGCAATCAACATGTTTTGAAGGTCTAACTACTCTAAGGTTGAACTCCGGTGTTAATAAAACCCTCACACATTGCTGCTGTCACATGTACACAGTGTGCGCTGTGCTTAGCTACACAACACCCCCCCCCTCCGTCCCTCCCCCACCGGGCTTCAGTAAATGTCAGTATGATTAAATGGAGTCGCGGGGAGGGAGGCGCTGGCATGTCACAGTAAATGGTGCTCCAGCAATGTGCAAACGGGGGGACGCCATATTAAATCTGGCGGGGGAGCCAGTAGAAAAGTCAGGAAGGTAATTACCATGTGGGATAAGTGCTTTGGGAACGCTGCTCAGGGAGTGCCATAAAACGCTCGCAATTTCAGCCGAACGGGCGGCCTGCACCGCCTTCCCAGCCGTGCTCGGTTATTGTTTCACACTCATGTCCGCATGAACACGCGTCGTCCACTTTCTGCCCAAACCTCACCTAGCTGGTCCCTCCGTGTTCCGGGGAGCATATGAAAGCAGGGGCTGGCCACGCCTTCCACTAGCTGTCATACGGATGAGACAAACTCACCTGCCGATATTCGGACATTTATTTGACATTTTTTACTCTTCCTGATTGAATCATCGGCAAAACGGCATGGGGCACATTCTACTCTCCTTGTGATTTATGCTGTAATTGTGAGTTTCACAGATTCTCTGGAATAACTCCTCTGTCACAGAGACAGGAGGGAGGTTCTGAAGCCAGAAGAAACGAGGGGGAGTGGCAAGGGTAGGAAGGCGTGGTGCTGGTGCCCCGTTCCCAGGCCCCCGGGCTCCCAGAGCCCCTTAGTCTTTATCTGGCTCAATTAAAAGCACAGCGTGGGGCTTTGCGGTGACAGGTAGGGACCTGCTGTCTTCCAAAGTTTCTTACGCGATGATGCAATTAAAACCAGAGGAAGAATTACGGAGGAAACGGACGATGCTGGCAAAGTATGCAGATAATGGTATGAATTTAAGTGGGATTTTTGCAGCAAATTGACTCGATGGCTCGTTAGGCCCATTAAAACAGCAAGCATGCAATTACTGCCAAACGGAAAGCACTCCTCGCTCCTTTCATCTGCATCGCAAGTGTCCGAAAGCCCCCAACCCCCCCCTTTTCCATATCTTACCCCGGATTTTAATCCACAGTTGCTTGCTGATTCTCCTATTCCTTTTCCCTCTTGCTTGCAGATTCTCTGTATCTTTTAATGGCCTCCATGGTCACACTTCTCGTCTTCGATTAACAGTTAGCCTCATTTAAAATTTTCATTCTGCCCCTTAGTGGATAATTTTACCTAAAGCAACTTAAAACAACTTACAATTTAGATTTTTTTTTTATGAGTGACCTAAACTTTTCCAAGGGTACTAAAAGCTTTTTCAAAAGGATCTGAACCTTCACCGGCAGTGTCTGACTTTATTTACTGTCTAAAGGTGCCATCAGCTTGTCCTCCTGTATCAGGCCTAATGCCCACACACATATGGTTGGCCCTGCCCTCAGGCTGTGTGTACGGGAAGGCGAGAGGGACACACTTCGGTTTCAAGCTGCTGATGCCTCTGTTCAAATGTCCTAAGACTGTAGCGCATGTGGAGATTAGCAAAGGGAGCACATGGTGCGGGGGGCACCTCGGGGAGACAGAAGGCATCTGGGGTGCTTTCTTCAGCACTTACTAGCCATTGCTTCAAATTTGAGCATTCGATGGAAGGTGCTTGTGATACAGCACTGTACTTTCCCTTTGAGGGGAACTCAACGGACAGCTCATTCATTTCTGTGTGGGTATGGCTGGAATCAGGGGTGTAGGAGCTGCACAGGACAGGGAGAATGCGTACCCCCCAATATTTAATTTGGATTCATTTAACCCCCACAGCCCTTAAATAGATCGTGGTATTTAAAATATTAAGTTGTCTCCGTCGAATATCAAACTGTCCCCTACGCCATCGATTGGTGTATCTCCAGGCTGAGAAAAGACCAGAGTCTAACTAGAGTCCCATAGCTCTTGTGCGCCTCTTATTGGTGTTAAGTACCTCTGGACCTCTGATCCTCGGACCGCGTGTGTTTGGAGCACAGCTACATCTCAGGCGAAGGTCCTCCGGGTATCGGTTCCTTTGCAGTCACCTTTCGCCTTCCCAGCCGGTGCACACATTTGCACACTCCGCAACATCTCCTGCGAATCGTATTTTTCCGTAGCTGCACTCCTCCTGTACGGCAGCGTAGTAGCGGTGCTGGTATTTTGTAAGAAATACTCATTTTCTGCCTCAGGGGAAAATATGAATTACCGGCTGATCTGGGGCATTGAGGACTGTGACATTTAAATTCAAAGGGTAATGGTATGCAGTGTCGTAATATGTGGCCCATTGTTTGGGGCTCTTAGATAAAGATCGAAAACGGCGCTCAGCAAAGTCCCCACCCGAGGCCTTACGTATACACGCCGTGCCTGAAGTGAGGCCGTCGCTCCACCCGATCTTTGTTTGTCCTCTGCTTGAACTGTTGTCGCATTTGCATTATGCAAATGGGGGGTTACCCGTCATCGTTAACGGTGGTATTGGGCCCTGCCAAAAAGCTATTTGCCGCTGAAGCCGAAATGAAGTGTGGGAAGGGCATGTCCAGGAGAGCGCAACCGTTCCCCCATCTGGTCTCGGTTGTGCACCGGTCCCCCAAACAATAAATCTGCGTGCCAGTCCGTCCCTGACGACGTGCGCCTAGGGGCTGACACTGTCCCTCCACCTCTGTAGTCTTGAAAACTTGGCTCCGGAGTTCCTCTGGCCCCAGGGACGGGCAGTGGAGGAGGACTCTTACAGTACACTAATCTGCTCTCCACCAGCAGCGCGGCCTACCAGCCAGCGCCCCCCGCCTGCAGATCACAGAAAGCCTGAGTCTTACCGCCGGAGACGCAGAGAAGCTCCAATAATTAATGTGAAATTCCACTTGGTCACAACCTAGAACATGAGCTGTAATGGAATAATTAGTTCAGCTACCAACCAGCAGCTGACCTAGAAAAATCTACTGTTTCTGTGACACATTTTTCTTCATATTTAGCTAAAGAGGCTTTTTTCATTATGTCTCGAAAGCACATCTATTCTTTTGATGAGATACATTTAGCAGGTCGAAGCAGGAGCTATACTCTGTAATTCATCTTGAGATGTTTGAGTGCATTTTATTAATTAAGGCATTTAAAATGACCATTTTTATGTAATCTGTAGCACTGGCAATTAATACAGTTGTTCCTTTTATAAAAATATCTGTCTTGTATATTAAGGCATGATCATTTTATAAAATTTTAAATGGAAATATGACAGCAATAATATAATATGTAAGGTGGGTAAGTTTCTAACAGATTATATTATGTATATATTATGTTGATTTTTTAGTGTTAGTGATGGTTCCTGGTTAAGGAAACTCCAGACGAATTTAATGATCCCTGGAACGGTGTCAGTCATTATTAAATTGGCATCTCTTCATCACTTTCATGAACAAATCGTCATATGAGGTTTTCTGTAAGTTGGAGAAAAGGAATATTGGATTTAATACTGCTCTCACCCATCAACTTCTTAAAGCTTAACAATACAGCATAATTGACTGATGTTTCTTCTGAGTTTCACGTGTTTCCTTCATTGCTGGGTCCATTCTTCACCAAATGAGTCAGAACCTTTTTAAATGTCTTTTTTTCCTGGACGGGTGTCTGTGCTGAGGGTCCTGGTGCCTTTGAGGACTTTCAGTTCCATAATTTGACAGTTAAATTGTCTGCCACGCTCTGTACCTGGAGATGGGGCCTGTGAATTGGAAGCCATCTGCTGTGACAGTGATGCACGGTCACCGGCAAGGTTGGCTCGATTCCAGATGCCACCTGTGACCTTGGCGTCTGTCTGGGTGCTCCCTGCTGTCCTGCTGGATTTGCCAGGGGCTCCTCTTGGTGCCACACCTTCCCGAGGACCTACCCTTACCCTCCGAACCAGACTGGCTCACTTGCTCTGATGGGTCAGCTTCTGATTGGCCGTCCCCGTGATGGCTCCGCCTCCCACCCAATGCATTATGGGACAGACAGACCTGCATGCTGCGGTCAGTGTGCAGAAAATGTGGAAAGCCAGCAGGGGCCCCCCAGGTGTACACACCAGCGTCGAGCGACTGGGGGTGGGGCCTCACCGCAGTTTTCCCAGCTTGGGAAATAAATAACGTGAAGTATGCTGACGGATTGCAAATAGATCTAGCGGAAGTGGGAAATAGATAAGTGTGTGAAGGTGAGGCGAGGCCTTTTGTGGACCAATGACTCCTTCCTGGCTAATAAATACGTATTAAGTGTAATTACTCTCATGCTTTATAAAGGTTGCCTCAGCAATATCTCTGTGAAGGTTTATGCGTGTACTTTTATTATTATTTATGAGGATAGTGATCAATTTCTTTTCAGATGGTGGGCAGCCTGCTATTGCAGTAATATATTTTCTCCAAACTGGTTTGAGCGTGCCGCTAACCCAAGTGGGTAATTTCACCCTCCATAATTTAAACCTTATTTCCATTGGTAACTGATAGCTCCTTACAGCTCCTGTTTCTCTACTGTTTTCTCACACTTATGCCCTTATGTGCGTATCTCGGTACAGTATCAGTTTATAAACCAATCAGTGAGGAAATCCTCTCGCAGTCTTCTGTAGCCCAATAGAGGAGAATGTTTAGCTGTTTATAATTGTAGGCCTGTGTGTATCCATCTGAATGCGACATGGCCGTAAATTATGGGAGGGTTGTAACCCCCTCCAATAATCAAAACCCGCCAATACAACCCCAGACTCCCTTAAATGAGTTGAGACCTCAACCCTCCCAATGCTTAACCCAAAGTCATACCCTTGGAATGGAGTGTGTTGTTGGAGGATGTCAGGAAGACAGTGAAGGCAAAAGTGACACGCAGACATCAGAAATGTTTCTGCAGTACTTGGAGACGGGAGTTCGTGTAAGAGAAGCTGGAAACATGCATGTCTATAGCCTAAGGCAGCCCTCCAAGCAGGCGACTACAGATATCCATCAATTACCGCACATTTTCATAAACCCTTCCTTCTGCCTTATTATATTTGGGGGAGGAATCATGATTTGCATAAAGATTTATCCACCTTGGAGGAAATTAATGATGCTGTCACTGTCTGTAATATCCCCTTATCGCCCCGTCACAGGGATTTCTCTAGGGTGCATCAACGGCATTGATTCCTGCCTTAATCTCTCTCTAGAAACAAAAAGCCCCCTGACAGTCGGGCATTGAGGAGCACCGTGCTCCTTTCCCGCTAGGAATGTTTACTGAACGTTATAATGACATTATGGAAACATTCAACGTGTCCAGTTTTTCTGATGTTACCTGAACATTATCCCGTCACTACAACTACTATCAACTAATAACAGGAAAGAAGCGAAAGGGCATGGTAGGGCAGTGGATAACTCTCACTTTACACTTCAGGGGTCATGGGTTCAAGGCTGGACAGCATATTCTCATTGTCCACAGATGGCACTTTTAAATATTAATACTTTATTATAAAACAATGATTTTGAACGTTAATTATGTTAAATGGATGTGCAGGTAATACTGTCGTGCTGACATGGACCGAACCTTTGTTAAAATGTAATGTTCCACTAATGTTACAATAAGAACGTTCTTTGCAAACTTTAAGAAGACCTTCACGTATGGTTGGGAATGTTCCCTGTTAGATGGGTATTACATTCCCTGGCAAATCTAATCCCTGTCTGAACTGAGGTCAGAATTGGAGTCTTTCAGTCCAGCCTTTATTTCAGTCCATAATTATCGACATTGCATGTAATGCACATGTAATTGTGAGAGGCAGCTAGGTTTTGACGTTTTCATACCGTCACACCGTTCACACACTATACCATGGTATATGGTATTTTCAATAGCAATGTTATTTTGCACAGTTTCGGTATTTTGAAATCTACGATAAAATTCGGCAAACAGGCATGGGGGAGGGGGGGGTCCTCGTTATAAAATTCGCCAAACGAAGGTCTTCAAATACTTTCACTGAAACATTTTTGCTCTCATAAGAAACAAACTTTGCAATTTAAAGAATTTGTTCCTTTTCAAGATGATCTAGTGAATTTTACAAATCAGTGTAACATTTACTGCCACGTAATTTGCATGAGCTCTGCATGCATTCTCCTATCCAATCGCTATCAGTTATGTCCTTGTTATCGTCTGCACTAAAGAATGCGGCGCATTGGTAAAAAATTTTGCAAAAATGACTGAGGAGGACAACAGTGAACAAGAACTGGGCTAAAAAACATTACCCTTCTGGCATGTATTATATATTCAAATTTCATAGAGACAATATTGAGTTAAAGCAAGTAATTTGCCAGCAAAACTGACGGTAACCCTAACCATTTGTTTGATGGACTCTGGGTATAGGTAAGGTCTGTTTAGCTATAGCAGTGATGTCCTGTACAGTTCGCCCTGCATATCCACAGGTTCCGCATCTATGGATTCATACAACCGCCGATAGAAAACATTCAGAAAATAAATCCAGAAAATTCCAAAGAACACACCCTCATATCCGTGGCTCCCCTGTGCCACACCCTGATACCTGCGGCTGCCCCGTTCTGCACCCCCATCTCTGCGGCTCCCCTGTGCCACATTCTCATCCCCGCAGTCACCCGTCCCGCACCCTCAGCCCCGCGGCTCCCCCGTGCCGCACCCTCATCCCCATGGCTCTCTTGTTCCGCACCTTCATCTCTGCGGCTCCCCTGTGCCACACCCTCATCTCCGCAGTCACTCGTCCCGCACCCTCATCTCCTCGGCTCTCCTGTGCCACACCCTCATACCTGCGTCTCCCCTGTGCCACACCCTCATCCCCGCAGTCACGCGTCCCGCACCCTCAGCCCCACGGCTCCCCCATGTCGTACCCTCATCTCTGCGGGTACCCCGTGCCGCACCCTCATACCCGCGGCTCCCCCGTGCCACACCCTCAGCCTCGTGGCTCAGATAGTCTGTCGCAGGGGGTGGGGATGATTGGATTCGGCAGTCTCGGCCCCAGTCTGCTGCTTGCAGACGTGTGAGAGCCAAACCACAGTGAGCGAGGCGAGCTCTGATAAGCGAGGCCGACAGGGGCCACTTCCTGTACCTGCCGTGAGGTCGCGCTCATTAATGGAGGTCGGCGCTTGCTCTCCGGCTCTCATGGCAGCACGCCCCCCCCTCTCCCCAGTAGCCTGGCCACCCCTCCCCTCCCGCTAGCAACACGGCTGCTCCCTTTGGCCAGCACTGCCTCTGGTCTGACCAAACAGTTACAGGTATCGGTGACAGGCCTCCCCACTGCCAAACGCCAGGAAGGAAATAGATTAATAAATAGAATAAATGACTCTTTTTGTTACCTTAGAATGCTAAATCCTTCCGCTTGCCCTACTAATTGGTTTCTCACCCTTAACTCTCTATTCTTCTTTTATTTAGGCCAGGAAATTACTGTGTCAATTTTGGCTTTAATTTTTAGCTCAGTGTCTATGTCCTGACTCTCACATCAGTCATTCTGCTCTGATTGATGGAAGCACGTGACAGGAAGTGATAGCGAGAGTTGGGGAATCAGCATGCTCGTCACATGCGGCGCGCCCGGAAGCTTCTGGGAGCTGGAGATTTAGCGCCGACAATGGGCGTGCGTTCGCGGTGGCATATCCCTATCTGATTATCGTGTTTATCTTGTCAAACAGCGTCGGCCCAGTCGGGAAGATCCGTCTCTGACTCTCTGGGGACTTGCGGGTCGGCCACAGGAAGCAGGGGGGGGGGGGGGGGGCAAGGGGACGTTTCAAAACCTCTTTGTTGGCCTGGGTTGTGGTTAAGTGGGGGGGAC
>JAODJX010000109.1:7184833-7195280 GCA_026776945.1 Isichthys henryi
CCCCCCCCCCCCCCCCCCCCCGCCCCCCCCCCCCCCCCCCCCCCCCCCCCCCCCCCCCCCCCCCCCCCAAGCGGACGTGTCACATCCTCTGTGATGGACTTGGTTGTGGATAAGTGGGTGGGAAGTGCCGCAGTTTGACTGTAGTGCCATTTGCCCTGGAATTAATTAGGGGGCTGCCACATACACATTTGTTTTCATATCTTTGTGGGAATGGTCCATTCATTCCTTTGGGCATAACCCTAATCCCAGCAATGACAACCTTAACCAGCCCTAACCCTAACCATAATTAACCAAACACAATACTATGCTTTTGGCTTGTTTTAATTTTTTGATTGCAGTCACAGATTTTTATAAAATTGAGTTTCCCCTTATGGGGACTGAAAGGAATAATCCCCCACAACACCAAAGTAATGGGTTTTTATCACATCGTGGGGACATTTGGTCCTCACAATGTAATACTTTTGTGACCACGCATGCACACACCTCGCTGAGCTCTAACTAAATAACACAAAGAACACTGTTTCTGCTCATTAATGGTGCACTCAGTATAATTATTCTAAATGACAAAGCTGGGGATATAGTCTCTTTGAATACTGAGAATAGTCTCTTTGTTTTTAGTGCATGTTGGGAGCCACATCTGATGCTGAAACACCGGCCTTTACACTTGGCTAAGGGGGGGGGGGACTCTGAGCCAGTCTCAAAGGTCAGCTACTGGTCAGTTCAGTGCCTCAGTGGGGGACCTGGGGGCATTCAGTGCGAGGAGTAGCAGGGGTGAATAGAGCAGCACGCAGCTGCTAATGGCTCGGAGTGCGCGGTGATGCTAGGGGCATCCATGGCGAGAGACCCCCCCATGCTGTGCCCTGCTACTGTGCGGCTGGACGGTGGCCATCGTTAGCGTGTGATCTGTGTAATCTGCTAAGATAGCCCTGTGTGCCGTCCACCCATCCTCTTCGCCATGGAAGGAACCACAACCGCACTTTTGGCCTCATTGGGTGAAGTGAGTGAAATCGCTGGGCTGAGTGATGAGTCTCGAACCTCAGGCTGGGTCTCTCCGCTACGACGTCAGCTCATATGCCTTGAGAAAAAACCTACTTTGATCCCATAGGCTCCTGCCGACATCATGGCTGCTTTTAACAGTAATGTGCTTTTTAGATACTTGCATATTTATCGCAGCCCCATTGTCAGAGATGGTGGTTTCAGAATTTCTTCTGCAGACTCTTCCTCCAACAGCAGAAACTCTTGTTTTACTGACGGGCTGTTTCTTTTTACACTGTTGTTAGAGCAATGCAGGTCCTCTGGGGGGTTGCTCTGCCAGCCAGCTCCGGGGCAGAGACCCCATGAAGCCAAACTGGCTTGCTGGCTCTTCGATGATGGTTTGACAGCCGGCCCTGTCCCGCCCACGCTGTGGGCTTTACCTGGGAACACCGTAGGGGGGCTGTCATTCTGGCACATTCTGTGTCTTGGCACTCAACATCTGCCACGGGATTAAGGCTGTGCTCTGCTAGCACCTTCCCAAATTTTTCCACGATTTTTCTTTCCTCTGGTGCTCCACCAACACTAGGTGTCCGATATCCGGAACCAGCTTAAGAACATAACAGAACAGCACCCTTTTCCGTGAATTGCCCTTGAGGATCATGTGTATGTTTGGTTTCTTTTACTGTGTTTTTTGCCTGTGGCTTCTGGGCTGTGTAACTGGCGCTCTGCTCACTGTGCTAATGAATGAGGGGAATCACAGCCTAAACAGTCACAGACCGGAGCCTCAAACTCGGGGTCTGCAGTTCGGCTGCAGCATTTTGCAGCGTCTCACCAATGTTGTTTATTTCCAATTTCCCTGCCTCCTCATATTTATATTGTCGTCCTGCTGACATTGCAGACATTTTTCCCCCCGACACAAACAGAATGTGTAATTTTGCCTGTTTGAGTGGCATGCACTGAACGCCCCCCCATCTCTGCAGCAATTAGGTCTGGCTCCCTTTCTGAATCCTCCACAGCATCAGGCTGGCCGGAGATTGAGACGCGTGCTAAGCTTCCTGTAACGTCACATGTTTTACGTCTGCTCTCACAGAGGGATTTTTCTGAAAACCAGAACGAAAGTTAAACATGAAATTAAGCATAAGGACGGCAGCCAGGTGGACTCACTCGGACCTAACCTCTGGTTTCGATGTTATGCACCATTAGGGTGCAGATTGTAATTACCTGTGTTTTTCCAGTCCCATATTCAGCGTTAACATTTATAAGACTGCAAAGGAGTTGTCAATACGATACCTTTTTCTTTCAGTTTCATCCCATTAGAAGCAAGTTTGACTTGCAAATGTGTCCTTCTCCTTTTTGGTGAGACCCTCTTATATCCATGTCATAGAATCTGGCAGGAACTTTATTCGAAACAAACAGCGATGAATGGACACACCTTAAGCTTCACTCACACGACCCGCCAGACCTCCCGCCTGGCTGGTCGGCCTCTTTGACGAGTTGGTCTCCAAGAACTTGGTGGCAGGACTGAGCCCGCTGACTGCGAGGTAGGCAGGCGAGACGGGGGGGTTGGACTCAAGTGCCGAGCCAAACAGGAGACACTAAGGATGAGATTCAAAGTGTAAATTAGGGTCAGGCAAGTGGTATCCAGGATGCTAAGCTAGACAAGAATGCAGAGGAGAGTGCTCAAGTCACAAGTGGAATAGGTAGAACCAGTCAAAATCTGTAAGGTAAATGGAACCAGGAAGCCAAGAGACCAGGAAGCCAAGAGACCAGGAAGCCAAGTGACCAGGAAGCCAAGAGACCTAGAAGCCAAGAGACCAGGAAGCCAAGAGACCAGGAAGCCAAGTGACCAGGAAGCCAAGTGACCAGGAAGCCAAGAGACCTGGAAGCCAAGAGACCTAGAAGCCAAGAGACCAGGAAGCCAAGAGACCAGGAAGCCAAGTGACCAGGAAGCCAAGAGACCTAGAAGCCAAGAGACCAGGAAGCCAAGAGACCAGGAAGCCAAGTGACCAGGAAGCCAAGTGACCAGGAAGCCAAGAGACCTGGAAGCCAAGAGACCTAGAAGCCAAGAGACCAGGAAGCCAAGTGACCAGGAAGCCAAGAGACCAGGAAGCCAAGTGACCAGGAAGCCAAGAGACCAGGAAGCCAAGAGACCCGGAAGCCAAGAGACCAGGAGACTGAGCAGGTCAATGTGACCAAATACAGCACTAAGCAAGGAAACAATGTCCGTAAGGAGCTTAAAAAGGTTAATATTTTAAATGCTATATTAACTGCAAGTGCAAATGATTACTAAGTGAAACCAGCATGGATGACATGGCAGGTCATCTCTGTGGTGCTATTTGGACTGGATGTGACAAACCCACTTCTTTCTGAGATGTACCCCTCGCTTGCTTCCTCCACATTTCCATCCATCCTGTCATCGTTTGCTCTGCACCCAGACCATCGTGCCAGACCTGCTTCGTGCCCTTGTCGTTGCTGTCGTCCACGGTGAGCAGCAGACATGAGATTGCAGTTCTCGTCGTGAGGACCTCGAGTCCCTTCTCCGTTCCGGTAGTGAGCGAATAGCTGCTGTCCCGTCCGCATCATGTACGGTTTGGATCTGCTTTTGACTTCTTCCAGCGCTTTTTTATCATTCAGGAGATGCTGGCAATCCAGCAAGTCACACAAAAGACATAGATAGGCAAGCAGGCAGGATAAGCTCTTTGCTGCTTTTTCACATACTTTCTGATCCACACATGAGCATGTACAGCCCCTTTCAGGTACATCCCTCTTCATGAACTGCCCTAAATTACTTCTTTCGGCTAATTGGGATCATAATCATGTGACGGTCAGCGCGAACAGTATCGTTCTGTCTCCTTCCTAAAACGAGCCACCGAGCCTGTCGGCCTTTGTGTTCCGTCCGGTGGTGCAGCAGCAGACCGTCTGCTCAGTATAAACTTCGACAAAGCCTCTCTGCTCCACACATAAACTCAGCAACTGGCCCTGGGGTGTACCTGTCCCAGCGTGAGGAGGTTCCGGGCTGACGGGCCGCGGCGTACCTGCTCAGATCTGCAGCTAGTGGGCAGCATAGCTGCCGTGAAGCAGCATAAAATGCAGCGGCAAATGAAATGTCCCCGTAGCCCCGATTACCGGCCCCTCTGCGGGATTATAGAGTCTGCAGATTTGGAGGTGGCCACGACATGAGCGGGAGCAAAGCAGCTGTAGAAAATGGCTCCGTTCTGTGGCGTGTGATTGGATTTGCCGAGGTCGTCCTCACGTTTGCGTTTTCGCTACATTAGCCTTGGCCCTGCCACTCTGTAACGGAGCTGATGTTCCGGTCCTGCCGCCGTTTCCGGGCTCGACGTGACTGAGCCTCCGCTCAGACCCGGACCCGCTTATTCGTTTGCATTCTGCCTGTGTGGCGGGTGCAGGTTTTTTGGCTGCTCGTTCACAGCATTTCATTACAGGCACCTTAATTAAAAGCTCACAGTGTGTGTAATAACTCTGGGATGGTCCTGTCTGCACTGAGACGGCGGAGAACACAATGTCTCTCTGCTGCTGGAGAATGCCCCAGCCTGAGAGGCCAGGCGGCCCTGCATACATTAACAGGAGAAGGCGGGGAGGTGTGTGTGTGTGTGGGGGGGGGTTTCATAGTAGCCAAGTTTCTATGCGCTCAGGTGAGATGACTGTCTTTCTTTTTTGTGCACTGTGGGGGGGGGGGAGTTGTGAAAGAGAAGCCGATAATTAGACACTCCCAGTATTTTACAGCATGAGAGGCTGAGGTGTAGAGCGACACTGATAATCGGGAGGCATCTGGGTGGCACAGCAGAGGGCCAGCCGACGCCCCCCAAGCCTGGGGGCTGCGGAGCCTCCAGCCGATGGAGACGGGTGGAACTCAGACGTACTGTAATGAGACGCGTGCAGAAGTGAGGACATGCACACACTCACCCGCACACACACACACACACACACACACACACATGTTTGTGTTCATATCTTCATGGGAGGGGTGATGTGGCTGGCCTGAGCAGCTGGCTCTTTAGCAGAGCGTGGGCACCTTTCTGCAGGTGTGGCTGCCGCCTTCTGTTGCTCAGCGAAGCGCCACATCCTCCCACGTCCTACTTCTTTAATTTCTTTACATGAATGGATCCTCCCTGAAAGCATAAGGGATGCTGTCAGACCCAAGCATTTAGCTAAGTCTCCGATGCTCTCGTGGACCGATCGGCGCCCCCCAGTGGATGCGGTCCCCCAGCAGCAGACGCTCAGGACCCATCCCTCAGGGGAGCTTTTCCCGTCATTAATTAGGCTAAGGTGCGGGGGGCTTATGGAGGCCCACAGGGCCCACTGGGCTGCTTCAGGGATGTCCTCATTGTGACAGCGATGTCGATCTTCTGGGGTGGGGGGCTGTGAAGATTCTTATTTATTTTGGCCTTATGCCTGTGGCCTTGCTGGGGGAAGCAGACAAGGAAGAAACTGAACAGCAGAGATTCCGTCGTCTTTCAGTCTCACTAAACATTCCCCCCCAGACCTACATTCCTGCCATGTGTATGTGTGGGTTGGGGGGGGGGGGGCACAGATCAGACCCAGGATACAGAGGGGCGGCGTGTCTTCCTCTCCTCCTTTGACAGGCTCTTGGCTGATACAGTGGGGTGGGGAGGGGGGTGGGCACCACCACTTGGCTGAGTCCACTTTCGTTTTCACTGCACATCTGCCGGACTGACATAGACTATGAGGAGAGGGGGGAGAGAGTGATAGTGTGTGAGTGTCAGCAGGGGTGCATGGAGGATGGAGGGGGGTAGCTTTGGGGGCGCCCACCGCGATCCTGACGAGTACCCAGCGTTAGTGGGGGAATAGAGGAGCTGGCTGGGTGATGCAGTTCGACGTGGCGGCACCGCAAGTGCCTTTGGATTTGGAAGTTACTGATGCCAGGGAGCTGGGGGCCGCAGGCAGGACCGACAGGCAGCGCGGCGTGAGTGGGAAGCAAAGTGTGGCGCATAGGAAAGGCTGAGACTGGATGGGCCCTCGTCACAGGCGGGGCCCGCATCACAGACGGTGCGCTCATCACAGGTGGGGCCTCATCACAGGCAAGACCCTCGTCACAGGTGGGGCCCTCTTCATATCGCGGTGCCTCGTCACCAGCGGGGCCCTCGTCACAGGTGGGGACCTATTCACATCGCGGGGCCTCGTCATCGGCTGGGCCCTCATCACAGGTGGGGCCCTCATCACAGGCAAGACCCTCGTCACAGGCAGGGCCCATTTCACAGGCAGTACCCTCGTCTCAGGCGGTGCCTCATCAGAAGTGGGGCCCTCTTCACAGCACGGGGCCTCGTCACCCCGGCGGGGCGCTCGTCACAGGTGGGACCCTCTTCACATTGCGGGGCCCTCGTCATAGGTGGGGCCCTCATCACAGGCGTGGCCTCATTATAGGCGGGGCCCTCGTCATAGGCAGGTCCTCATCACAGGCGGGGCCCTCATCATAGGCGTGGCTTCATCATAAGCAGGGCCGTCATCACAAGCAGGGCTCATTCTGCTTACCGCTATTTAGTTTCAATCTTGTTTTGTTTCTTTTGTGGCGTCATCCTACCCCAAAGTCCTTGTAATTCTAAGATTGGTGTAATTATGTCACTTCACCACTGCCACCAAGAAATGAGCTGTACCCCATGTGAAACGTACCCGTGCTGACATGGCTGTGCTTACTAGCAGAGCCGAAAGCGTAAGTGAACCAGGCAGGTTGCGTCACCATCATCTGATTAGTCAGAATGCACAGACACACAAAAAAAACTGATGATCTGTATTGATATGTATGGTATTATTTGTACTGTTGTATCGCACACTGCGATGTACTGATGCATCCCCGATAACTTGGAACCTCCAGCCACCTACTTAAAAAAGTACTACAGAATGACTGAACTGAATGGATTCATAAAGTGAATTTACGCAAGCTAATGCTAATTCTGCTAGCATTTGATGCTAACATAACAGAGCGATTCTCACTGACGTGTCAGCAGAAATTAGCAAATTGTAATTCATGATTTACAGTACACCGCGTAAACAGTAAACAAGCGTCACCGTCACCCGTCAAAACCCTTAAGGCCTTTACCGAGCCAACCCTTCTGCAGTGGAAAATCGAAGCGAGCCGGAACTGCGCAGTAACTAGTGTCTCTCGCGATACAGACTGGTTCCCGTATGCCTGTGGAAAAACACCATTAGTGAAAGTCGCGGTGTGCAGGATGTGGTAAGTACTGATTTGTCCTGCAGCAGAACGGCAAGCGAATTGGCTGGATCTGTCAGAAGGGGGGGTTCAACACAAAAACAGAGCCTAACTCCCATAAGCACACATTGTAATGGAACGGCCCTGCCTGTCCTGAGAGTAGCTCCCTGAAATCTTACTACTTTTTCATTTTTCACTTTTGCTTTCTGGTTGTGTGGGTGGTCTAGGTCCCACCCATCACTGAAACATGCTGGTATTTCTAAATTGCCCACATTTTGCATGTGTCCTGTGATGGGCGCTTTGCTACTGTCACTATGAAGGGTGTGAGGATGCCATTACCTCTCGGTGCTGACACAACACTGTGTACCTTAATACAGATCCTACATCTCCTTAGGCCTCGGCTGCCACAGTTGTTTTACTTCCTGTTTCGTTCGCATGCAGTAGCATTAAGTTGTTAAAATTTGTCTTAATTCCCGGGAGACCAATAGTCGCTTCAGCTTTCAATTTGCCATGGTTTGTTCGCCGTCTCCGTAATGAGAAATGCACAGACACGCTTGCAGGTTGCTCAGTAGCTACTGCAGAGCCGCCAGATGTGATTCTCCCCCCTCCTCCCATGTGCGATGTGGTCCAGCAAGCAGATCCATCAGGAATGGGGAGGCAGCAAGTCCGCACGCAACCAGCGAACCTGAACCTTATGTCCTGAACCTTATGTCCTGAACCTTATGTCCTGAACCTTATGTCTTTCTGTGCCCTTTGACAGTGAACATGGCCTGATGCATAAACACAGATAAAGAATTGAAATACTGTTTCATTTGCCATTTGTAAAAGTATGTCTACCGGCACACTAGAATACTTATTTTCACATATCTCATCTTGCTCTCCTTTTTTTAAAAGGACACACAGGTCAGATTGAAGGCTACTGCCTGAGCACAGGATCAGCTGTTCATTTGGCAGCCCAAGAGCATTTTTTCGGAGGGTTAAGGGTCTGTTAGTGACGGGACTATTCTACCAGGGATGGGACTTCAACCAGCGACCTTCTGATCTCAGGCACGGAGACCTAACCCACTCAGCCACACGCCGCTCCCCATGTGGTACTGTGGTAGTCTGGCAAAAATAAAGTTCAGATCTCCTGTGTTTACTCCTGTGCTTGCACAAGGTCTGCGCTGACCTTGAAATTGCTCCAGTTTTTCAGAAGGAATGCAGATTCGTGCGAGCGGAAAAAAATAACTCCGGAGGTAGTGTGGCGATTCATTTTAATGTAAAAATAGGTGCTTAGGGCTGCAGCACAGCGGGAGTGAAGGAAATATCTGTTGACTCAGCAGCTTATATTCAATGAAGAGTATAAGAAGATAAGCTTTGAGCCAGCGATTCATTACTCTAGTTATCAGCAAGCATGGGCTGCCCTATCTTGATTTGCTCATCCCCTCTTTCTCCCCCCGTCCATCTCTGCCTCTCCCTCTCTCCCATGTCTCCTACACAGCTCTACGCTCTGTCATCTCTCTGCCCATCATCCTGCACTTATCGTGCCGCAGACAGCGGCTTATTGCCTAGTCTGGGAGCCGTGTCCTGGTGACAGAGAGCTCTGCGCGGGCCTGAAGAGCAGAAGAGCCTCGTGCTTTTCGGCGTACGTGTTCAACAAAGGAAGCACTAAAAACATACACAGGCTGCCGGGGTCCCCCCACCACACTTTAGCGGCACGGACGCTGAAACATTCAGCAGGCCTGCTGGAAAGCCAATGGCGCTTATTGTATGTTTTCACAAGCAACTTTTTGTATTGAGTCTACTGGGCGTTTTCACTTGTTTTCGTTCCGTGCCGGTATGAGAATCTCTCATTTACAACAGACTGGCTGGAACTGATCAGGGCCCTTTCAGCAGCATATTTTATTTCTTTTTTTTTGCATAAGCAAAATATTTCTCAATGCTGTAGGCGTGTATCCGCAGCTCAGTGTATACACAGCCTTCTGTCTGGCTCGCATCTCTCTCCTTATCCAAAGTGCACTTTAGTCGGCAGCTTAATTATGAGAAGCTTTGTCTTACGGCGCTCACGATAATCTCGTGAGAAGCCCCATATTGGCGGATGCCGTGTCACTTTCCCACCGTCCCACCCCCAACACGAGACTTATTTTGGCTCCTCGGACATTCAGACCGCGATCTCACAGCCGGGGGCCTCTCCTCACCACCAACCCTCCCCCCCGCTTACTGCGAGACAAGTAAACGGAGGTGATGAACTCGTGTAGCGGCCTGTCGCGGCAGAAGGCGGGCAGCAGGCAGGCCGGCGGCGTGGCGTGATCTCTGTGCCAGCCTGGCCAGCTTGTTTACCAGCCATTACTGCTGTGATGGTGCCGGGAGAGCAAAGCAGAACAAGGCAGCTCCTAAATATTGAATGCCTTTGAAATAATGACCTTCACGCAATTAATATTGCTGGAAGTGCAGCGTGAATCTTTTTTTCCCCCCTCCCCTCAATTAATGGCACTTAAATAGGGTAGCGTGTAATTAAACTAGTTTCATTTGTACTGGTAAAGACATTCCATTAAACTGTTAGGATAATAATTGTAATTTCGCATTTTATAAAATTTTGTTTAGCTTTGTCATTTTCCATTAACTCATTTAATTATCCAAAGTTTTTAATGGAAGGAAACTTTTTTTAAGCGATGACAGTGACGTTTATGCAGTGTACCCTGAGTGAGCTGATTCATTACCATTTTGGAGTCTTAAGATGCCTTTGATCATGTTAGCGCCGATTATAAAGACAGACTAGCTTTTCAATTACGAGAAATATGTCGTGCAATGCGGGTTGTGTTTAAGCACTTGTACCGATGTCTTTAGAACTTTTACCGGAGCATCGGAAATTCCGCCAAATGCAGGTGCCCCTTTGTAAATGGGAGACAAATGAGCATTGATCAGCAGTAGAAATGCTTCAGGAAGTATTACCTTGGTTTGAAGAGAGGTACCCATTGGTGAAGATTAGCCAGAAATAACAGACAAAAGGCACAAGGCAGTGTAGGAGTTTTGGGCCCAGCAAGCTCCCGTAGCTTCGAAATATGCCAATTTCAGGAGCCTGCTGATGGGCGAATGCTGGTGATTACTGGGCCGAAGGGGGCCGATGGGGGAAGCAGAGGCTGGTGCTGGGTTTGCAGAAAGCCAAATGGGGGGAGCTGAGGCTGTGAGATGCCCAGGACCTGATCCTGTGGAGGGGGGGGGGGGGGGACCCATTGGGGGGGCACGGGATGGTGGTGGGTGCTGGGGGGGGTTTTTTTGGCGGGGCACAAGGGCCCGGCGGCCCGG
>JAODJX010000109.1:7201504-7211521 GCA_026776945.1 Isichthys henryi
CTGCAGAGCATACATTAGGGGTTCTTTATCATGGTCAGTAAGGGGATTTTAAGTTATATATATATATATATATATATATATATATATATGTGTGTGTGTGTGTGTGTGTGTAAAGGATAATTTTCTACACTTTATACTGTTTATACTGTTATTTTTATTTAATTTTTTCATAAAGCATATAAAATTCTTACAGCATATGCAGTAAAAGTTTGGCACTCCAACAGATCCCCTGTTTCTCTGTTCGCCTTCTTTGATGACATGAGCATGTACAGAGGGTGTATATATGTGGCTATTCCTTCAAAAATTCTTGACATTTTATTATTCTTGCTGTTTAAATTACTCAAGTGCTCACCATATGGACAGACCACCCACCACCTTTGTTACACAGTCTTGATTAGACTGTAAGGCATTTGAGACACTACAAACATGCAAATGTGCTGGGTAATAGACTTAACTGTATTAGAATCCTATCAGCATGCCAGTTTCCTGCCATTAACATTTCATCCTGCCTTCAACGTGCTGTTGGCAGTGTGAGATTGTGAAATGAAAGAGGGTGTGTGGTCTGCTTCAATTCCAGTTTATTATGGGGGACGCAAGGCTCTGAGTCATGCTGAGATTCATGGCGAGAGTGCTCGGGGCGGGCTGTTCCGTGCGTGCGCTGCAGATCCCGCGGCCCAGAATCTACACTGGGTCTCCTACCGCAATGATAACTGCGAGAACACGGAGAGCCCGTGGAGGTCAGGGCTCATTCAGCAGAGACAGGGAAGCGGCAGAGGCTTCCAGTGGGTTGGTGAGGAGAAGTGAGGAAGAGGGGAGGGGGTCTTTTGCAGCTTGGTGTTGTTAGCCACAGGGGAGCTAACTGACAGGTCGGTGAGCCAATCCGAAAGGGCTTCATCCATCACCATTGGCCCTCGTGCCCGGTGCGCTCCACGGACCAGGCGGGGCCTCCTGCTGCTGGCTTTCCAATTGGGCGGCTGACAGGGCCATTGGTTACCGTGGCAGACTCCTGCGGATCCACCTGAGCGGATACAGGGATCGGAGCAAATCGGGTGCGGCCGCCAGGAGCTTTGAGTCAGCCTTTGATGGATGACTTACAGAAGGATACCAATGAAGTGGAAACGCTTTGGCTCTTCCAGTGTGAGGCTAGGCCACAGGAGTGCCTGTACAGGGGGCTGAGATATGCAGCGAGGAGAGCCGTAAGGGAGCACCCTCATCGCCTTCCCGTTGACTTTCATACTGTTTTATAAGTGAAATGGATCACTTGAGCTGTCGCTTTATTACACTGGATTCAGTCAGCGTTCCTATCACGGCTTGGAAAACTTGTTCTAAAAACAGCAATTGCATGACGGTATTCGCTCTCCCAGCAGGCGGAGCTCATTTAGCAGAAGATAAGGCCCCTTTTGAGGGAGAGAGAGGTGGACCTTTTCTCCAAAGAGCACCACAGCTCTGACGTTTGTCATACGATGTGACTGCACCTGGTTGTACTGCGGGATTTTGGGCATAGGCAGCCTCAGAGGCCTCTGGGAAAACCAAAGCACAGAGCAGGCTGCTGGCTCAGGGCTCGTCCAGTGTTAGAGGAGAACCAGCTCCAATCGTACGGGGTATATGTTGCCTCGAGGAGAAGAGCCTGACCCCTTTTTTAACGTATGCTTTGACTATTACATGTTATTTCGCTTGGAATGATTCGGTATGATGCAGCTGCTCTTATACCCTTGTAATTTATTTATGCACCATATCAGATGCTAAATTTTAATTTTCTTTTTGGATGTGGATTTCCTACAGGAATTCCATACTTTCCTAGGGATGAACATTAATTATACTCTGCACAAGGTCAATGACCAGACTCTGCTGTGGATAGATCTTATTCAAATTGACATTTTAATGGTGGCACAATTCATCTTAAACAAGTTTTCATATTTACAATACCGGCTCAATCAATTCCAGAATGTTCCAGTCTATTGAAATGTAGACGACGGCGAATTTATTATCAAAGAGTCAATTTGTGACGGCAACAATAAAACACAGATGTTGAGGCTTCCTTTAATGTCCCGATGTTTGAAGTTTGTCATTTAGATTAAATTTTAAATTGAATGTCCTATTGAATGGATGTATATCAAGTCAGTGTCATGGGGTGGTACTGAAAAATCCAATTTGACCTAGACAGACTTCATTTTTCAGTCATTCGTCTGTCTCCCATAATGTTTATCTTGCCGACGTAACGTGGTCCTGTAGTTAACGCTGCCTCTGTCCTTTGCATGTCAATTTAATTCAACAATCAAGTACTCTCTTCAGCAAGAAGAAAGGAGAGAAACAGCACTCACTAGTAGGGCCATTCTCTTGCGTTGCACTTCAAAGTGCCATTCTCATTATTTTTTGGATTTATATATAGTAGTGTATCTTCTACTTTTAGCCGGGGACAGATTAGCACAGGTGAAGCGACGTTAACACTCAGCAGGTGTAAAATCCCACAGAACTCTGCTCTAGATTCCAAAACTTTCTCATGAGCACCGGCATACACACACAGACAAAAAAAAGTACAAGGTGAGAAAAGTGCTCGGTTTCACTGGATTCGTTCGCGTCATCAACATCTGCAATCGCTTCCGTGTGGTGTTATGTAGCTGGATGCTTCACTGGAACAATTCAGGTTAAGGACGCAGTTAGAGGGCCGGAGGCAGGCGGCCCGGCACCTGGGAATGGAGCGTGTTACTGATTGGTTACCAACCCGAATTCCTTGACTGCTGCCGCACCTGCTGCACTATGCCGCATGAAAGATCCGGTGCGGCAAAAGCGCGGCGTGACCGAGAAAGCCGGCGTGAAGTCGAGTGTGTTCGCCACGGCAACTAAGCTGCACATTTTGTTGCTTTATTTCCTGCGCCCCTCTGTCCCCTGCATGAAAGTGCACTGTCATTGGAAAAGACGAATTCTTAATGAAGGAAGCTGTGAATTAACACACAGGCTTGCTCCCTGTAGACTGCTTGTCCCGGATACGTAGCTTTTGGGGTGGGGAAATGGGCACCGAGGTACCGCTCCAGATGGCCTCGCTGTGGGGGATCCTGGCAGCCACCTTGTCTGGGACGACAGAAGGTCTGTTTGGGCTTTGCAGAAGATGCAGGTTGACATGCAGGTTGACAAAGAAGCTCAATCACGTCGCCACGGAGTTTTCTGCTCCACATGCCCAGCTGCCCTGCTGTGGCCCGCCGAGCTCAGACTGAGGTTTTTTTTTCTGCTAAGTGAGCAGAGCACCGTAAGCCTCTTGTTCATCCATACGTTTGGCTCACGCGCCTGGGTCCCTGTGGCGGCAGAGAGCCAGCTGATTAGGGTTAGCGTTTCGTGCCGGAGCTGGAGGGTGGAGGTTGGTGGTTGGTGGTGTATAAGACGTGAGTCATTCACTTCTATTCAGGGAAAAGCCTTCGGGTCTTAGTGCTGAGTGTTACAATCAAAAGGGCAAAGTGCAACACTAGTCAGGCTATTGTGAGACATACCAGGCTCATCGGTTTGGAGCTAAAACACTCTTTCCAGGCACCGGAACGAAATGCCGAACACTACAGAGTTCCTTAAAAATGTCAATGCCATTAAAGCTCCATTTGTACAACATGTATTAATCACGCTATGTTCTGTTGTTAATAATAACTTGGTCTGAAGAAAGTATTTTGTTTGTCGCTCCCTGCATCTAGGAACTCATTACTGAAAGTCAACATTACTATGACGTGAATGAAAATGAAGTTCGTAAAGCCAGAACTTTGTGCCGTCCAGGTCTGCGCAGCCAAATACCAGCACAGGCGGCTCTTATGCGCCTGTATTTGTCTAGTTTTCCCTGTGACTTGGCTCTAGGTTTTCACATTGTAAGTCCAGCACTTGGTTGCATTGGTAGCCATTATGGACTCTCCAGTCCTTATCTTACCCTTATTTTACGATATTACTTTTATGTTAGAGAATCAGAACCATGTTCTATGTCCTGTTATGGTCAATGTTCCAGCCTCCCGCCCGAGAGAGTGAGGATATAACCTTGGTTGAACCTCAGGCTCTCTGTTAGGCGAGTGGCTGATGGCCGACTGCCCGGAAGTCTGACAGCGCGATCCCCAGGGCAGAGCTGGGACCGGGGTGAGTAGCGAGGTCAAACAGGCACAAGAAACTGGGAAATGGAGAGCAGTCAGGTGACAGCAGCTGTGTCATGACAGGCTGAGGTTACAGGCAAGTTGGCAGAGTTGCTGGGTTGTTGCACGACATTGTAATAGAAGAGCATAGATGATAAGAGAGTGCTGAGGGCTTGAGACAATTCCAGCGGCTTTGGAAGAGTGAGGATGCTTCTCACAGCATGTGTTTATGCAGCGCCGAGGCCGAGAGCCAAAGACGAGTGTTCCCTGATTAGGTTCATCCCAGGGAGGTACTGGGACTTCTATATCCGGCAGCTCCATGGGTGGGCTGCCCTCTAGCTGACAGGAGGAATTCTTACAGCCTTTACACGTAATTGTGAGATTCATCAACCCACCTCTGCTCTAGAATTGTATGGCGGGTCTTGCCCCTGATTCTATGATTTCATATGCAGCATTATATGATATTGGTGCAGGAACATTTTCACAGGATTTCAAGCTAATAACAAAAATAACTGCAGACAAGCACTTGACTTCACGCTTCAACCTTCCAGACATGGTAGATTCTTTGATATAAAGATAACCTGTCAGACTTATCACTTCATCTGTAACCTGTCTTATTGAAAGCAAAAAAGTCTAATTTCTTGATTACTTCATGTTTAAATGAAAGGATTATCACTTTGATTACTCTTTGCCCGGAATGTTTCCACATGGCTACCCTGTTAGATCTTTACGGACTTCAGGATCCACACTGCATTGCAGAAACCAGCATTCTCTGGGCCCAGCTTGGAGGTTAGGTCAGTGTGAGGTCCTGACAGGTGTAATTAAGGTGGAAGGTGAAGGACTATGACTATCAGTAACCTGTTTCAGTTAATGGTAGACACACCAAGTGGTAAAGGTCGCAAACCACTAGTACATGTACATAGTACAGGCAGTACTATGATACCTGCAGAAGGAAGAGCGGAATGAAAGAGGAATCGACCTGGAACTAAAGAACGCGCAGATTGTTAATTCTGTCCAGGGCTTTGTTCGATCCATATTTAAAAATGCATATTAAAGAACTCACATCTCGACGTGAGGTTGATAGGCTTCTCACAGCACAAGCCGAGCAGAGGTTCCAATGCTCACACTTGACCCTACGACTCGTGTCTTTCATTTACATTTTTGGAAGAGCCGTTAGCGTCGTGTACCGAGACACGCGGCGTGTCACGCTGAAATGTCCCGGCTAATCACAGTGGCCCGCCGCCGCCGCGCTCCCCGACCCGGCTCCTGAGTTCCATAAGTGCCGCTCTGCTGTGGTTTATTTATATATCTCAGCGACGCTAACGATGCTGAAAACGATGCTGGTAACGATGCTGGTAACGATGCTGGTAACGATGCTGATAACGATGCTGAAAACGATGCTGGTAACGATGCTGATAACGATGCTGGTAACGATGCTGATAACGATGCTGGTAACGATGCTGAAAACGATCCTGGTAACGATGCTGAAAACGATGCTGGTAACGATGCTGGTAACGATGCTGATAACGATGCTGGTAACGATGCTGAAAACGATGCTGGTAACGATGCTGGTAACGATGCTGGTAAGTACTCACTGGGCTTCATCAGCAGAATCCACTCTGGTGCTTACGCCCCCCCTCGCTGCACGCACACACACACAAACACACACACACACACTCTACCCCCCTGGCCCAATCTCCCGGTTAAGGTTTCCATAATGTACCCGACGTAGGCGTGTGCTAGGAGAGGTAATAAAATAACTGAGCTTATCGGTATCTGCATGCCAAGCAGAGGGGCTCCTCGGGGGCCACGCGGTCGCCAACCCCCCACCACCCCAACCCCATCTCCGGCTCGGACCCTGGCACTGGCTTAGCCTAACCTGTCCCAAGCAGGGCTGCCACAGGATCATGAGCCCACACGCGGTACATACCGCCCATCGGCGGCCCTGCTTGTCTACCCTCATTAGCAGCCTTTGCCAGAGGGGCGTCGTTGCCCCTGGGTCTCAGGAGCAGAAGCTGATAGTTACATCCATCATTTTGCTGGTTTTCTGTGCTAGAGAAACGACTGTTAAGTTGAATGGGGTGAGAGTGGATGGCCATGTAGGTGGGGGCAGACTGGGGTGGAACACTCCAGTGAATAAAACCATTATCGCAACATTGTTACATACCCGAATAAGTGGCAGCTGAGAGCCGGGCTGTGACAGACATGTGTGCATGTATCTGCTTATTAACTGTTTTCGTAATGAACTGAATCTCGTGATTATGTGGCAAAAGTCACTTACTGTAGTTTGCAGCATACACATGAGGATTGTGTAACATATTCAAATGAAAAACAAACTAATTAGAATGATAGTACTTTATTCATCCTCATGAAATTCTCTTTTTACCTACCCCATCTTACTCTCCTTGAGACACTCAGCACAGGCTTGGGGGGGGGGGGGGGCCCGGGGCAGGGCCCCCCGGCATGCAGCACCCCTGGAGCTGGGGGTTAAGGGCCTTGCTCATGGGCCCACGGACATGTGACTATTTTGTGGAGGATTGAACCTTCTGATCACTGGCACAGGCACTGAGGTTTAAGCCACCCCACCAAGCCACACACTGCCCCCCCGCTTACCTTGGTATGTAAGAGAACTCACAGCCCCAGAATGTACTGGACCCCAAATAAAGGAGGCTGGCTTGTTTCCTAAATAAATAATGAAAGCGCTGAGTTTGGTTACAGGTGGTTTGATGGCTGGGCAGCGAATTCAGTGAATCTACATTAATTCAGCTGCAGATTTGGATACGGATTCCTCTGCCCCGGAACCGGCGGTTCCCTCACTTTCTACTCGGAAAAACACGGCAGCTGTTTGTTTTTTTTCTTTCTTTTTTTCACCCTCCTTTGCGAAACTGTGGGGGGAAAATAACAAGAAACAGAAGGAAGCAGAAGCAAACGGTGGGGGGGTGGGGGGACTCAAATGAGGCTGACAGGGACACATTTGCCGCCATGTTGTGTGAAATTGAAATGGTGGAGCATCAAGAGTCGTTATTTGTGATAAATTCCAAGTGGGACACTTAGGGTGCCTTTTCCTGCTCGTGCGGCAGGTGATGACAGCCCCACCCCCCACCCCTTCGTTATACTCTAAGTTGTCATGACAGCGCCGAGGCGCCCTTCAGACCAATCAGCCGCTCCGAGCGTAGCGCTCATTTGCTTAATTCTCGTACCTTTTCATTGCCCTCCCCCCACACTGGTCTGGCCACTAGGTGTCAAAACATCCAATAAATTTCACGCCTTTTGCATTTTAGGAAAATAGCCCCGTGCTTAAATGGGAGTTGAAAGGGTGGAATGAGGGTAGGGGTTGGGGGCGTGGGGGGGGTAAAGTGGGAGGGGAGAGAGGACATTTGCACCTTTCATAGATTTAATGTATTTATATCAAGGTTTAATGAAGTGTTGCTAATAAAAAAGGCAATTTCCTGAATCACTTTAGCCTGCTGATTATGTTGGTCCATTTGAGCTTTCAGGGTCTTATAATAACATTGCCTACAAATCTGTTATATGGAAATGGGAAGTGGTATGAAGTTTACCGCCATGACCTTATCTCGTTGTGATGGGATTCACAGAGCTTGTATTCAGGGACATGAAATCATTAATTACCCATCCCACAGTGGGGCACCCTTCCTTTCTCTCGAGCTGCTTTGCGGTCTTTGGGGGGCAGCGGCCGCCCCCCCCGCCAGTTATGAAGCTCCGCACAGCCGTCTGCTCCAGCAGCCGCCCGGGCACCGGGAAGTGGACCACATGCTCATTCAGCACCAGAAGCCCTGTGAATTTCACCACAATGTTTCCTGTGAACCAGTGATCCAGAGCAAAACAAATGATGGTGTGTAGGTGTGCCTGAGGTAGACCTGGGGAGGGCTGAGAAAAATAAATAAGCTTATCATGGCTCCCTCCGTTTCAGGGGCACCACTAGTTGAGGTTAGCAGTGTGGTACCCCTTTTTGGATAATTATAAGAATACAAACGGAAAGGTACTGTGTAAGAAACAAGGTGGTATTCATGTAATGAATTTGTTTAAGGGGAATTCTAAGGAAATGTTAAATGCAGAAATTTGTCCTTGCAGTAAAGAAATAATGACTTGAATTTTATCATGATAATTATCAATAACGACTAATATGATAAATTGTATCGTGGTGAAATGGCCCTGCCCTAAATGGGCAGCACTGGGGCTCTGATCTGCCCCCTGGGCTCCATGTGTGTGGCTGCACATCCTCTCCCAGAGAGGACGGGGTTGTTTTCTGCCTTTGGGGCTTCCTTCCTGGGTTTTCTCTGTGTGTGTGTGTGTGTGTGTGTGTGTGTGTGTGTGTGTCATGCCCTGTGCTGCCTCCTCCAAGCCTTAGGCTCACTGTAACACTGCACCGGATGAGCAGTTGTGGGAGATGGATGGATCTGAGAAAGACGTGATGACTGAAAAACTAAACATATGCAGTTAAGTTTGTTTCATTTTTACAATGTTAAAGGGATAAAAACAGTACCAATTATGGCTGCAAATGAAGAAAAATGACTCTGCAGAGTCTTTCATGGGCCAGGAGCATGATAGTGTTACCCCAGTGAGCTCGTGATCCCTCCTCGTGATATTTACCAATGATTAGATGCATCTCATGAGATGGAATCAGCTGTGAAGGGCACCTGGAGCGCGGCTAGGGCCCAGAGCCACTGCCTGACTGAGAAACAAGCACCGGGTCGCAAACCAGCTCCGAGCGCAGTGGGGAAAACAACCATCCCGTGCCAGAGCTCTCCGGGCCTCGACCCTGACCCATAATTATGTGCTGTGTACAATCTCCCCCACTCGTAATTGCCCCCGCCCACCTCAGTTTTAATGGTGCGCAGCCTCTAACGTGGCCCTGAGCAGATCTTCTTAGTAATAGCCCTTGGAGCCACCAACCCCAGAGTGTGGCCTTGTCCGTAGCAGTGAGCTCTGCGGCGTTCCTGGCCGGAGAGCGGCACTCCCTTGTGGAAGTTTTCTCCGTGTCCTCATCGCCCCATTGGGAGGCTCCCTTTGTTACCATAGCAGCAGCTAAAGCATGGAGCAAGTCAACGGCACCATAGAAACGGCCGCTTGGCGATGAGACATGATCTCAATGATGACATATGTGTGTGTATGTATATATATATACAGTATATACTGTAGTCATTACAGTCTTTCTATTCTTCATTAAGGGTTTCCAGGAATTCCAGTAAAGTATATGGGTGAATATGCTCTAAAACAGACTATGCTCCTTAATAATACAAGAGGTGTTCCTGAATTTTTGAGGGGAGTGAAATGTACTCCACTTATCCGGGACACGATCATGCTGAGCCTGTCCCGGGGGGCACAGGGCAGGGGACACCTGGAATGGGATGGCACTCTGTTTGCCTTTCATGTGCCTCCATGGCTTTCTGCCCCCTCACCGGGGGCCCATGGTTTGCCTGTCCGCAGTGCCAGCGCTGTGATATTTACCGAAGCAGTTCAGCCTCAGTGCCTCAAGGTCCCTCGTACCCCACTGGGAGTTTTTAGCGTTGTCTAAATCTGCATACTGATAATGCCACTGGACATTTTTTTTAACTGCATGAATTCCTCATAATTGGTGCTTTTTCCCAATGTCGTGGAGAGATTTTCGAGCCTCAAAACGGTTACTTTGAATTGACAGAGTTTTACCATTAAGGATCATCTAGTTCATCTCATTTATATGAGTTGTTGCTGAGATATTTTCAGTCCCCTACATTAAATAATTTCCTTTAACGATTATCTAAAGGCCAATTAATTCTGACAATTATGAAAAAACAGAACAAAGAGCTGAGCTGCCTCACAGCGTGTGATCTGGTCCCTCACCTGACCACCATAATTAGCCCACTAATTATGACCTGTCTTCAGCCTAGGCTATATTTAGGCTGCCGAGGAGTGACAAGGGTGG
>JAODJX010000109.1:7211621-7236986 GCA_026776945.1 Isichthys henryi
ACCATTGCTGCCCCGTCCTCCCCCCCAATTTGCCCATCCCAGATTATCACACGCGTGAGAGCCCCCCCCCCCCGCCCCCCCCCCGGCGGCGCCCCCCCCCCGCCCCCCCCGCCGGGGGGGGCGCCCCCCCCTTCTTTGTACCTCTCATGTGATTTCAGCCCAGTGTCCTGCAAGGTCTGGCATGCAAATTCAGGACTCATCTATTACGCCAATATTCACATTTCCCTGGAACCCGGGGGCGAGGGGAGGGGGGATCTGTAGTGGAGCTTTGGGGAGTGCCCCCTCACCCCCGTCCTCCCATAGGCAGCCCCTCAGCCATAAGCCTATTTAAAGCGGCAGATCTTGTGTGGCTGAAACAGCCTAATGTGTAATTGCAGGAGGAGATGGGAAACCCACTGAGCATAGCTCTCTGCTGAGCCTTATCGGCCTCTATATGTCGCCGGCCCCCAGAATCACCCACAGATCCGCAGCAGCGACGGAACGCTGAGATTTCTTCACGGTCCGCCGTCTCCCGAATCGACGCTGTGCCGCCATGATTAAAGCAGGCAGTACCGCAGAAGTGATCAGTGCGCGTGTAACAGATCACCCTGCCCTTCCTCTCTCCCTCCCGCACCACTCCTGTTGGCTGTGATATGCAGAGCAGCACACCCCCCCTCCCATCCTGCACATCGCCTCTCTACCCGTAAATTGAATTCCGGACGGGCGCCCGAGGTACAATTTTGTGAAGCCAACTCGGCAAAACCTCCTTCCGTTTCAGGCTGTACCTCACACGCAGCCGGGAAGAGCTTGGGGTTGAAGTCTCTCTGCTTTTCATTTCGTTATTCTAAAATGAATCCAATCCTATTTCCATAAGCTGTTGTTTTGTAGGTGCCAATAAGACGTAATGTGATCTTCACAGCCGTGGCTCTGCCTTGAGGCTGTGGCAAGCAAAATCACGCTTCTCCCAGGCTCAAATCGCAGGCCTTTCGTACCCAGGGACGCACGTGTGCCTCCCGTCGGTGTGTGACTCTCTGCTCCCGAGGATTCGTTTGTATTTACGACAGGCTGCTTTCTGGTAAATAAAAACAGCGTTCGATGACAAAGAGGACAGAAAAAAGAAAGGTGTATTTAGAGGAGTCACATGTAAAGCCTTAAATTGTCACAGTGAGACTGTGCAAGTCTGCTGAGGAGAAACACTGAATATCAGTCTTACGGGCGTATGAAGGTGAGCCTGCTCTCCAGTGTCAGTGGCACACAATCCATTCTGGGAGGGGTCACAGCTCCACTGGGTGCTCATGCAGAGCTGCCAGATTACATGCTGAGGGGTGCCGTCCTTCACTGTTCCTTTAGTGCCGCGAGTTTTCTGCTAAGCCCCTTGAACTGGGCGTTGGGGTGTTGGAGTTGAAGAATTGAGGTGTTGGGAATTGGAATGTTGGAGTGTTGGAGCGTAGAGATGTTGGAGCCTTGGAGTGTTGGGGTGTTGGAGTGTTGGGGTGTTGGAATGTTGGGATGTTGGAATGTTGGCATGTTGGAGTGTTGGGGTGTTGGAGTGTTGGCATGTTGGAGTGTTGGGGTGTTGGAATGTTGGCATGTTGGAGTGTTGGAATGTTGGCATGTTGGAGGGTTGGGGTGTTGGAATGTTGGCATGTTGGAGTGTTGAGGTTCTGGAATGTTGGCATGTTGGAGTGTTGGGATGTTGGAGTGTTGGGGTGTTGGAATGTTGGCATGTTGGAGTGTTGGGATGTTGGCATGTTGGAGTGTTGGGGTGTTGGAATGTTGGCATGTTGAGGTATTGGAGTGCGGTGCCGCTTTGTAGAATGTGAAGTGCACACATGCACACCCGTGACTCTAAAAGTAGGGAACAGTAGAAATATCTCATCTTCTCACACAACACTGTTGCAATTCAGTCTGCTGCTAGGTTGTGTTGGGTTCACTAGTTTCTTGCTTCTCCTGCGGCTCATTAGTACACAGGGCTGCTCTCCTCCCCTAATGATGAATTAGTAGGTAACAGCCTCTGCTTCTTTAAACTCTAAATCACTGGCTCACGGCCCTTTTGTGGGAGAGAAGCTGAAGGGAGCCGTTGGGGAGGATGTGGTCTTTGGCTCAGGGAGAGATCAAGTCCTGTCTAGCAGTCAACCGCAGAGCCCTCCTGATAAGCTGCGGTGTTCCGTGCTGGGCGTTAAATGGTGAGCCACACCGTGGGCTCCACTCGCACTGGTCGGTGTTGTAGCACCTCGTGTGAGATGTACAAGGCGACCTGGCAAAGCACTGGAAAGGTCAAGCGGGAAATGTCAGGTTTACGTGGAGGGTGGTTAAGACAGACAGTTAATGGAGTTTAGGGCTCAATTAATGTTTGGTTTAAACATTATGGGATTGGAATGATCGAAGAACTGTATCACCACTGAATATACACAAGAATGTTCACTTCTCACAGTGTTGGATGGCTAGGGTTTGTGCCTTAAGCAGACCTGCACTCAAAATAATCTCAGGAATCATTACCAATAAACTGTCAGTGAATAATTAGGTACCTCCAGCTTCCGTGAAATCTCTCGGCACCCTGCGCTCCCCTGCTGAGCGCCTCCCTTCCCCCCCCAGCCGGATTCTCCATGTCACATTCTGTTGTATTTATCTGTCACCATGCTAACTATGAACCCATGTGCCACGGTGTAATTTGATTCCTGAAGAAAATCCCTGGCTGTTCATTTGCTCCTTGCTGCCACAATGGTGGCGTGCATTCTGGGTCATTTCCCGGGTTAAGTGAACAAGCTAGGAACGCTGAAATAACATTAATGGAAAGAATGGAAAGGATTCCAATTTCCCATTGGCGGTGCGACAATCGAATGTGCTGAGGTTCCCTGCTCCCGCTTTCCTGACCAGCTGGCTACTCGCCGGATTCTGATCGCCCTGTTAAACACGCTGGCCACGCCCCGTCTGTGCCGGCTTCCCCGATAAGCGTCAGCCGCCTGATGGATTGGAGGGCTTTTGCCCCCATTGGGCCAGGCAGCCCTGCAGTGCAGAGCCTGAGGTCAGAGTCACTCCCTGAGTTGTGACTTATGAAACTTATGATGAATTGCTCTTATAAACAAAAAGCATTTCAAAAATTGCAACGATTGCAGGCACCGTTTATGCTTTCTGCTATGAAAACCAGTAAATAACAACCACCCAGAGACCTCAAGCCCCTCACAGCCAGCACCAAGGCACTCCATTTCCATCCCTTCCCTATTCTTCAGCTGCATACCATATGGTACATTTGCCTGCTTCCATATTCCCTTGTCCGTACTTTGTACCCCGTGAGCTGCCCTTCCCTGGTGCTGCGCATTTGGTCACCTTCCGCACGCATCATTCAGAGAGCACTCCTCTGCAGAGGTGCCCTCCCGTAATTGATTGGTTCATGCTCATTCGAAAGCTGACGTAGATTCCGGGACCTGTTACGACTTAGGCTTTATACTGTATGTGCAAACCTGTCCTAAGTCTTGTCTGCACTTTTAGCCTGCGTTCCAGGCTCAATTAAATCAAAGATGCGTCCCTACTGTCTGATCTGCAGGTCCCACTTGGAATTAATACCAAGGACCGAATAGTGGCGAAGCGAGGCGCTGAGCTAATACCCCCCGCGATCACCCTGGGGGCCTTTGTGTCAGCTCTCTCATGGGTGAAATGAACTAGTGCTCGCAGTTTAGTCAGAATGGGGTCCGGGTGAAAATTCCAAGACAGAAACCTGCTCAGCTGTCCGACGAGTTTATAAGGAGGTTCCGGAACCCTGGTCAATTTCCGTGTTGCCATAACAACCGACTGTGTTTCTATTTAATAACATGCTGAGAGCTACAGCGTAAAAGTCAGCTGGGTTCAGGGGGCAGGGCAGCACTGGGGGGAGTCGGATCCACAAAGGCGGCTGCAGGAAACGTGGGCCGGGTATGAAGACTGTTATACACACACAGGTGTGAGTGGCTAATTAAACATGTTACTCTAGTCGGGGAAAATAATTGAGCTTAGCATTCATTGGTAAAGAAGCATTTTAAAAGGCCATGTTCAGTATTTAATCAAAGATGATTAACCTACTTCATACGTTGCCGTACTCTATCATGCACCCAATCAATCTTAAAAAGGGCATGATAAATAATGTATTGCGGCGAGAATCCCCCGTTTTGCTGTCGTTCCTCTGTCGTCGGTCCATGTCACTCTTGTGGTCTCATGTGATTTTCCCGTCTGCTTCAGTGCAGCCACAGCTAGGGGGAGTCGTCCTGGAAAGGGCACGATAGGAAGCAGAGTCTGTGATTGGCCGGTGGGATGGGCTCCCCCGGCAGTGCCTGCATGACAGTAGAAGGACCCCCGGGCTGGCGGAGCTCCGGCCTGCGATAGCAGGGTTGGCTCTGTGTGAATTTCCTCAAAGTGCTTTGTTTGGAGATTCATCGCTTTCGCTTAGGCCATAAAGGCACTGTGATCCCCGAAGGAGCTCCGCTGTACTTACGGCCGCCTCTGAGTTCACACGCGCGTGTGTGTTAGTGTATGGGGGTGTGTGTGTGTGTTTGCTTTGTTTCCCTGCCTCATGTGAGGAGCAAAAGGCCATTACAGCGCCTCTTACATGAGCCAGGAGACTGGAGGATGAGACAGAGTGGGATCATAGCGTACCCTCCCCCACCAAGTGCATGACTTATTGACGAACCCCCCACCCCTACGATGACAGTTCCTTCCCCGTTCTCTCCTGGAGTGACCTGCACCATATGCACGTCTCTCACAAACCGGCGGGGTCCTGTTTTTAAGGCGGCCATGATGATGCCTGTTCATAAAGGCACGCAGTTGAAGGTGCAGAGTACCATGCACTGCCTGCCCAGCTAACAGAGATGCTAATGACATCTTGCATGATTTCATTGCTAATTAGTGGTGTTTGCTGGAAACTGTGACCACAGCAGTAAAAAATAAGGGGAAAATACGTGTATTATATACAATATAATGAATTTTTCATAACTGCTTACTCCAAAACAGGAGGAATGTAAGTAGGCGGTCAGGAAACTAGTCCATTACATGCCGCACACTCATGTGAGCAGTTTAGAGATACCAGTTCACCTAGATCAGGTCATTGTTTTGGCTCGGCGGGAGGAAAATGGCGGAAGCACTGGGCACATGCCAGTCTGCACAGTCAGGAATCACAGAGCAGGAATCAAGTCCCCAGACATTCTAGAGTCAGGCTGCAGCCCACTGAGGTTAACCGGAAAATAGATTGATG
This sequence comes from Isichthys henryi, assembly GCA_026776945.1. Classification (NCBI taxonomy): domain Eukaryota; kingdom Metazoa; phylum Chordata; class Actinopteri; order Osteoglossiformes; family Mormyridae; genus Isichthys; species Isichthys henryi. The sequence continues at coordinate 7,216,822 of JAODJX010000109.1, forward strand.
TTTTCTGAAAATGCTCCTCTTAACCCCAGCAGCTTCTGGACGGAGCTTTGTATTGCCGCTTGATAGAGCCCTCTACCATATTCTGCAGTCATGATTATTTGTAGCTTTCATGGCATTTTAATTATTATTTTTTTTTGCCTGAAAAAGTATCTTATTTGAGAAGTAGAAGATGGTCATGCTTTGAAGGTGAAAGGTGTGAAAGATGGGCAGAGGCCGGCTGAAATGACTGCTGGGGGGGCCTGCCCCCCCCGCCCCGGTCCTGGACAGACGCTCACATCAGCGCTGAAAACAAAAGGGATCACGGGAAACACAGGAAACGTCATAGATCGATGTTTCTGATGGCGAAATGTATATTTAAAGTATCGTCGCAGATCAGGCAGATGAAAGCATGGAATGGTGAAGATGGAGTAGCTGTACCTTAATTTGTACAGTGATGTTTGTGGGGGAAGCAAGGTGAAATTATCTATCCAGATAATTACATGCGCAGTAAGAATGAAAGGCCGTACCTGTTGGTCTGTGATACATTCACGTGGCTGAGCTATTTACTAGGAAATATACGTGCTCTGAGTAATTGGAAATACAGATTGTAGGATTTACACGGTTCATTAAGCAGCTACATTGCAGTCTATGTTTCACAATCAGTGTTTTATTAAGAATCTATTAGGCTTTCCTTGTCTCTTACTGTTACGATGGAACAGATGCGGTGTGGAGGTTTTTTTGCCTTTGTGATACTTAATTAATGTAGTAGGAGGTAGAATCTGGAAGAAAAAAATCCATCAAGGATGAATGTAAACTAAAGTGCTGACCCTGTGTTCCTTCGCAGTGTGACTGTGTGACACTGTAGCTTTTCCAGCAGGGAGGGTCCTGTATGTCACACAGCTGGAGAGTCACCTTTGCGGCGGGGATGCACCCTCCTCGTGCGCCGCTGAACTCCTGTGTGCATGTTTCTGAATGGCACACAAACGCCTCTGAGCTGATTATCTCACCGGCTCAGATGGCCCACGCTGCCGTGCTCCTCGTCACCTGCCACACTCCGGGGGAAATTCTCATCACCGCTGGGCCTATCGAGCGCCTCTCAGCATGACCCCTAACCTCGCGCTCACCGACCGGACTCTGTGGCTCTGGAGGACATCATTGGCTAATCTCGGCACGTCTTTATTGACGGCCTGCCGGTGTGGAGTGTCCAGACTGGAGCAAAATCAATGTCTGTGTTAGAAAGCGTGCCTGCTGAGGAAATGGGGCTCTTGCTGTGTTCCTGGTTCATCACGAATAAAACCAGGTGTGTCCAGGTATGTTTGATTACAGTATAATTACACAAATGATATATATGTATATATACTTTCAAGTACATTCACCATAAAGCTGGTATACCAGCTTCCTCCCCAGTCCAAAAACTTGCAGTCAGACAGTTTGTTGTCTCTAAATTGCCCCCAGTATGTGCCCTGTGATGGACTGGCATCTTGTCCAGGATGTCCCCTGCCTTGTGCCCTGTGTTTCCTGGGATGGGCTCCAAGCTCGCATTGGCTGAGCAGGTACATTACATGGATGGATGGATACGTATTACCGTAATGATATTAGTATTGGCACTCCTGTGCCCTGCTTTTTCAGCCTTCTCTCCCAGCAGGCACTGTAACATCTCGCCCCGGTCAACTGCACAGCCAGATGTCTGACTGAGTGTAGGCGGAGTGAGTGTTCGCTGCACAAAGCAGCTTCGCATTTGAGATTTTAATTATTGGTTTGCATCAAATTCAGTGATAAATAAGCGGGAGTGGTAAATATGCATTTAGAAACGCCGTGGGTGGAGTGAGCAGGTGTCCTGAGCCACTAGCGCTTGCTAAAGTCGCAAATCGACGCGCTTTGTAATATAAATGAACAAATGGAACTTCGGGAGGAGACTGAATGTATTGTCTTGTGTAAAACTGAAAACCTTTCCTTTTCCGTTACTGCAGCACTCAGAGGCACACAGCCCCCCACCCCCTGCCCCAAAATGTTGGCGCCTGCTGGAAGGCATTGTTAATGAATTCCTTCATGATTATTTTTGTTAATGCTTACATTATCTGCACCTTGATAATGTCTTTATAATGCATACATAGAACATTGATGAGCAGCATGTAAGCATACCATAACATCTTAACATACATTTACAGCTTTAAAATGCTTTAATAAACATTATATGATTATACAATTGTAATGTTTGGTATTATCATATAATGTTTCTCACCAACTCCATAGACTGACCAGATCCAGGGTGAATCGATGTTTTATTTGGAGGTTAAAATCTTGTGGCCGCAAACAGGCAACGTCAAAACCAAAGAGGCAGAGACGTGAAATAAGCTGAAGGGGAAACCCAAAGGCAGAAGCGCAGGTACAGGCAGAAGGTCGATAATGAGAAGACAATCAGCGAGGCGACCTAATCAAAGAGGAACACAAAGGCCACAATCGGTAGTGCAGGCAGTCAGAAGCACGACACACACACAGATCTCTGGGACGTGACAAACGCCCGATGCACTGCCGTCACTCGACACTGCAATCAAAAGGTCATGAATGGAGGAGATATTTTCATGGTAAAAAGAGAGAGAGACAAAGGCAGCCATTGCCAGCATGCTAGGAATTTAAGAAAGGAAGCTGAAAGTTAACGAGACGTTTTCTGAAATGCTCTTTGCTACAATAAGACAACAGGAGGATCGGCCAGACCTTGGAATAAAATGTGCCCATGTGCCGTGCTGGGCGGGGAAGGGTCCCCTGCCCGGAGACCACCTCTCTGTACCCGCCATCAAGGTCTTCTTCACATTTTTCTGGTTGAAAGGATGTAGGGTGGGGAGTCAGAAGTGAGGGGAGGGGGGGTCAATGGGCTTTACCTGTAGGCAGTCCTGGGCTTCTGGGCCCACTGGTGACACTGCAGAGAGCCTTCAAAGTGGCGGGGAGTCTGTGAAGCCTCTCCTCCTATGCCATCTTGTTCGTTTATCAGTATGGCAGCATGATTCAGCCCTGTTACGAAGCAGAAATCCAGTTCCGACGACCGCTGCCAGACACTGAAGGTAATATAGTCCGAAAATTTTTATAAACACAGCCGTGTAATAAAGTTGGAAAAGAGGCTGATGTTTCAAATATACATGGCCCAGGCGTTGGGATAAATACTGTGAAGTCTGAGGAAAGTAGCAAAACGCTGTTGTCTGAAGGTCTCCTGTCTATTTAGCAGGGAGGGAAGTTTGATGCCACCCAGGGAGAGCCGCACTGTAGCGTGAGCGTAATGCTTACATCATGCAGCACTTTGCCACTTGCTTGGCGTCGTCAGGATAGGATTTGTAATTAAGAAGATGGGTCTCACTTAAAAATAGAGCACTTTGCTTCCAGTGTAGGAGCAGAGGGAGCAGGGCAGACTGCCTTTGTAACATTAATTATACTGGATGCACTGATGCTGATAAACTTGACTGGTAATAAATCATTCACTGGGCATAGAACAAGCTGTCTGTCAGTGCTGTCCGTGTAGAGCTCCAGGGCCACGCCTGACCTCGCCTGACCCCGCCAAGTCTATAGGTTGCCCTCGGTCTCCCAAGCCCAGAAGCCTACGGCATGGGCTGCCAGGTCTGTCCGAGACTGGAGCCGCTGCATTTGCATGCATTGCATTTAAATGGTTGAAACATTTGTTTCATTTAGCTACGTTATGTGTTCTTATCTTTTAGTTAACAGTAAAACCTCTGTGCAGTAAAAATCATTGTCTTGTATGCACACACACACACACACACGTCGGGGAAACATATCTATATGGGGACCGTTCATTCATTTATATGGGAAAAATGCTAACAAGTATGTAAAAATACTAAGTATGACACCCTTAACCCCCACCCTGCTCTAACCATAACCATAAGTAAGCAAACAAAATACAAGAGCTTTTGCATTTTTAGTTTTTTCATTGCAGTCAAAGATTTTTATCAAATTGAGTTTTCCCGTATGGGTATTCATCACGTAGTGGGGACATTGTGTCCATAAGGTAAGGTATACCCGCTCACACACACACACACACACACACACACACGGGCACTCTCATTTAAATGGGGAAAACTCTATTCCCAACATGACAATCCCTACCCAACCCTAAACTTAACGAAGAGTAACTAAACAAAACACGAGACTTTTGGCATTTTTAGTTTTTTGATCTTTGTGGGGACCTGAAAAATGCAAATAGCAAAATAACACCTACATTCTGGGGGACATTTGGTCCTGATACATGTCCCCAAAAGTATGGAAGTTTCAGGTGTCGCCACACTTTGGGGACCTTTCGGTCCCCAAATGTGACTTATGCAAACCCACTTATACATAATTATGCAAACACACACATGCACGCGCGCACTCATACCGTACACAATCACGCACATGCATGCACACACCCCCCTGCTGTGGCCCCCAGTAATTACAGCTGTCACTGCTTGTTTCGCTTTTCTGGTGTTTACCTTTAAGTGGCTGTTCCCCCCAAGCTGACGAGCAATGCTATGTAATGAAGTCTTTAATATTTAATGCTATTGGATTTGCGAAGCTAATAAACGACACGTGCTCCCATTAAGTGTATCCGAAGTCAAGCGGCTGCTGCACGGCGCAGTGTAAATCACAGCTTCCCCAGCCTTTTAATTATTCATTATTAACATGGCATGTGGCACCACGTCACCCCGGCTCCCTCAGCCGCCGTTTGCTTCTCTTTTGCCATCCGAAAGGAGCCATGTTTACATACTGTGATTTCTCTTCTTCATCCCCTAAACCGTCGCTCCGGAGCTGCATTTTTTTGGCTCTCACCCCGAGTTTACCAACAAAAAGATGTTTTGTGTACAGTAGATTTTAGAAATCGTTTTGTGTTTAGTCAGTCTCATTTATTTTTTTTTCCCCCCAAGTAAAATGAAACCCGCCACAAAATCTCTGGCTTAAATTGCTGTAATTGGAATGGTGGCACTCTCCCTTGCTTCAGTTTAATTCTGTAGTCCTCGTTTTGTCTGACTGTGCTGTGAAGAGATTGGAGCTGCTTCTCACGCCGTTTTTTTTTTCTGTTGCGCTGTATAGTGTGTTTTTCTCTAATTGACTGCTTTTAGTTCCTCTTTACCGCTGCCTATTGATTTGGCAACTTAGAAAAAAAATGGTTCTCAAGAGAAGTTCAGCTGGGTATTTTACTGAATCGTACCTGTCTGCTAAGGAGACAGACAGTGCCGGCGTGAATCACAGACGGGCTGCTTTTCATTGTTTTTTATTTCATTATTCTTTTGGTTTGTCTTTTCTGCTGATTGTTCACCAAAACCCATTTATTAATACTTCCGCAAACGTGCCCCTTCCAACCAGTCTCGTCTTCCTGCAGGTAAGTCAGCAGGGGCTGTTCATCGAGCTCACATCTGCGGAGAATATACTGATGTTCAGCATGCCCAAAGAAAAATGTCAGGGCTGTGGAAGCCATCGATTCGGGGGGGGGATAGCAAGGTCCCACATGTCGGCAGGCTGCTCGCCTCGAAGATGAATTAGATGCTCGAGTCAATGGCTTGGTCAGCGCCTCCACGCCCTGCACGCTTACAGTGATCATGATGAGCAGAGCAGTGTGAACACCCCTTTGCCAAAACCGGCCCCTCGAGTCCACCTGTTCCTTTAGGAAATTGGTCAAATGGGCCAGTAACAGCACTGGTCTCCCTGCTGAAAAAAACCAGCAGGTTGACCAATTTATGATACTTGACCAGCTTATGATATTTTTTTGCGTGATGGATTGATAGTTAAGCTAGTCATATCAGCTTATGATGGTCAGACCCACATAACTAGCTTGGTACTGTAGGCTGGCCACACCAGCATGACCAACTGGTGACCCACCCAGCTAATCCATTTAAGACCAGGAAGACCTGGGACATGACCATCTGAGACTATCTTAGACCAGCTAAAACCAGCTACCAGCATAACATGGTTAGGAGGTGGGAATGTTCTGCTGGAGAAAAGTGCTGTGCCGAGCCCATATAAACCTCGCAGTTCTGTCCACTCTGCATTTTCTAATGTACATTTAATACTGCAGAGAGCATCTAGCCTGAACGGTATAATGTGTGGCCTTCCTCAGAGACATAGCTGATTGGTGATCCAGAGAAAAATGCTCACCATTTAAACAAATGACTCCTTACAGATTCGTGAAGGCAATGGCTTGGTGCATTTTGCCACATAAGCCGTATGTATAAGGAGAGTTGCAGAGGTTAGCATAGTGCAATAGCAATAGCGGCAGATGGGTCTCACTCACATGATGATCCTCGCTCAGGAGAGCCGTTTTCTCCGCTGAGTGATACCCTATTAATATGAGTCCCGGATCACCTGCCGACCTCTGTCATTATACGGCCCAGCAGAGAATCATCGTTAGTAAATTCAGCTAATGACCTGTGACCCCGAGGTGCAGAGGTCCGTATTCCCTGAGTCAGATTTGCAGAGCGCTCAGTGCCATCTGCTTATTCTGTTCCAGGATTGGTCAGATCGTTTCATCGGCTGATGTTTCGTCTTGCCTTTAATTGCGTATACTAGTGTCTCCCAATCCAGTCCTTGGGGACCCACAGAAAATCCATGTTGCTGGGAGGGAGCAAAAATGTGAACTGGAAGCTGGGAGGGAGCAAAAATGTGAACTGGAAGCTGGGAGGGAGCAAAAATGTGGACAGGCTGTGGGTCCCAGAGGACCGGAGTGGGAAACACTGGCACATAGAGTACTGTGCAAATGTCTTAGGAGTCCAAGAAAAGAGGTTTAAATGATCTTTATGTTGGTGTAAAACCAGGATATTTTGTCTGTCAAAGTGCGTCAGTTTAGCCATTTCGGAAACTTAACTCACCGCAGTATTTACAGCGACCATCCAATACACCCATGTCTTTGTTGACTCGACCACTAACATATCATGTTTGGCTAATCAATACCACGTTTAAAATATTTAAGGAAATGAAGTTAATCATGCTAGCTGGTGGCTACACTTAACAAATGCACGGAAAGGGTGGGGTGCCCCTAAGGAGAGGTCATGAAACCTAAGTGCTGTTCTTCTAGCCAGCCAAAAGATATCAGTAATTATTTTGTTAATCACGTAACTGTCTATTTTCAGATATTCTATGATGATTTTTTTCCCCCCTGACCAAATACACAATTACTACCAAAATAAATGGCTTCAAACATTTTCTTTGACTGCCTAAGACTTTTGCACAGGACTGCACATATTGTCTGTATTCATTCATTCGATCAATCATTCATTAATCCGTCCATTTTGCATAACTGTTTATTCAGAACAGATCGTGGTGAGCCTGGCACCTATCTCAGGATCGCCAGGCAGGGGATACCATGGATGGGATGCCAGTCCATTGCAGGGCAGGCGAATGCAATATGAACAATACAGGAGCACTATTACATCTAAGCCATACGTTTTTTTGTTTTTGTCAACATCCACGCAACATTGGGAGCACATCCAGACCCCTATACATACTGCATGTACACAGCACATAGACAGCACATTGACAGCACATTGACAGCACATAGACAGCACATTGACAGCACATAGACAGCACATAGACAGCACATTGACAGCACATAGACAGCACATAGACAGCACATTGACAGCACATAGACAGCACATTGACAGCACATAGACAGCAAATAGACAGCACATTGACAGCACATTGACAGCACATTGAAAATACATCCCCCTAATGACTGGTGGCATTGTGCTATATACATTAATATTAACATTAACTTGATCATATGACGGGCGGCTCTATACTGGCGTTCCGTAGTTGTTTTCCCATGTCGAATTCCTCGTATGCAGCTCATATCCATCACATTAATTAGCCTTTGAGTGTCAGACATTATGATAATGTATTGCTCTCACACAGAGACCACTTGAGAAAATGACATTTCTAGACAGGTAATTGAACTGTTTGGAAATGAATATTTCTGTACCACAAAAGTTATTGTGCTCTCCGGTAGGCCCAGTTTGCCGTTCCTAATGAAAACTAGTTGTGTGCTTTAAACTGCTGAGCAAATAGTAATTTTTGAAGCCAATTATGTCCTGTGGAAACAATTAGAGCTTTGTGTATTAAAGTATTAAAGGTATGCAGCCTTTGGGAAAGCATGGATCCAGTGGGCGCTCTGCTCCTGAACTAAACCTGTTTGTCTATAATTGGTTGCTGTTTTTGCTCCACATTTATGTGTTACTCACTTATTAAGTATCACTCCATTATCTCCTGTAGTCCTACTTAAAAATGTCTGAAAATAAAATAAATAGTTCAACTGATGCTCTCCTCCAAACCAGCTTTAGTTTTAAAATACCCAAACAGCAAAACAATAATATTGTTATTTTTGACACATGGCTTGCAAATGTTATTAAAAGATGTTGAAATCGTTTCTGCGTTCCTCCTAGGGGACGAATGAACGTTGTATCAGGTAATATGTAACAGAAATCTAAAATAAGGAATCCCAGTGTTTCCATGTATAGGACAAAGTCTGTAATTTGTAAGTGTGCCATTCACAGCAGTGTTTCAGAACGGTGTCATGGTCTGTTTGACACCTCTGTCACCCTGTCTGTGTTAAAAGCATGAATTTTACATTGACGTGACACTGGTAGGACTGGGCCTTCCCGATTGCACTTAACTGGGTAAATTTATACAATTTTTAAAGCTCTCTTGGTTTGTATTTTTTATTTTTTTTGCCATCTGGAAGCTGGCTACTAAGTTAGTCGTGTGCAAAGAAATGAGGACCAATCTGTGAGGTTTCATCTAATTTAATACTTCAAACCAGCGATCCTGCCCCTGTGGATTCTCAAGTCTCCTTTCTTCCATAAATACGTTTATCTCTTACTGCCAGAACAGCTGTTCCCATGAGTGCTGTTATTTGTCTCTATTAAGAGTTGAGCGATGCATGATGTGACTTATAACCGGCACATTCCCAGCATCCTTGACGCACCCCGGCCACAGTACGAGCACAAAGCTGAAATGGCAAGAATGCACTTGTTACAGAGTTAGGAGCTGGCTTATACCCCAAGGAAACCATTTAAGATAATACGGATGGGCGCATTATGCCGTTTCCTGCACCCTGTGCGGCCTGCGATGAGGGGGGTGTCATACGGGTCCGAAATAACAGCAGCGTGAAGCGAGAGACATGAATTCCAGCCTTATCGTCCGTCTGACAGAGCGAGTGAGCGAACGGCTTTATAACAGTCGGCCAACAGGTGGGCATGGCCTTCATTGCCCAGCTGTTTTTTGATTGGCCGTAGGGAGACCCGCCCACGAGAACGGAACGCGCGACAGCATTACAGCGAAGCATGACCAGTTGGAAATGGGTAATTTTATTGTATTTTGACATTTCTTTGGGGCTGTAGCTGATTCCAGCATCTTAACAGCTGGCTGACTGTCTTCACCCATGAAATGAATTGTGCCCATTCCCGTTGGAAAAAAAGGGAGTAACGGAGCCAAGGTCTTCAGTTCCCTGAAAGACAGTATAACTGCCACAGCCCTCCCCTCGCCATTTGTCTTACTATTGCTTCGTTGTTCACAGCCCTCCGTCACACCATGGAGGGGAGGAAAGGAGATATATCGTGCTGTACAGGCAGTTGATAATGTCATTTATAGATCTCTGATTCTTATCTAGTTCCTCTCACTCGGAGCACTTGCTTTGGGGAGAGAAATATCAAGCGCGCTGATGATGACAGTGCAGTGAAATAAGTTCTTGATCCCACTGGTTTCTGCTCCCAGATCCAACCCGCTATTCAGGGACCTCCTGGGGCTTGACGGAAAAAAAATCCCTGGAAGAAGGGCGTTTGCCTTATTTACATGAAATGAAATGCACCCTCCCGTTAGGAGAGCATGTTCCTCACCGAGACTCGCCTGTCATCAGCCTGCGAGAGATGTTCTTCAAATGCCTGGCATTTTATAATAATGCTAATGAGTGCAGATACGCCGCTTTGTCGCAATCACTTTTCTCCAGTAGGAATTTAATTATTTTCTGCCAATATTACCCTCAGTTTTCTCTGTTCCATAATTGAATTTTTAATGACGCGCTGTACAGTATCACTTGTGCAATACATTGGGGGAATCTGCAATATAATATGTAAATTTGTAAATACGAATTTAATTTACCTCTCCCTAGTTAATATGTTTTGGATTCATCCTGAAAGAAATTGGCCCTGACTGGGTGAGGCAAGCTTTTTTTTAAAAGTGACTGGCTTCAGCCCAGAGTTTGTGGGAAGAGTGATTCCTGAGGTTTAGCCTCCCAAACTTACCCTTAACTTGGGTTATTAAAAGAAAACAAAAATTAATAAAGCTGCATGTTCTTTATGTCAACCCTGTGTTAAAACGATTTGCAGATAAAATATGTTTTGGCAGAGTAAGTGCACATGTTCTAAAACTGTATGCATGCCATACATACTGTAGTTTTAAAAAGAGAATGCATTCATATGCAAGGCCGGGGAGACCTGCTGAAGTGATTATCATATTGGCCTGTTTGCCTGCATACAGTATGTTCACTGGACGCATGGCACACAGTGTGCATGCAGAAATCCAACTCAGTATGAACTCATTTTCGACATTTTGGTATATTAACACGTACCGGATGCTCTTTCTAAAATTCTCAGTGTATTGCGGGCGTCCTGATTGTTGGGTAAGAGGAGCAGAGTGCATAAAGGGTGAGAATCTAATTAAAATAAGGAAGCCGTCATCCGTGATTAGAGCCACAAAGGACCCGGAGAGCTTGAGAATTAAGGTGTGATTGTTATCAAATATTGAAAAAATAAATCGTGTTTTGGGGGGTGGGGTTGTAATTACTGGGGAATTACATGGTTCTCCATGAGTCATGGAGGTGGGGGGTGTGTGTTATCTTTTGCAGTTCAGAGGTACATTAAGGAGGCAGAGTGAGTGAGCTCTGAGCGTGCTGCGGCTTCTATGGCTTGATCTAGGCACACGAGAATGGGAATGACCAAAAATCCTGGATATACGCATGCGGTCTAGCAGATTGGGCTTCTGGTACTGCTGGCTCTAGGTGCCTCTCCTTTCTCCTTTGATTGTGATTAGATCGTAGTTACAGTATAATCATTATGAGATACATTTAAATGTCACAGTGTAACATCTTCAGAAGAGGTAAAGCTATCTGTAAGGATCACAGGGCCTGTGTTCTCAGTGCTGTCTTCCTGGGGGGGTGGGGGGGGAACTATTATTGCCATCTTGTTCAATTTGTTGTTTTCCAGCCGGCAGGGATTCATCATCTTTGATTTTTTGACCGAAAATGTTATGGGTGGGGAGGGGGGCTATGAAAAGAAATGTCAGTGTATGTATTATTTACCCCACCCCGCCACCCCCCCGAAACGGCGGTATATCTCAGTGCTGCTTGTTTAGCCTGCCCGCCTCTGCTGTTTTGCTCGAAGCGTATTGGTGTAGAAGCAAGTGACCGGGGCGCAGAGGCTCAGGCAGGAGCCCACCATGTTGCCTGAGGCGGGTTTGGAGGCTGCTAGTGAGGGGAGATTGTACCACCGGGAGAAAACGGGGGGAACGGGAGAATCCAGTGCCTGCAGGTTGGGGGGTGACATTATTACTTATAAAGTAAGATATCTTAAAGTGCTTTTAGCATGAATGAGGGTCTTTTTGTCTCTGCTGGACCCCAAGCCGGTATGGCCAACAGGAAAAGGTCTAGTGGCCTTAAAATAATCACGTTAGACAAGCAGGAAGCAACATAAGAAACATTCATTTTATTTCCTGGTTCCTTCAGGGGTCACTGACAACTCCGTGCTGTTCAGCCGCTGCAGATGATGTGCCGTTTGCTCCTTCTTCCTCCCTGTATATCACCATATGTGTTTATCGCTTTCCCTCTCTGACATTCAAACGGTTTCAGTAAAACATCCGTCAGCGTTACACGGCTAGGAAGCGGCCAAATTAGTTTGCAATTTTAAAATGTCAGCAGAAATAAATCCAATGTCAATATGGAGAAAAAAAAAAAACACTTGGCAATTCCATGAAACGGAGCAGAGAGAACAAGAACAGCAAAGCGTGATAATTAACTGCATATTGATGGAATTTGTGAAATCCTTCAAACGGGATTTAGGGAGAAAAGTCTAAACAAAAGGGCTTTTTTTTGAAGAAATGATTTTCTTTTTCTTCAAAGGAGGATAAATGTGGTGCTGCGATCATGTGTTTAGCAACCATATCCTCATATTCTGGCGGAGGGGCTCATTTAGCGCTCTCCGAATCTCCACTCCGCATGTAAATCCATTGGTCACCGGCTGCCGCACATTCCAGATTGCACTCCCAGGGCTGTGGAAGGGCCGCTATATCAGTCTTTGCCCGATCCAGCATGGATCAGATGATGTGACTGGAAATGTCGCCTCTTCATGGCGACTCGGAGAGCCAATATTAGGCAGTTACGTCACTCTCGTGCCTCCATCCTGCAAATTGGCCACATTGGGCCCGGAAAAGGCCAGAGCCCACAGGCCCTGTAGTACCACTCACCTCCGCCTCTGTTCTTAAATCAATCCACACCTCGATTAGAGGGAAATTAGCCCGCAGTATCACAAAGCAAGGGTTTGGAAGTGATGAAAAGATACAATGCCCATTGGAATATGACTGTATCATATACTATTACTGTACATACCGTTGGGATTGGCAGATTACATTAGTAGCCTGTTGCTATAGGTTTAATGCAGATGAAAAGCGGAGTCTAACTCATAGCTGAGTACGTACGCAAACATAGACAAATCACACTATGTGGGAGTCTTCTTACTGTAGCCTCCACCCGCACTTAGCGACAGTCTGCTTATCACAACGCAGAGAGGCAGGGAATTCAGGGGGCAGGGCAAGGAAATTAGGGGGTGGGTCCAGAGTGCAAGCATTACATATACAGTATAGGTGCCAAGGGACCTCAGTGTCTTGCTGGGGCATCATTTTTTATACAGGATAGGGGTCTTTAAAGCCCCTTATTATAGGCATTTATGGGCCAGCTTCAAATGGCCTGTTTTTTTTAAAACTTTGTGCTTTTTAAATGTTACATAGTTACCAAAATCAATGGCGGGGCCTTTTTAAAAGCCCCCCAATGCCTCAGTGTAATCGAAAAAGAAGCCATATTGATGTAGCAGTTAGCGGTTGATATTCATGAATGAAGAGAGTTACCTCTTGTTGCAGTACACATGTAAATGGCCAAAAATGCTGACCTGCACTGCGGTCTGACTCGTCCTGAGAAGATGTGAGACCAAGTGATGTTCTAATATGCTTACATCAGTACTCAGAAAAATACTCAGAACAATAGAGTAACATAGTAGTAGAGTAATATTGCGCCTTACCTCACTCCATTCTCATTTATTTCTTCAATGTTGCTTTTTTTAAAATGATATTTAATTCTTTGTGAATCATACATCAGCAAAGTAAACTGCTCTAATAGCAATAGCTGATTTGTGCTTGCATAGTCTTCCACTTTAGGTGCCAATGTATTTGCATGGTCTTTCGATAGTTTAGGACAAAGTTCTGCCTTGCTGACCCCCCGCTTTCTCTTAATAAGAAAATAAAGGCCCCCACTGAATTTAATCCGCACTACAGCTGTATGATAGCAAGAAACTGGAATAGAAGGCAATGTTATCCACTTTAATATTCCCCTATTATAGTTTAATACAATTTAGAGGTCTTTGGATTTTGCATATGTAGCTGAATGTGCATTTTTTCCCCAGTACTCAGTGCTGTGTAAGTGCTCCTGCGATATAGAGGAAGCGGTATAGCAATCACTGAGGTGTAACTTATAGGATATAATTATATTTCCTCGACAAATTGCCCAAAGGAGCAGTGCAATCATCAAGGAAAGGATTAATACCATTTAAACTGATTGTACCTGACTGCATTTCTGTAGTTGATTAATAATTGTCGTTGAGCTCTTGATCCCATCATAAGGTCTTACTAGGATCGCCCCATTTTTCAAGGAAAAGTTAGATTACATTATTTATGCATTGTGTAATATTGAGGTGGGAGGGACAGGGGTGTGGGTGGGGCGGGTAACGCTAATCAAATAAGGCTGCTTTTGCAAATGTGACATTTAAGGCCTGTGAGGCTGCCGTCTCTGCCATTTGCCTTTTTTTCACAGCTAATGTGTCTGCATGCGCCGGCCCCCTCCTCCAAAGATCCGGAATGGTCTCTGGTTGCCATGGAGTTGACAGATGCATGGTAGGGTTAGGGTAATGTGTCACTTAAAGGCACAGGCTCAAAGGCGGAGGACTCTTGGCCATCGTACCATAGAGGTCGCTGCCTTAACTGAACCTCTCCTTTAAGAAGAAAAATACAGCTGTCAAAGCAGGAGGTCACTTTTGGATAGAGGCATTAGCCAAACATTGAAATCATTATTGCTAAGCAATGGAAGCACATCGAAATCCAGCCATGGGCTGTTTTTGAACAGTACTATTGTGATGATATTTTGGAGAATTTCCCGATAGGGTTTCACAGCAGCACATTGTGTTCTCTGGTCATATGTTAATACTGCTCAGCTCTATCTGAAGCCATTCGCACAAGGCCTAAAATAATGGCAAAGCCCTGCTCAATTTAAAGAGGCCGCCTGGCTACCATAAAGCGGGAAACCCATATGTGGAACTGTAAACTGTCCGTTTAATTACACAGCAGTCCTGCAAGGCTCATTTTGTGTGTGTGTGTGTGTGTGTGTGTGTGTGTGTGTGTTCCCCCATCCACGCCATGCTGAATTTTGATGACTTGTACTCTCGGGATTGAATCGTGGAAGCAAGCATAAGAGACGGATGGTATCATAGATGGTTCCTGAGCCCAGCCCTTCTTAAAGATCTCCTCTTTCAGGACCTCTGGCCTGTTCCCAATGTGAAATTCATTATTCAGTGTCGGTGAATTATTTGGATGGAAATATGATGTTGGGTTTTAGGAGCAATTAACATTTGCGCATTTCAGGGCATGTGTTTTCCTTTCGGCATTCATGCTGAAGTGACCAATCTAAGTTTCCAAAGTGCAACACCTTGAGGAGGTCTGTATTCACAGCAGGGCCTGGCCACAGCAGCAGATCAGTCAGGCCTGGAGCTGACCTTCGGGCAGGTGAGTTAGGGCAGGTCAGCGCTGTCCTCAGACACACAGGCTTTTTTGACTTTGAGCACGGCGAGGGCGACGGGCCTGAATGGAGTCAGTGTGGGACTCGTGATGGATGGGGTACCTCGCTCCCCTCTGCTGAGTCATGAATCCGTGTCGGGCGATGTGGCAGCCGCAGAGCAGCTGGGGGAGCCTAGCTTCTTCGCTTCTTAAACAAGCTGGCCTCCCGCACAGGAAGGAGGCGAGGAGACGGAGGGCCGAGAGTGGAAGGGGTAATGAAGAGGCAGATTCAATCACAAAGCATTTCAAGGGAATCTATCTGATTTACAACTTCATTTCAGCCACTTCTCTGCACTGATCTGTGTATAATGTTACATTGCACGTGAATCTAAATCATATCCAATAAATAAAAAATACACTTTCTCTGCATCACATAATAGACACACCAAGCAGTGGAAATGCAGCCCGACGGTAATGCCCTAGATTTAATGTAATCTCAGTACTGATCCATGGCCTTGCACGTCTCTAATTCTAACCTGCACATTTTCATGATGAATGACGTAAATAATCTATGGTTAGTGTCTAAGGTCAGTTTCCACATTATCCACCAAAGACATCTGAAATCTGATTCCACCCTTCTAGCCGGCAGGAGACGCGGAGCTAAAAGTAGCTAGCTGTCCTTGGGCCGATTCATTTGCAGTCCCATATAGAAATGGAAGTCCAGCTAGTCTTTTCTGGATTGATTGACCTGCCAGGGGTGAATAGGACCAACTGGGTGTATAAATGGATGGAAGCCTTAAAGGAACAATATCTGTGCGTTTTTGCCCTTCGGCTTTAACATGTGGTCTGTGTAGTAGTCATGGTGGACTGTTGACCCACGGCTGCGGGGATAATGAGGGACATTGAGAAAGTATCAGTGTTTAGGGGCTTCTACCTCATATCCTGGAATCATCCATATGGCTTCCTGGACTGACTACAGCAGGAAACCTGGCTGTTGACATTATTATTTTTTTTTTTGTTTCTGTGTTGAACTTTAATGTCCAGCTGCATTATTTATAAGGATGCATACTTGAGTGCAGTGTATTGCCCCCTCACCCTTTGACGGTCAGTGCTGCTGTGGTCTTGGGGTCACTGTGGCGTAGGTCTGGAGTCTAACATGATGGCCAGGGAAGCAGGGACCAGTATGTTTCATTGCATGGCGATATGATGCTAAGGATGCTTTGTGCGATGTTTGCAGACCCCTTAATTTCATCCGCCTTTAAAAATAACTGCAGTCAACCTAGTTTTTGATAATGCATAACCAGCAGCCCTGCACAGCACGTTAGCGCGCCGGTTAGCATTGCTGCCACAAGCCTCTAGCACTGGTGCTTTGAATCCTACCTTAGCACTGCATGCATGGCATTTGCACGTTCTCTCTATGTTGCCTGCATTATGTCCCACAGTCCAGTCCAAACACATGACATTAGGCACATTGGTTGCCTGTGGTGTGATTGTGTGCGATGAGGGGACATCCCATACGACGGGCTTCCTCAGATCCTCAGTGGGCCAATCAGCCACACAGTTTGCAGATTTCCTTTCTCAAACACACCTGCTAAGGCTGGTGAGCAGAATAAGGTGTGTTTCAGCAGGGAATTCTGTAGACTGGCCCTCCTGGACCGGAATTAGGGAAGCCTTGTGCCAAAGCGGTTTGAAGATGGATGGATGGATGTGAGATACATTTGACACTTATTGTCTTCAGTCTTGCAGCACAAATCCCAGAAAGTGCGCCTGATCGCTGCCGTTGTGCCGATTCATCAAGCGGTTTACTCCATTCCTCCTCCTTCATGGCAGAGAGCCAGAGATACGCCATAATGGCCAACTCCTTTATTAATTACCTCTCAGATCCCAGTTATAATCTGGGAAACGAATGCTTGTTTTTCTCTGCTTTGCACGGAGAGGGTTGGTATCATCTCCCCTCCCACTCATTTAGCGAAACCAAGCCATTTAATTGCTTAATTGCTAACCGCCAGCTCGTTTTGCTCTCCAAACATGCCTTTGTCTAATCTATCCCAGTGTGTCGCTCTGTTTGTACCGACACTCCCCCCCCCCCCCAGTACCAGCCGTCAGCTGCATTAACCCCTTGGCGCTCCTCCTCCTCTCCCTTACCCGCAGGCCCATGGACTTGCACGGGCCCTAATTGACGAGCTCCAGCACGTTTCTCCATTCTGTCATCTGTAAGCATTACTGACATCTCTGTCATTGGATGAGGGCTCATTTTGGTGCGGCAGGGCAAGCCGCATGGGAGGAGATTAAATTCGGAGACTTCTGCATTCTTGCCTATTGATTAGTCATTTAATTCCCCCCTTTTGTGTCACTGTCTACCGAAACACAAAAACAGCAAAGGCTAAAGCAGACCACCTGTAAGCAAGTCTGTACTCAGGAGGAACTCAATGTGTATCATCCCAAGAAAATCACGACCCTGTGCCAAACCGGGGGAGCAGGTTCCTCATATGAGAAGATTCATTAATTAGTCAGTTATGATTTTACTAGTAACAGATTTAGGATTTTGAGCACTCTAGCTTCAAAATGTAGAAAGCAGCCCCGCACGCACATGCAGAGCTGGAAGCGGGAGGGACGCAGTGCTGCCTGGAGCCATGCCGATCTGGATAAATCAACATGCAAAACTATGAGAACAATAAATCATTTACACATATAAGCCCCTGATGATTCCTGGCTGTCTCACTCTCTGTCTAAATATATTTCATGTGCTCAT
Source organism: Isichthys henryi (assembly GCA_026776945.1). Taxonomy (NCBI): domain Eukaryota; kingdom Metazoa; phylum Chordata; class Actinopteri; order Osteoglossiformes; family Mormyridae; genus Isichthys; species Isichthys henryi. Next base: position 7,234,607 of record JAODJX010000109.1, read on the forward strand.
ACTGGTGACCTGACAGGGATCGGAGCGAAAGCGGTGACTCATGTTGCCGCATTAATGCAGCTGGAGGGAGACTGTTAATCTTCGGTTGCGAGCGATGGGCCCTTATCATAGAGATGGGATAAGGCGGAGATGCTGGAGTCCAGACATGTGCGCTACAGCTGATGCTGTAAAATAAACAAAACAACTTAGCTGTGCCACCAGAGATGAAAGGCCCAGAGACACCGTTACAGTAACAATGCGGTGCCCAGTGAGCTCAGGGTTAACTAACCCATTAATCCATTCACAAACTGCAATCCTTTTTTGTGTGTGATTCGGAGATTTCACTTCTGAAGATAACCTGTAGTATAAGATGCTGGAATGAACTTGGGGTCAACATGCATGCATCATACTGCCCAGTCTCCGAGTCACAGGGCCTGTGAACTTCACCAGAGGAACCAACTGGGACCCAGTTTCTTTGGCTAATCAGTTTCCCTGTACCCAGTTCCTTTGATCCAAGTTAAGATTCTCAGCAAAACCAACCACGCAGTGTCAGTCCAACCCAAAGCTGGTCCATATGTCTGCAGCATAGCAGGACTGAACCTACAGGAAGGTAAATGACATCAGTAACAGAGGGGAGCCGACACACGTCCTCAGAGCTAAACTTCTGAGAGAACCTCTTCTTTACCTCTCGGTGTGTCAGGCTTATGGAGCCTAGCTCTGTTTGCCTAAAGCAAATGGAGTGTGTTTGGTGGAGTTAGCCAGAAGGTCAGTCCGTCCCTCTCTACACAGTCCCTCAGCGAACAGTCAAACCAAACCAACGTCTTTATTCTGCATGCGTCCTTTCTTCACCCGGGCCTAATTATTTCAGAAAAGACCCTGGGGTGCTGGAAAATTGGAAAGTTGATGAATATATTTGTTCTCGAATTTGGTAGTTTTATTAAATCTTGCATTAACTCAAAATAAATGAGAAAACAGAGATGGTACATCATAATATATCTATAGAGTATTTTCCATTTCATTTTTCCGATAGGTGAATTAGAGAGTTCTTCGTTAATTAAAGAAAATAAAGTCACGATCTCATGGCAGTTGATTGCATACAGTATGACCCTCCCGTCATGTCCGCATGACCCTCCTGTCTCCCCCTAACGTGACCCTGATGAGTTGCGCCTGTTGCTTGTTACCCCTCGTTAGTCTTTGTATTTGAGTACCTGTTTATCTCGTCAGCCTCAGTCTGGTCACTGACGTCGCTCCTCCCATCCGCCCGTGTCCTTCCCCAGACCCACCTTCTTTTCTTTGACCCCTTACAGTCTCGTTCTTTCTTCCCTGCTCCCATTCAATTAACAAAATTCCCTTTTGCCTAATGCCTATCTTCAAGGTCCTCGTCCCGCATGCCGTGACATCTGTGGCATGCTAAGTTTAAGTTGGGCTGGTATTTCTCAGTCTGTTATACTGTGGATTCTCCCGTCCTGGTGCTACTTTAAAAAAAAAAAAAAACTTAAAAAAAATGTCAAAATGTATACCCATCCATCCATCCATCCACTCTAACTTCTTGCCCTGGTCAGGTTCTCAGCATTAATATGCTAAATTATGAGTTATGTTTTCCCATGAACCTTGAAGTAATGGACTGAATGGAGCATTTCAGCACTGAATCGGTCTAGCTGGCGATTGCCTGCTGGTGCCCTGTGTTTGCCTGTCTGTTTTAAATCCCGTCTCCTGTAATGTGTCGCGTGTGTGTACTGCCTATCGTGTCTATCAGGTAACTAGTGTGTCAGTTCCAAACGTAATCTTGGACTGCTGGCAATATTCAGCGCAAAGCCCTGCAGGGATTGTTGCACAGATAAAAACAGACTTTAAAATGTAAGCTGGTTATTGCTTATTTTAGCCTCCACAAAGTGTAAAGGGGACTTTCAGACTGAGCCGTACAGAAAAGAAGCTGTAATGCCAATTATGATCCCACAAATTATGCATTTCATTGTAACTGGAGTGGAAGCTGCAAATGTAATTACCCTGATTTCTTACTGATGGCTACAAATAATGACATTTAGTTTGATCTCCTAAAGGGAATGAGTTATAAAGCAGAAGCTCTCCGCTTTTACATTCACACGCCGCTTCCTCCTTGCTTTTGTCTGCATGTGCCCCTGAGGGTTTGTTTTAGATGAAATGTCAGTTTTAATGGAAAACAGAACAGAATAACAAGAGAACAGTTTGGAGTTTTGCTTGTGCTAAAGGAAAGAGAAAAGAGGTGTTTCTTTTTGATTGTGCTGTTAGGAATCCGCTGTGATATTATGTTTTAGGGAATGTAACCCCAGGCAAAGTGAGACACTCAGCACTGGCGGTGTTTAAAGGTGCCGTTCATGTGAGGCCGGCCGCATGCGGAGGCGGGATGGGCGGGGGGACACTG
>JAODJX010000109.1:7237086-7250249 GCA_026776945.1 Isichthys henryi
CCCATACGGATGTGGGGGACACTGACGGGGGGGGCGGGGGGACGACACCGGCCCTTCTGTCCTGCGCATCAAGATGCCTTCCATTGCATGTGGGAGACTTACACAGGGACCTGTATGTCTGCTCATGCATACTGCGCATGTCATCCATGTGACTCCCTGTTTGGTCTTCTGGTATTTAAGCACCTTGTATTAATTGATCTTAAGGCCCATTAATAAAAGTTATTGCACCAGGTCAAGAGGGCTTTGACAAGGCACTTACAGTGACGTAAAAATGGTGCTGTTTTTCATTCAATAATGGATGGATGGATGGATTCGAAAGACCAAAATGGCCTCAGGTGTGTCATGTCTGGGTAGCAGAAAGCACACAGCACACATTAGGCAGCCAGATGTTAGAGATGCTGGCACCAACGTAGTAGCGCATGTAGAGATGCTCTTTCTGGTAACCAGACCGGTCCTTCTGACAGACGACTGACGCAATTTGAACTTACTGTACCAGGCAAAGAAAGAACTCCACACTGGATTGTCTGACTTCTACCTCTGTGTTATTTCATGCATCACCTTCGTCACAGGCAGCCCATCCCAGGGACATTAGCACATAGCTCAGAACCGTGACAGATTCCCCCAGCTCTTTGTCTTCTGGTGCCGCCGTGTTTCGTTCTCGCTGCAGCTTGTAAAATGTCACGCTCATCCCCCATCTCACCACCACACTCACGCTCACACTCCGGAGCGTAAAAATCACGCCATAAGCATATCGCCCAATTCGTCTGATTGGGAGTCTGATGTGGGCTTTGAGGGGCTGAGAGTGTAATGCTGTGCCCGTTTCAACGCAAACACCTCCCAGCCTGATGGGGGCGTACTCTGATGGGGCCATCCACAGCGGCATGGGAGTCTGGAGCAGTGGAAATGATGATGGGCCGATAGGTACAAGCTGCTGGGGAGTGAGGAGACAGTGGAGATACAAACTGTGGTCATGTGACCATCCACTGCCTCACCGCCATGCACTGGTTCCGCTTTACCCATATAGACTTGTGGGGGACTGGAGCCTATCCAGGAATCACTGGAGTACCCTCTGGATGGCAGGAGTACACTCTGCATGGGATGCCAGTCCGTCAGCGGGCACGCACACGGACAATATAGGGATGTTAGTTATCCTGACACACACACACAAACTGGCACAGCAGGGATGGGATTTGAACCCCCACCGCTAGAGGTGTGAAGCCACAGTGCTCCCCGCTCTGTCACCCACCACACATTACATCGCCAAGTATGATCTCTGCCACCTTGGAACTATGAAATGTCTTTGTCGAATATGACATAGTTCTTTTCATCTTCTTGTGCTTGGGGCGTATCCATTGGATACGGCATGAAGCTCATCTATCTGTCTGAGAACTTCCTTCACAATGGCTCCTGTGCTGCAGCTGTCGTTCGTAGAAGTGCTCGGTGCGACGTTTCTTTAGCGTGCTATCGGATTATAGATTATGTCCTGTAAAATGCTTATGGATTCTTTTAGGGTAGCAGCGGTTCAATAACTCGGACCATAAAGCTGACTGCTTGAGCTGAGACAATAAAGAAAGTGGTCTCTTGGGGTGCTGAAGAAGGAGGGAGTTTCCCACTACCTGACCCCAGTGACACACGACCCCTTCACTTCACGGGGGTGTCGCCCATTGTGAGCATACATTTCATGCAGGGGGTGTGTAAACCATGAGGCAAGTCAGGCTGATTCACCCTCCCCCCCTCCCCGCAGTGAGGTTACTTTGTGTGTGTGTTGGGGGCGGGGGGGGGGGGGTCACAGCTACGGGGCATATATGTGAAAGGAAATATCCCCCTGTCCCCACTCCATGCCCCCTGGCATTTTTGGGCCGTCTCCCCTGGCGACCCTTCGTTTTCTGTGTAATTAAGAGCAGCATCCCGTGCAGGAAGTGCTGAGGGACCCACACTACACTTCTGCAGGGTGGGGGGCGTGGCCCCCACATGGCCAAATGCTGCCGCAGTGATAATTACCGCTTAGCATTAATGAGTAATTATGCTGATATTTGGATCCTGGATGAAGAGGAAGCACTGGTACAATGACGTGTCCGCTGGGCTGTACGCGTGGGGGCTGTCTATGTGAATCAGAGACACCCCCCCCCACCCCGATCTCATTGTGCCTGAATGAGCTGGTGGCTGCAGTCAGACTTTTTCCTGGCTGATGGGGTCTGCCCCTCATCACTTGGATGAGAACTTCCTATCCTCGTTAATCGTCCTTCGTGTGTCTGCCTCGGTAAGAATGAAGGACAGCTCAGCGAGTCGGCAGCGCCATCCGAGGACGACGGGCCTCCGTTAATCTGCAGCCTCCCCAGCGCCGGACGAGGAGCTGGGACAGGTGGCACTGTCCAGATGCCAGCCCCCGTTTTTCCCACGTCCGTCACCTGAGACAGGGTCCGCGCCAGGCTCTCTGTCGGCTCCTCACTTTCTGAGTGTGGGACGGCCATGTGTGAGTGTGCCGCTGATGTGACTCTGTGTGGGGCTGCGGCTTCTTTTAGGCTCCAGCACATACTGCACATGATCACAGGGACAGAATGGCAGAGGCCTACCCAAAGCTCTTACGGGAAGTTTAAAGGGCACCCTGGCTGACAAAAACTGGTGGTTTGCCCAATTAATATATCCCTGACCATTTTAGCTCTACTGCGCTCGATACCCGGCCTTTATAACACCTGCATGCATCAGACATTCATGAACAAGTGTTTGTAAGTTCTGCAGTAGCTGTATACTGTTTGTTACATTATAAAGTGTCGAGAAACGGCAAACTTTGAATGTTTTTTTGTGTGTGTGTTTGTCAGTCATTCCTGCGTTTATATTTTGAATTTCACGTCAGAAACGGGAGCTTTGCTCCTGTTTCTTTAAATCCACGTTCTCGCCCTGCACTCCATTGAGGTATGACGGGCCTCTCCTGCACGTTCCTGACACATCCACAGCGCGGAGCGTTTCAGAGAGACTAAAAAACCCCCTTTCGACGCCTTAAAGGGTCTCGGCCAATTCCTGACCGAGAATCTCTCCGTTTGCAGAACGAGAGAAGGGGAGATTGTCAGCGGCGACGCGTAGAGGAGAGAGGCAGAGCACGGTGCTGTCTGTTTGATCTCCGTGTCATCTGGCTGCAAAGTTTGGATTCCGCTGCAGGGGAAACGTCCGGAGCTGTCACTATGGAAACAGTCTCAGAAAGTGTAGTCAAGGAGGGCTTAGACAGAAGGACCGAGAATACTAATAAAAATGTAATCTTGAGGGGGAAAAAGAAACAAAGAAAAGACGTGCATGGCGGATTAATGCAACGCTTGCTTTCAAAGCACTGAATTGGTGCAATTTTTACTGCAAATTTGTAGCTGAGAATTGGTTTGCGCAAACTATTTATTTTTATAGCACCTGTAAACCGTTTACTGAACCATTACATTTACACCACGTCATTTTGCTTTTTTTTGTAATAGGCATTTTTTCTTCTATTCTTTAATGGTTCTGTTTAGCAGGTAATTTTTTTTTAACTCATGTATAAAACTTTTAAAGATTTATTTTTATATCACCAGCTAAAGTAAAAAATTTCGTTCTGAGCTCCCTGAGGAGAGAACGGAAAAGCCGTGAAATTAATAAACTTCATTTTACGCCGGGACATGCAGAACGCACTTTGCTTTCACTTGCTAACTATGTGCATTAATAAGCTGGCTGGCTGAGGTACAGCGCATGATTGTCTCATTTCCCTTAAGGCAGAGACCGTGAGGAGGGGAGGAGTCACTAAGCCTGCCGCATCACTTCCTGTGTGAGATCACTGCACCAGTGGGATGAGTTTCCTGCTTGCTTGGCCGTAAAGAGACGTAATCTACTTCTGTTTCTCCTGGATACATTTCTGCCTCAGTCTATTAGAAAGACTCATCTGCAAGCCTGCATGGGTCCTGTGTGTTTTTTTTTTTTTTTTTAAATAGAGCTGTGATTTCTGTATTTCGGAAAAGGGGGCTGATTTCTTTACGCGTGAGAGACACAGATGTGAGAGTGACACAGAACAGTTCTGTGGCCTGGCCTCCATCAGCCCCAACCCCCACAGCGGCCTGATTAGCCGTCAGCTTGCCATCCATCGTGAGCTGTTTCTGCAGTCTGTCCTATACGATCTGTATAAGCAGATTTATTTAGGCTGATTCATTACATCAGCCGCATCACGAATGACAAGGATATATCCTGACGCCCAAGGACCGTACTGATCTGTACGCCTCTGACTAGCGTCTGGAGTCTGTTAACCCCATGGCAGATTTGCAGAGCCTAAGGGCCACTTGGGGGGGCCGGGGGCGGGCGGTGACCTGCTGGCTGACGGTCCTACTTTTCGCAAAGGCTTGGACACTCTTTCCAGGCCATTCCCGGGCCTCCGGCACATTCTTCTTCTGCAGGGCCAGAATGCAGGCAGGACTCTGCTGGCGTGCGCGTGTAAATAAACGCTGATCTTGTAATGACTGAGCCACGGCATCAGCCCAAAGCAAGCCCCGGTCGGGGGCTACTTTCTGCGGGGGCATAATGAATCACTGCATCGCCGTGCAGAGCTGATGTCAGCACATCGGCTGGCATGGCCACCGGCTCTGTGTTACCTGTAGCCGAGCCGAACACCGACGCAGACAGCGGCAGGCAAGGGACAAGGTCAGTGATCTACCTAAGGATGAGAAAAGATCCAGTAAATCCCAATGGAACATATATACAAGGAACCCTGCATTCGGATCCATGACTGTATCGGGCAAGTGGCATTGAGGATGGATGGATGGATGGATGGATGAATGGGTGGATGGATGGATAGTTCTTCTTCTTTACCATCTTTCCAGCTGGTCTCCCTGCCTCAAAGTGATCATGCAAGGCAGGTGACATTAATGCCCCGTAGGGGGGCTCAAGCTCAAATCGCGATTCCCATTTCCGGTGGCTATATATAAGACATACGAGGCCATTAAAACAAAGAGCCCCCACAGCACAGTCACAGCTAAATAGCGTGATGGATTAGACCCCAAAAGTGCCCCTGCTCATTTAATCTGAGGGCCATCACCACTATAAAGATCTTCTTAATCATACAGTATTTGCTTCCTCATTACCTTTCCAACCACGACTCATGTTCCCCCAAGGAACATCGATATCTAATACATAGCACCCTCATGTTCCCCCATGGAACATCGATATCTAATACTCTGCACCCTTAGTGAGCACCGGAGACAAACTGCCCACACTCCAGCCTCCAGCTGAAACCTGGATGTGATTTTATAAAATGTACATGATATTTCCTTTGACTGAGACATGAAATAATTTTTTTTTCATATGGGAGTTGTTGTTTTGTACATTGAGTACTGGAAGTGTGGGATTTTAGTATTCTGTATTTTATTCATTGGCTGTAAACCAGAGCATTCATGGCTGTAGAAGCATAAAGATAAGGAAAAGGTTTAATCAACAGATGGTTTTTTACGAGTTCGCGCCTCGATTGAAAAGAGATTTTTTGTTCCACTCTGTGCCTAGATGTTTATAAAGGGATGGAAACACGGACAACGAGTCCTTTCGACCGTTTCTAACTCAAAACCACTTCACAGCTGTCAGGTGACAAGTAGAACTTTCTAAACACTCAACAAACTCTTCTTTTCCCTGAGTATAAGAGCGAACCACCAAAAATGTCTCCTGTTGTATAACAGAAATGCAGGATGGAGAGAATCATGCGAGCAATCCGTAGAATCTTCAGTGACTTCTTTTCTCCCATCTCTCCTGGTTTACCATTTCTTTTTCATTCCTTGGAGAACTGTTAAGAGATACTGGGAAAAGTTGGTTCTCCATATTCCCAGTGTCCGAGCCTGGCTTCAGATAGTTAAGCTATCTTCTTAATTAATTTCAGTATGACCTTGAAGATGAGAAGCAGCATAGAGACAGCTGGATCCGACCGGCCCTTATCTTCATAGCGATGTTGTGGGAGCCTCTGAGCTGCTATTGAAGTCTGCTAATCATTTAGCCCCGATTGAAGTCGGTAACAGTCATAGCAAAGTGTGAATCTTGTCCCTCTTTTCTCCGGCCCTCATCTAGGCTCAGATATGAGGCGAAAACTGAGAGGTGTGTATACATTGCGGCAGGCTCTCCGGGGGAGGCTTCCGTCTGCGTTGCATTCCTCTCACTGCGCACGGCTGCCCTTTGGTGGGCGGGGGGCGTAGGGCCTCAGCGGGGAAGCTTCTTCACTCGCTGTTTGGTTCGCACACCGTACGGTGACTGAGATCTGCTGGATCCAAACGCAGGGACTCCTTCCATCTGGAGGGAATTTTCTTCCACCGCTTGTCATGAAAGAGTCCATTAATCATTTCTACATTGGCCCCAAGGTCCTCCGGGGGTGGGGGGGGAAGGCTGCTTTATGAAGAACGCAGACTGGGACGCGGGAGTCCGAGGAAAAGATTCGCCAGTCACAGTCTGTGTGCCGGCGCCCGCTGCAGGCAAGGCAGGATCTACCAGCCGGTACATCGCCTGATGAATCTCCGCAGCTCCTCTGGCTGATTTCAGTAAAGCATTAAGAGAAGGCGACGAGAGCACCTTTGCAGGAAAAAGGCACCGCATGCGATTCTACGCTGTGTGCCATTAGCTTCCGCTGCACTCCCACACATTCGAATTTGGCACCTTTAGAGTCCTGTTGATATTTTATTATATGTTCTCTCCTTTTTAAAATCTCTCACGTAAACCAGAAACAAATACAAAAAGTACCCGATAGCCTCGTTGCTGCTTTTCTGTTGGGACTAAATGGAACGAGGCCAGCGGAATCGGTCTGGCTGCAACTTCAGTCCCTGTCACAGAGACGTGATTGATATGCAGGTATAGTGATCGCTGTGGAAACCCGGGGGAGCCTGAGGCTAATTGGGGACCGGGCACTGTGTGGACTGTTTTAGTGTGCATTCGTTTGTAGCATCCTGCAGAGATTTGCTAGCGCCGAATCATAGTAAGTCCTCCACAGAGCTTTCGGCTGAAGAAGAACAGATGTCTTTATCAGAAGCCATGTCCAGTGCATGAGCGCGTCTAAGCAGTCAGCGCCGAAAGCGGCGTCTGGGGACAGACACACGACGTCCATGTAATGACTCTGAAAGTGTCCTCCAATTTATTGGTAGAGTAGGCGCGTGTGGATTAAGCGAATCATATCTGCTTGGATTAAAGCCGACACATAACCGTCTTGTGACACAGGCAGAGGCAAAACAAAGGGAGGGAGAGGAATCGGTAACAAAACGTCGGTAATGTCTCCCCTCGCAGTCTTAACGTGGTGCAAGGAGCCCCTCGGTACCTGTGAGATGGGGTGGGGGCCCATTGATAGAGCAAAGGGAGGAGGGACTGGAAAGTCTTCATTTCATCCGCTTTGTCGTTGGCGGATTCTCTGTGCGCTCTTCAGTGAAGTCGGGCCACGAATGGAGGCGGTGAGGCGGTGGTCCGGCATGTCGCCCCCTGCGTCGGTAGGCATCGGACCGTTCCCGGGGCCCGTAAGGCAGCTGGAAGCCTCGCCAGGTATTGATAGCTGCTTTAATAAAGCTTTGTGGCCGCAGCAGCGATCTGCTGCTCCGTGTTTCTCAGCCTCAGGGTTATACGTCAGATAAAAAAAAAATAAAAAAAAATCAGGCAAAAGACCCTCGCATGTGATGTTGGCTCCAATTACGAACACAGATCCTCGGCGAGAAGAAAGAATGTTAATAACCTGCCCGGTGGCACCCTGACTCCCTGCTCACTGCTTATAACACTGTTTTATTTCCCCTTTTTTTGCCAAAAAAAGACTTTATTTATTACAGGCTTCGCGGCGGCCTTTCAGGGCGAGGTGTGATGCCGAGATTAATCTGCTGCCGGGCGGCGCTTCCCTGCAACCTCTTATCGCTCTGCTCAGGGCGGCTAGTTTTAATTCCCTGTGGTGATTAATTCAGCCGGCTTCAAGGCCCCATCTCTTCTTCCTGCCTCTTGCAGTCACGTGCCCGCTCCCCTGTACGAGAAACGCCTTACTTTTGTGTTTTTTTTTTTTTCAGTCTGATTTACATTTGACACCCCCACGTGTAGCAGGGAGGTGTCAGCAAAGGCCTAATTGCTTCTCTGGCAGTACGCTAACGACGCAGCGGAAATGGCTCTGCGGTGATCACGCCAAATTTCGCTGGTGTCGTTTCGGTAATCGGCACCGCACGGCTACCATTCCCCTAAAAGCTTTATCCGTTTTTTTTTTAAATTGCTGTTTAGAGTATTCTGCAAACCTGACCTCCGCCGTTTTCCACGCATTTGTTGCAGCTGACACCGTCGCAAGCATATTCAAAATGGTGATGGTGGCAGGGGCCGGGGGGGGAGTTAATGTTTTAAAAACGTTTCCTGGCCATTGCTATAAAAATACTGCTGTGTAGAATTGCATTCGGAACATACGTCCTGATTTAATGGTGAATTAATTAATTATACACCACATGCTGTAAAATGTATACAGGTCAGTAGTCACAAACAGTAAAACATGAATACTTTCAGGCATATCTATTTTAATAATTTTAGTCGATATTCCTTCATTAATTCATTACTGTCGATGACCCTCCTCGTCCAAAAGCTCCGACGTTAGCGCCCCCAGCGATGTTCCTGGCGAGTCTTTAAGTCTGTAAGTCAGTTCTTATCTTAATTTATCTTCATTACTTTCAGCCGAGCTGCGCTTATCACCACACCGATGAAGTCATCATGGCCAGAAAGCATCTCATCCAGTTTTTCGACTGGGAATGTGCCACAGCTCAGAGGGAAATAAATACATGAATATACAGCAACTCCTCTTTGTTTGAGGCCTAACCTTTCCTACACTAAAGGCCAGACCTTTCATTACATATAAGAACACGTGGTTGAAGGGCCTTCTGGAGCTCTCTCTCTCTCTGTCACTCTCTCTTTCTCTTTTTGCTCCGTGAGGTGCTCATACTCACTGCACTTTCCTGATCTCCCTAATGAACAGTGCAGGCTTTTGCGGAGTTATGCCAGTCGTCTGTACTGGGGTCTGCACTTTCCCTGCTTATTTGGCTCTTTCAGGCTCTGCTTCCACTTGCGCACCTTTTACTGTATATATCTGTGAGTGTGTTGGTGTGTGTCTGTATGCAGAATTGTGTGTCCCTCCCGCTGAAGCAGGAGCAAAGTTACAGCTGGCCGTTGAAGCAGCAGCACAGTTACAGCTGGCCATTGAAGCAGGAGCACAGTTGCAGCTGGCCATTGAAGCAGGAGCACAGTTACAGCTGGCCATTGAAGCACACACACAATGTGGCTGAGCTGCTGCAGTTGAGTGCTACTTTCCCCTGGGTTCTAACCTTTGCATGCACCTCTATGTGACAGGTGAGCCAGCCTGTCTCTTAAGGCTCTGGGCTAATGAACATCACAGCTGATCCCCTCATTGCACAAAGACAGTGACCCCTTCTCATCCCCCCACCCCTTACTGTGCTCTTATTCTATTCATTACACCTTAATATAGTTTCTTTGGAATCCAGTGCTTGATGTATTTGCTCCTTGAAGGAGGCTCCAGGTGAGTCAGGGAGGGCATTTTACCCATAATAATAAATTAGCCTAAACAAATAAACTTTAATAACTCCTCCTCCTCCCAGGTGCACCATTAGTGGTTAAACATACCAAAAAAAGTGCCATTTACAGAAAACCAAAAAAATACTTTCAACATATTCCGAGTTCACATTGACAGCTGTACTTTTTTATCTAGTTACCCGGTTGTATGCATTTTTTTTTCATTCCCTCTTTTTAATCTTATCTGAACAATAAAGAAAAACCGTCATTGACTTTTGCCTTCATGACAAACAGGAATGGAAAATGTAATCTGTCTGACTAATGTGCATCAGGCACTGAGAGAGGCAGAGATGGCAGTAATAATTTCGACAAGCAGATAATTTTGTTGGGCACTCAGGCAGCCAGAAAATGTGCTCACTCTGGATCCTGCAGCTTACCGCGCGGTCTCTTCTGCGGGAGACGGCCAGAAGCAAGCATGACTCTGCTCTGGTGGGGGCCGTTAATTGGCCGCAGCGTCCTGCTGCCGCAGGACAGTGCGTAAGCACCCCCCACAGGCCACTAGCGACAGGCCATTCACGCGCAGGCCCTAGGGTCACGGTGACCGGCTGGGCTGGGGGCTTTCTGCAGCAGCATACGCCAGGACCCAGGGCCTCGATGACACCAGGCCAGACGCTGCGTCTGCTGATGAATCGCCGTACAGCCGGAACACAATAACGAGTTTTAAAAAAGTAAGAGCCGAGGGCTTTTATTTATAGAAGCTGTTGTCATTGTAACAGAGTGGAACAGTTTGTACTCACTGGTGGGCGAGTGCACCCTGCGGGTCTCACAATGGCTGCTCGCGGTCCGGAGGGAGGCCACGTGCTTTGTGCAGTAAAACAAAATGTCTCCCTGGATACAAGCCTTAGGCGATATTCAGGTATGGAGCGGCTTAAGAGCCGTTGGCGATGCTGCAGCATGTTCCGTGCCGCTTTTATTGGCGGGCGAGCAATTTCCACCCTCACCGATTCCATCATACTGCCATGTCGTCAGGCTGCGCAGGGCGCCCCTCACTTCCGGAAGCGTCTGAGAGCCCCAGTTTCTCTGAGAACAGAGGGGTGGCTGTTTAACACGTAGCTTCCAGTCGTGGAGTTTCTCACGGCGACACCGGGCGCTTATTGTTAGAGTAAACTGGAGTTTCACTGTCGTTTGAGATGTGGCAGGCTATGCATCTGCCTGTTTCTGTGTCATGATTGGTCCCTGTCGAGGCACATAATCACATGGAAGAGCTGCGTCCTGGGAAAGATCGCAGTTGGGCGGTGGGTTGGACCGGAAGTGTCTCATGTAAACATATATTGATTTCATGCAGAAATGCTTTGGTGAGCATATGCCCGCAATTTATTGGCTGGTGCTGGTCAGCCCTGAAGACGGTCCTGCGCTTCTGCTGACATCATCGCCTGAACTGGCACGTGGCATAAGATGGACGAGGGCACGATTTTCATGCCCATCCTCATCTAAACCATATTTAACAAGACAGTGATTTCACGCAAGCCAAGACAAAAGGCAGAGAGCAAAGAGACAGGTGGAAGAAGAAACAGCTTTTTCAGAGCCTGTGAGGTTTGCTTTACCCCACATCGGGCTGCGCGTTTTACAGAACATCTGCCACTGTCAAGATTGGTTAATCACAATAGGGACTTAGCATCTTTGTGTGTGAGCCTCAAAAGCACATTGAAAAGTGCAAGTAGCTGAGGCAGCAGTGGACGTTGAGCCTATACACTCTACACACATACAGTAGACAGAGGTGGACACACTCAGACAGGCAGACAGCCTCACAGAGGCAAACACATTCACACAGGTCTGCACAGCCTCACACAGGAATACTCACACACAGCCACACACAAGAAGACACACACGCAGGCTGACACAGGTGGACACACACACAGCTACATACACAGGCAGACACACTCTCACACAGCTACACACACAGGCAGACATATTCACACACAGTCTCACACATGCACACTTACAAACAGTCATACACAGGGAGCCACACTCATACACAGTCTGACACATGTGGACATGCTCACACAGCCTCACATAAGCAGACACACTCACACACAGTCTCACATGTTCTGAGGGTATTTTATGGCTGAATTGTGTGTTTTAGCATAAGAGATAGGAACGGAAAGCTAACACAGGACTAAGTTTAAACTGGGATAGATTACATTCGACAAGTTATCTGGCTAAGCCAGAAATCCTGTTTTTTGAAATAGGTCCCTGGTATTGCTGAATGGCATTCCAGTTTGCTGTATTGGAATGTTGTTAACTCAGGTGTGACGTCATTCCCAGCTCCGACCTCCGGGGTAAATGGAACGCAGCATAACTGCCATTGCGTATTTCTGCTGTGCTGAGCTTTCCTGTTGTAGCAGCGGTTCGGTTTAGTTAGGATACTTTTGTTGTACATTGACAGCACTGCTGGTCTTTCATCACAGCGTAATTCATTCATTCTGCACCTGAGCCCTGTTTCGAAGGTGCCTAAGGCATGGTTCCTGGTCATAGCCATTAAATTGTATTGAAGTTGTGATAATTAGTCTACTGGTTTCCATTTCAAGGTAACGCTAAACTAAGAAATGTCCTCTGCTAACGGCTTTTCATACCATCCTAGCAACATCCTCGCGTATTTAATTGTTTACAGTAATGATATTTCGAGATGATAAATAATTCGGAATAAAGAGATAGAGTTGGCAGGGGAAAAAATCCTTTTTTGTTCTGCACTAATGTGGTTGTTTATTGTGACGAGCAACGGTGAAGAACACATTGAGCCGCGGAATGCTGAGAAGCAGCAAACAGCCGTGCCAGACAATCATATGTGTGGGAGTGTGTTTATGAAGCTCACGGTTATATTTACGTGCGTTTAGAGTCCCAGGAAGTAACAAGGAAGTTTCATGGGAGTTTTAGGAGGAACCTGTGGAGAACTAAAGAGCGATTTAGTGCACTCTGGTCCAGTGTGAATATGGACGTGCCCCCCACCCCCAAACAGAGCAGCCTTCCAGTGAGTAAGGCCAACAGAGTAGCATCTGAGCAGTAAATGATTGCCAGTGAAATGAACTTAATCTAGAACACCCCTACCACGTGACTCAGTGAACTGGATTATTTTGTTCTTATATTTCACACCGAATGTATGATCAGAGAGTTTCAGTTCAGAATTTTTTTCTCCATGATTAATGCTTTTAAAGCATTATGGACTAGTATGGAATTCTTTCAAGCAAGGTGCCTACTCTTAACTGTTGATTCTTGTGAATGCTCTAATCAAAAGAGGCTTATCTGCGGCTTAAGGGCTCACCACCGAAAGATCATCAACAAATAATGAAACCTGACTGTTTTTTAAAGCGGTTGCCAGACCTACGCATTTTTTCCAGCATGGTACAGACCCCTGAGGCAGTCACTTAGAGGAGGTTAAGAAACACAGAGTCTCACACACATACACATATCAGTGACTGGAGGATTACAAAGTACCCCAAAACCTATTTTCCTGCAGCCTTTAGCGGAGCAAATTCTAATGATGCCTTTAAGATCCCCTCTGCCTCTCATGCAAGGTAGATCAGCATGACCTGCTTCTCTACCCACTGCCTGCTAGCTGCAGTCTGCACTGGTAGAGTGTCCCGCAGGCTGCCTGTGGGCCAACA
>JAODJX010000109.1:7259591-7290064 GCA_026776945.1 Isichthys henryi
CGGGCGTGGCGCTGCCGCCCGCGCGGGGGGGGGGGGGGCGCGCCCGCCCCCCCCCCGCCGCCGGGGGGGGCGGCCGGGGGGCGGGGGGGGGGGGGGGGGGGCGCCCCCCGCGAGCTGCTGAGCGTGTCTGAATTTCGCTTACGGAGGGGTTAGGCATTTGTGTCACTGCACTTGCGTGCAGATTGTTGTGCCAACCCCCCTCCCCCCTTTTTTCCCAAAAATAAATAACAAATGAGGGAAATATTTACAATAAGTGATTTGTGGGAGTTAAGTGTGATTTGAGGATTTTGAGGGACCTCTTTGGAGGAGGTGATTCGGAGACGGAGCAGAGGCCCTGACAACAGCTCTGAATGAGAGACAAAGGAACTACAGGCAGTTCCAGGAAATGTACCCACGTTTTATCATGGTTTACAGGGTCACTGGACTTGTGCAAACCTGTAGCACCATCGTTGATTTTGGTACAGCTGGCTTACAGTATATGAGAGAGAGAGAGAAAGAGAGAGAGAGAGAAAGAGAGAGGGGGGGAAATATTTTGAATCATTTTCAGTGTATGAAACAGAAGCAAGAAAACATCAAAACAAGAAAATAAAAGGAAATGTTTTCAGGCCCCTGCCATAGCAAACCTACAAAGGTGAACAGAGGCTGACAGCTGAAATCAGATCCTTCAGGCATCACCAGCGATTCACAGAAATATATACCCGAGAAAATGAATGTCAGGCAGTGTGAGGGAGCCGTGAGCCCCTTAACGCTGACCCGACGCCTCCTTCAGCGAGCGCAAGGGCTGCCATTGCATCAGATTCCAAAGAGTGCCAGCTGCCATCCGGGTGCCCTCATACTGCCACTAGAAGCCAGATGCTCTGCACTTATCCCAAAGGTTTTTTTCGTGTTTGTGAGTTAGAGCAGAGTTGCCCTGTGCTGCCTGGGATGGTCCCCCATGATCCTGACCAGGCTACCCTTTCGGAAAATGACTGGCTTAGGAGTACGACACATCAGATAGGTGCTTACCACAGTCCGCTTCTGTGAGAGGGTTTTATTTGAATGCCTAGCCCACGGTAGATTTTGCAACACATGCGAGGCCTCTATGAAGAAAATGCTGTAAACTGAGTCAAAATGATGGAGTTATTTTGGACACGTATGTGGTCCCATTAATTACGTTTGCCAGTGTCGCAAAAATGAAGAGCTGTATTGGAAATATATGGCGCTGGATGACTTTGTACCCTTAATTTCTGAGTGAGACCATCCTTCTCATGCCTCTCAAATAACAATTTGACTGTAGTTCCAACAGACCGAGATAAATATGTATCTGCCAGCCAGTGGCTGCTGGAAATGTTTTCTGTTACCATATTTTCTCTGTCTTGCTGTTAAATAGATTTAAAAATTCTGCTATGTTTTGTGAATGGTTTATTCAAACTATCCGCATTCACAGAGCTAAATGGCAGTGTTTTATTTAAAACGTTTTTCAGGTATGTCTTGAGCGTGGCAGTCATAAACCAGAAGTAAAATTTCCGTCTAATTATTAAAGCAATTGCCTGATGTTAGGAACACATTTAAGGAGACGTTTACCATTCTGCCCATTCCCTTTTTCTGTGCAAATAAGCAGGTAAATTATGTAAAGTGTTTTATATCTCCTTCATTAAGCACCTCGTTAAATGCCATTATGAAAATGCTTGTAAATGTGCCTTTAGATTTACAGATGCAGGATCCAACGCTGTGAAGACCAAGCTGCATGCCAGAATTATGTATTAAAAATATATATATATATCGATGCACTGAAAAGTAGTGTAAACAATTCAAAGTCGGAAATGATTCCAAGTGGGACCTGAGAGGGCAGCCTTTTGCCGCCCTCCACTCGTTCCTACAGCTGGCCACTGCGATACCTGCATTCTGGAATAGCAGCGGGGACTGCATGCATTCCGGCAATTAGGCAGCTCTGTGCATTTTCTCCCACTTCACACAGCAAATCCAGCTGGATTCAATTAATCAGCCTCTGTCTGTTTATTTGTGTATGGATTTATGTGAGTCCTTGCTTACCACACTGTGTGTGCGGGGGATGGGGGGCGGGCAAGGCCTCTAGCCATATGGTATTTCTTCTACCTGTCTCTGAAGATGATGTGTCTGGGGTCTAACGTTGCTTTCCCATTTCTTCTTCCTTTTCCACCCTATTTTAGATACCATGGTGTCCTCAGGAAGTGGTGAGTACAGACACACAAACGCCTGGCATTTCGGATGACTGTTTTGGTGGATGTGCGAGTGCTGTGCGCCGCCCTTGGTGACTGGAAGTTGGAGCTCACCGAAAGGCTGAATGGAAGTAATGCAGCATGGCTTCCTGCTTTGTACAGAGTACAGATGCAGCACTATGGTTTGTGGGTAGGGTATGGAGAAATGCACGGAGGGTAAAGAATACACAGCAGGTAGGGTACATACCAGGGATAGGAAATCTTATCCAGAAAGAGCTGCTGTGTATTCGAGTTTTCGCTGCAACTCCCTGATTAAATGACTAATTGGAGGTAAGAGTATACCTATAAGGTAGGGTACATGCTTAAGGTAGGGTATACCAATAAGGGAGGGTATACAGAGTGGGTAGGGTATACCATCAGGTAGGTAACTTAGAGTGACTAGGGTATACCTATAAGCTGTGTCATACAAAGTGGGTAGGGTATAACTATCAGGTAGGGTATACGGAGTGGGTAGGGTATATGCATATAATATAGGGTTCATGAGCAGCCATAATCATTCCTTCTATGTTGTGTGAGAATATGGTGCTTCTGGTACCCAGTGAATCCTCCAAATTGCCCTTTTTACATTCACATTTACATTTTATTCACTTATGTGACGCTCTCATTCAGAGGAACGTACATGGCCCGAGGAGCAGCTATGTAATGCACTCCACGTACCAGCAGGTGACAGGGGTGAAACCACCAGCGTTACGGCACACCGACATTAACAAGGTTGTTGATTCTGCTACTGGGGTGCAAAAACAGAGCGGGGGGGAGGGTGTTCAGGTAGGAATCTGGGAAATCCAGTCTAATAGAGTATAGAATATGAAAGGACAGTGAATATCTGTGATAGAGGTGCAGGGTTTTTATAATGGATACGAACTGTATATAATGGTATATACCCCCAGGATGTCAGCTCTGGAGAAGATAGGCATTGTTCCTTTGCAGAGCACAAGGGAAAGGTGATTATGGGGAAACAGGCCCTTAGAGGAATCCTGTGGCTGATATGGAGGCTCTGTGGTGTAGAGATGGGGAGGCGGCTCTACTCTGTTGAGATGATGACACCATTGAATAATTTTCAGGCTGAACTTACAGTTACTGTGAGGGCTCACTTTTCCAAAGCTTTAGTGCTAAGGAGACTGGTCGCAAGGCCACGCATAGGATCACCTATTTAGGTGCATCCTATAACACATAGATATATTCATAGGGGTGACTGTCATGATGAAAAGCAGCTGGATCGAAGGACAGAGAGAGCTTTCGGTCATCCTCTACTGTTTTGTGCTTGTAATATTTATGAACCTATTAATCCTATGAGAAGATTGCATGAACAGGGCTCCAAAATCGTCTCTGTATGCAGCTCTCCTAAACCATCGACAATTGACCAGTTTCCCAATGCAGGGTGTCAAGGCTGTACAGCTAAATGCTGTTTCCTGGTGTCGCCTAGTACGGTGTGGAGGTGAAAGCTTGCACACCATCACAGTTGTCACACAAAACGAGGCCTTCACTGTATGTCCTCGTAGGGCATAAGAATGCAGAAACCATTGTGTCAAAATCACTGTCAGGGTGCCACTAGACATTACACTGGCCCTCACTCAGATTTCCTCTTCTGGAACTAACATACATTATATATATACCATGAAACTGGGTATGTAAACTATGAAACTGGGCATAGGCCCATATAATTTGAAAAGTAATCATTCAGAATTCCCCATTCTTCCTAAATATACAGAAATCTGGTGAATAAATTTGGGTATTTGGTCCCCACAATGTAATATAAACATAACACTCACACACACACACACACACACACACTCCATATTCCTCCTATTTTCTTAGTCACTCTCTTTCCCTCTCATTCATGGAGGCGAATCAAATATATTTATGGCACCTACGCTGGGAAACAGCCTCCGCAAGACGTCCTTTAATTTCATTTCCTAAATGCCAGCGACAAATTTATCAAATGAGCTGAATCGAATCAGAATTTTCCAGCGCTCCATCCGTCACACGGCTTGCTCTGGGAGCCGTGGGCGTAGTTGACCCCACTCGCAAGCGCCGCTGGCGGGAGAGGCAGGAGAGGGGGGGTGGGGGGAGTGGCGCTCTATTAACGTTATTCAGTTTTTCAATAACAGTGCATTGTTTGCACATAATTTGAAACATGTTTGGAGAATGGAATGTTTATCCCCCCCCCCCCCCTTAATCCACACTGGCGCTCGTTTCTCACTCTGATCTCCAGCTCTTGGTGCTAGATAACATCCAGGTTGTCAAGTGGCTTGGAGCATTTGCTGTCACCCTAATTGCCTGCTCCTGAGGCCAGAGATGTAGGTGTAATTGCAGTACTAGAGAACTCTGAGGCACTGTGCTTTTAGTCCACTTATCTGTTCCTCTGGAGTGATTATGGTCTGTTTCCACCCAAGCAACCTCATCAACATTTCACTGGCGTGCCACTCTTTGCAAAAAAAGTTTGCTTTAACTGTATGAGAACCGAGCATCACTTAATGCTGAGCCAAGTAAGGTACAGAGCTCAAGCCGTATGTAACCCTGGTAATGCACATTAGTGGGAACTGTATTAAAACTAACTTTTTCTTTTTTATGCCAGCACTAGATCAAGGTTATAACCTAAGGGATAATGGGGAAAATTTTATATTTTAACTAGTTGTAAAACAATACTGTTAAATCAGGTGAATATTATTTTTATATTTAGAGGTGGATGTATATGTTTATGGCAGAGCTTCTGTGCGGGTAATCCTGAAACCCTGACAATTGGCATAAGATATAAATGGCATGTAGCAGTATTGGCCCTGGGCACCATTACCTCCAGGGGTCCCTGTCTGTACGGAGCAGATTGTTATGCCGTCAACCTCGGCGGTCAGAGCAGAATGAAATCTATCGAATGCAAAAGTGCGGGTTTGGACCACGAGGGACTGGTGAAATTTCAAAACGCTGTTTGCTGCACTCATTCCTTCGTTATAAAATCACCTCCCTCATGGGCCGAGTGCCATAGCTAAGGTGTCATCTGGGCTAATGAAGTCTAACCTCCAGATGTCTGCAATAAGGTCAGTGCTTTGCATGCTTTGGGGCTAAAAGGCCGCATAAAGGAACAGAGGTTGGCTATTTGGAAAGACAGTTTCTTGTTTCTGTTGACAGTCAGCTGGGTTATTCGTTGCAGTTTAGGGACTCTTTCATGACAAAGCACTACCAGTCCTTTAAGAAAGACAATATTTAAATATGTGATTATATGGTGCTCTTGGTAAGTAATTGTCCAGCAAACCGCAGTGTGCTTAACTGGAGGCGTGGACTTGAATCGTGCAAGCTCTAGGACCCAGCGGTGTCAGTCTCTGCTGCCCAACATCACAGAAAGTGTTCTCTGGGCCCTTTGAATAATAATCTTCAGGGAGGTGGCGCCTGTTTTAATCCCCCCCAGCTGTGGGTGTCCTATCACGGCCCGTGACGAAGTATTGGGCTGGAGTGAATGCTAATGGAGGGGGGGGTCACCCCGGTGATAGTGAGGTCAACGGGCTGTCCCTAAAAGGAAGTCACGGAGGAGAGGGTGTGTGGGGGCGTATGGGAACTGAGCATGCAAATTTACCTGTCACACCTAACCAGGAGGTGGGGGTACTGGTTCATGCAAAATGCTGAGCTTCCCTCTCGCTCCATCTTCCTGCCTCCTTCATGCCTTTTCTCCCTTTTATCTTCTCTGCCTGCAATAAAAGTGGCCCAGCACTGAATGCTGGGACGAGCACTTGTGCGCATTAGCTAAACGGTCCATCCAGATAATGGAGTTCTTAAAGCATCCACTATCCACAGTGACCTCCATCCATATCTGCATACCCGGACACCGCCTACAAGTATCTCCGTGTGCTTTGAGGGCTTCTCATCCTGCTTTTGGAGAGTGGCCATTCATTTATCTGAATACATAAAAAAATAAAACTTGAATCTGTCTCAAAGTCAAGGCACTAAAAATTCACTTTGAAATACATATTGTTTCGCTGCAGCAAAGAGAAGATTTATATTGACTGTCTGTTCTTGAGCAAATGCATGTTATCCCAGTTAAACTGAGAGGCTCGCTAATGGTTGCACAGCACTGCGGTACATTATGCCCCCAATGCTGTATGATATGCACTATGCAAATGCCTCGGGCTAATTTCAGCACGGCCGCCTCTGTGATTTACTCTTTTGCTGAAGTACCTTAACTGCCTCCTCGGGTGTACTTTAAGTTTTTAAGGTTGGATTAACTGTTTACTTATGTTACAAATGTGTGCTGGTCTATCCCACGGGTTGCGGTGAAGGAGCTGCCCGTGTTGGATGTTTTAGGAGAGATGGGAACGACGCCTGAGGTAATTCAGAAGCTCTTTAAATCTTCCAATAACACTGGAGCTTCGAAAATTTCAGCTACCATTCAGAGGTGCCTGAAGGGCTTATATTCAGTGATAGGGCTCAGAGTTATTTATGTAAATTATGCAACCCACAGCCACGAAGAGGGTTTTTGTTGCTTATTTGTTTAGACCAGATAATACCAAACAGACCTGTATTTAAAAAGGGTCAAATGTGCATATGAATGTGTTAAAAATAAATCCTTGTGAGCCGTACAAAAAATGCAATCCAATGAAAATTATGTAAATGTTTCAAGCAAAATTAAAATTGTTAGTGTACATTTTACTGCAATATGGAAATAAGTAAAGGTATAAAAATGCAGTAAAATATGAACTTTATAAAATTGCAGATCCTATGTTATCGATTCCACGCTAATGAATAATGGGTAACTTTACTTGGAACATGAATAAAGTAGGATTCCTCTCTTGCTTGCCGTATTAATTAACCAGAAATTGCGCAAACTCCTACTAAGTCAGGTAATTAGTATGTTTCTTTGACATGTATTAAACTTTCTAGAAAAGACTCACCTGGAAAAAGTCATTCAGGCCCTGAAGTAATGAAATACGAAATTTTGTGAAGAAGATCACTGAAACAGAACGATTACTTGCAAGAGTAAACAACAGTAATGTCTGCAGTGGCAGAGCATAAATATGTAAGCAAACAAGTGCATGTAGAATACAATACAGAGGTTACATTATACCTTTGCAATGACTGAGCTATTTTGTTGTTATTTGGCTTGTCATTGTTCTAGAAGTAGCTGGACTCAAATTGCATATGCAGGATTCGCATGAACATTTTCGTCATAAACAGGCATTTGTAGGCACCTCGCATTGTTTCCGTGGAGCTCGGCTACCTGTCATCTTGACACTTTTCTTGTTACTTTGTCCAAATGAGGCCTAACACCCTGATCACGAGTGCAGTTCTCACCCCAAGGCTTAAGTCTCAACATTTCTGGTGACATGCCCTATTCCTTAATCCCTACACCAGCAGTGCCACAAAGCCTTCTTCCGGCACGGCTGGATGAGTACAGCGTGACCTTACTGACCTCCCTTGACTCTGAGCCGTTGGTTCATTTGGCCTTCGATGGAGCCACCTTGAGGCACAGATAAGCTACACTGAGCAGACTCCTCATTAAGTGGGTTCTGTTGTGGCTACTAGCAGACTCCAATTCTGAGACTAAAGCTTTAGGTTTCATTCGATGTTATTAGGTTTTGTTCACGAAACATTCTGTACTGCTCACGATGGTTAATTTTATTTTGGCCTGCTCACTTCATCTGAGATATATATTTTTGAGGGGGAAGCAGCTATACACAGAGCACGCTGTGACTTCCTGCAAGCCTGGTGTCTTTCATCTGATGGCGCAAGACCGAGTAGACAGCATAATTCCACAATCATTACTGTACGGGGATACAAAACAGCAGCAGTTATAGAAATGAAGGGAGGTATTTTATAAAGAATAACTGGGGTCATGACCAGGATTTGTTTGAGTCATATGGCACATAGGTTATTCTGACCTGCTGGAAGACCTCACTCATGATTATAATTAATCTGTCTAATTGTGACAGGGCACCTCATCTGAGGTACAGCAGCGACAGGGATGCCCCTCCGTCTTGGCAGCTGACGGAAACGGGTGGCATATTGCACTCAGCAGGGACTCTCCTCAGAGATTCGTTTCTGCAGATGGGATGGACTGGGAATGAGTCCCACAAGTGGGGGGGGGGGGTGGACACAGCCCATTCTTTATCCCGGCTCTCTGTTCTCCAACCAGCCACAGTGCCACAGGCAGATGACTTGACTTCTCCATTACCTTTCTGTATACTTTACTTCATCAAGACCTCTGTTCTGCTTTAATCATGCTTCCCTCCCTAAAATGCTTCTGGGATCAGTCAGTTCTTCGCCACGCCACGGGGCCCGGAACATCATTAACAAAGTTAATAACAAGGAACCAACCAAAAGACACATGCTGTGCCGTGGACAGACGCGGCACCTTTTTCCAGTGCCAAACTGAACAATACGGATGTGACTATGGACTTAAGCCGGGTCAGGTGGACATGGAACAGAATCACAGACACAGGCAATAAACCAGACCCAGGTGATCCTAACGTTCAGACTGCCTAAATAACCAAAAACAAGACTATGCCAGCAAGAATTGACTAGAGTCTTAAATAGGTTAATAGATTGCTAGATTAACAGTGAATGATTACTGACTGAAAGCATCAGGAAGTGAGAATGGCCATGGAGGATGACCACAGCTATGGTGGGTCATCTGCGAAGGGCGACTGGACCGCATGTAACAGCTGCACTGCTATAACATCGTGACTGCAATGTTGTTTTGAAGAGCACAGAACTGCAAGTTCATCCAACCCATCTCAACAGTCATGGCAATTACACAGACGCTTCGAGTTCCTTTTTTTAATTTCGCAGTTCTGAGTTTGGATGCAGTCAACTTAAGCGCATGAAGCGGCGTCACCAGAGATGCAGCAGATGGGAATCCTGCAGAAAAAAGCCGAAAGAGAACAACAAATAAGCAAAGTCTGTAGTTCTGATGGGCTGTTTAGAGAAAATTATGTTCTCTTACTTAAGCAACTTTCTCTGGCCAGTGGACAATGTACAATGGAATGTTAATGCTAAACTTCTAAGCGTGGATTGCTTTCATTTCCGGCACTTTGGCACGTATCTGAATAGATCTCTGTCAAAGGAAATTGACATTAATCATACTGTTGACAAGAGAGGTTCTATCAAAAAGCCTTTCTGGTTAGAAGTATCACTCATTGTACTGTTCTCTTTGCATATACATATAAATTGTTTATCAAAAGCTTTTCACTCATATTGTTCTGTTTGCAATCTATCCTGCATATAATGTTGAGAATGACTCATACAGATGGGTTCATAAATATTTGTATTTACACTGAGCTGAATTAGTGTTTGGGGAGCTGGCTGTAGGCACGAGGCCAAACTGGTCTGCTCTTTCAGCTTCCCAACAGCAGGAGGCGCTGCTGTGTTCATTGTAGTCACAGAGAGCATAAAACCTGCTTATCCCCAACTGGGCCTTGATGAATTTTTCCGGTGGATTTGGCCGTGTGCTGTCCCATCCCATTATGTTAGAGTGGTTTCTGTGCTGTAAATAAATGTAAGAAATCTTCAGTCAGGGTGGAATAGGGGTTGGGAACGGAGCACGAGCGACAGTGCTTTGGCATGACCCCTTTATGTGATCTCAGGCTTCCCTCAAGATCTGCCACACCATACCCTGGGCACCGGGAGACACTGTCCTGCTGCAGCTGTCGTGGAACGTCGTGGAGCATCCAGACAAAGCGTTGCATCAAGTTTCAGGTTTTCTTGTCGTGAGTTCTGGAGAACACAGTGAAATTTTTGTGCCACAGCTGCAGGGAAGGGGACAGGTGCACAGAGGGACAATAGGAGAAAAAAACGTGGAAATGAAGGACAGAGTAGCAAAAGAAGACAATGCGAGACGATTGTGTCCCTCAGGTTTCCCAGCAGAAGTTGTTCACCTCTGTGGAGGCCTGAATATCGCCTTTATTACGTCCTCATTATTGTCTTTATTACATACTTTAATATAAAGGCATTTCCCCAGCCCAGAATTCCAGGCACTGATTGTGTGAACAAGGCTTTTCTTGAAATTCTTCTCTCATCTCGCCCCATCATTTCGGAATGGCTCTGGTGCTCTCGGCTCTCCCTGTGATGAGAAATTCATTCTCCGTGGAACAACAGGTCATATTTGATTACAGGCGGCAGAGAACAAAAAGCAGGTGGCATAAAGCTATGGTGGTTCTACGGGTCTGACGCCGAACAGTTCGCCGTTAATAGATTGTTTGGGACTAATTCTCGCCCGAGATCATCTCTTTTCATCAACGATCCGTGGCGCTTCTTCAAAGTCAACCTGACAGCCCATTATGAGAGTAGACAAGCTGTAAAAAAAAAAAAAAAAGATGTCAAAATATGATACTTTAAAAAAATGCAGTTTTTCTCTTTAGGCGCCACTTTTAGTGAGAGAATGATGCCGAATCAGTGTCCTCATTAACAAGCAGATGAAGTGGAAGTTGAGGAATAAGAGATGATACCAGCGATGGTAGCAGGAACCCCAATTAAAATGGCTTTTCATTATGTTAGGGCTCGTTTTAGATTGAAGTGAGCTGAAGCTGCAGATTGTTTTGTTTATGGGAATGTGACCATGACTCTAAGAGCATAAATCGTGCCTCATTATATTCTTCTTCTCTTCTGCATTTTTTGTCTGCTGTAAATGCGGTTGGCGTTCACTGCTTCTCCGCGCGACGCGGCTGACGGGACGCGCGCTGATTAAGCCTGAAAGGCTGAGCTGCATGTTGTGTTTCGCCGGTTCCGATTCCCACGTGAGCGGGGAAGCTGTCGATCCCTTCCCTCTGTGCACAGGGGACCACGGCTGCTTTTGAAGAGCATCTGTTTGAATGAGAAATTATATCTTAATCGTCCCCCGGGGAGGCCCAATAGAAAATGAGCCGCCGGTTGACTTTCAGTTGGGAAATTAAGATAGGCATGACGTCTGTAGGTGGGGCTGGAAGCTTCCAGGATTTTCCCCTGTGCTGGGAGGGCTTCTGTTTCTCAAAGCTACGTAGCAAGGTCGTGGAAGCAGTCAGGCGGTGTCCTGCAGGGCCCAAAACTTCAACTCTACCTGTAGGCACCCCCCCCCCCCCCACTGCACAGTATTCCAAAAACAACTGTGGGAGGAGGCAGCAGATATTAACAATTCATTTTGTTTGCAAGAGTGAGATTGATCTGATTTGTGCGGAATGTAAATGACATCCATTTTAAAATAGCTGTCTACTTTTAAGTCATCATATCATGCAGACTTTGAGTAATGTTACTCTTAAAAAGTATTTTATTCATTATTATATATACATATATATTTAATTACTTATGTGTTGATGACTTATGGATAATGGATTGACTTGTGATTCACTGTGAAAGTTTAAACAATCATGAACTATGTAGAACTCAGCTAATTCACTTTTGAAGTATCAGAGAATATTGTGCTACATTTTATTATTTATTTTCTTGGAATAAAGGTGAGGAGGAAATTTCTGCTGGGCTTTGAGTTTGACATCTAGGCAGTTTGGAATTAAAAGTTCTCAGTGAGGTTGGAGAGAAAAGCTGCTGAAACCTCTAACGGCAGGCTTCCCACCGAAGACTTTATGTCTTAGTGTAAAACAGACCATGACTGAAGGACATTGTTCCTAAACATTCTCCTGCATGAATTTAAGGCTCGAGAACTGGGCGGCGTGTTTTATCGTACCTTCAATAGTCAGCGGAGCTGCTGAATCCCCCCACTGCTTCCAATGCTGGAAAATGAACTGAGAGCTCAGTACAAAGTGATCTCCCCCAAGGATATGTGCGGCACCCACCCGTTCCCGTTTGGACAGGTAAATGTGGAGATGCACTCTGTGGGCCACCACCTGTGGTACAGGAAGACCTGGTTATCGGGAAGCCCGGCCTGCTAGTTAGCTAAAAGCTACAGGACAATCGATCATATAGCTGGTGAGAGTTTCCTCTTTTAGGGACCTTGACTTTGTAAGTCACCGTTTATGTATCACTATTTTGCTGTAACCAAGCACCAGCCTCCCTGGCCCTTTCTCAGAGTGCTAATGACCTCACGCTCCTACCAGCTACACATCAGCTGACCGCCATTGTAGCTACCTTGCGCCATTATCAGGGAAATATAAATTTCCTGCTCAGTCTGGGCTGTTCCGTTGGCTGCCCTCGCTGGCCCTTTTCTAGTTAGTGGAGCACCGTGCCGTATCCCCACACGGAGTCCTGAGGCCAGGGGGCGGAGGTTAATCGAGGGAAGAGGGCAGCTGCAGGTGAGCTTGGCAGGTTGTGAGATTGTTTTTACTGGAAATCCTTAGGAAAAGACTAGCGCTGGTTCCTGCCCTCAGTCTCTCTCTCTCTCTCTCTCTCTCTCTCTCTCTCTCACCGTCATGTCGTTCCCTTTGCCGTCACATTGCACTGATTACTACAAAATTCGCTGCTGCTGTCCTATATATGCAGCTCATGATTTATGTAGTAAAACCCCCTGCAAACATTACAGTTAATTCTTTCCAGCCAAACTTCACAGCTCCCACAGAATAATTACGGCTGAGCTGGGTATTGGTATTGCAGGGGTGTAGAATTAACCAGTGTTTGCAGGACCAGCGTATTGCATAATACCGTGACCTGTGTTCTGTTTTCCTTACAAGAGAACAGAATCAGTGCTTCTGCGAAAAAGGATTTTTGCTAAGAGTTATCATGACACCTCTGTTTACAGACTGAGTCTGTAGCTTATGATTATGATTTCCTGCGTCGTACAGTAGTAATAGAGAAGGCGGGGGCCCTGTCAGTGAGACGAGCAGTCAAAGAGAAGCCCCA
The DNA here is from genome assembly GCA_026776945.1 of Isichthys henryi. NCBI lineage: Eukaryota > Metazoa > Chordata > Actinopteri > Osteoglossiformes > Mormyridae > Isichthys > Isichthys henryi. The sequence goes on from JAODJX010000109.1 coordinate 7,272,575, forward strand.
CTTTTGATCCGAGTGATGCATATTCATGCGGAATTACAAGGCTTTATAAAATGCTGAATTATCTTTAATGAAGTTGCACGATGCAATGTTTATAAGAAGATCAACACAGATGTTAGATGCTTTTAATGTACCGAATCAGCCTCTACCAATTGTCTGATGGCTTTTAATTACTGAATGTGAAACAAATGGAAGGAGGCCATTAACCACAACGCATTTAGATTATAGTTTCACGGAATGATGCATAACTCCACTGTCTGCCCTTTAATTGGTGCTATTAATATTAGTTAAACTTTTAATACCTATTTATTAAAACTTTACATTTTTGCCTTGGCTAATGTGAACAGAATTATGAATTTCAAACGGCCATGTTCTATAAAAAGATTTTGAAATAAATTATTGATGCCTTACCACTTCACTTAATCTGCAAGAACTCATTCCAAATTTTTTTTCTAAAAAAAATTGCCCAGAGGTCCATTATTAGATTGAATTTGGAACATTAAATACAAGAAAGTTCCTTTGTTCTATGAACAATTATATTTAAACTGCTTAGTTGCCATACTTCATCTATTCTGCTACGCTGGATAAATGTGCTGACACAAAGAATGGGATTTTACGAATTTCTTTTCCCAAAATCAGGAATTGCTCTGGGTCACTGCAGCCTTCAGATACAGCGGCTATAGATTCAGATATTTCATTTTCTTTTAACGCAAAGAAAAAGTTTATATTCAATTGTCTGACTGTCCTATTTGGTCATGAAATAATTTTTGCACACTAGTGTGTGTTTTCACATTCTTTTCTCATTTTGGAGAACATTATGAACCCATTTAAATCCTTTCTGTCTGTTCTCGTGCTGTTTTCGGATTTCTGTTGGCAGTGTCTTAAAGATGGACTTTTTTCTTTTAAAGTTTCTTATCTTTTCTCCGCAGCCATTTTGCCATTGTTTCTGTGTTGTCTCTCGTGTCCCTCCTTTACTGGGGCGAAAGGGACTGAGAACTCGAAGCTGCTCCTGGCGCCGATCGGGGTAGCTAATGCGCCTCCCTCCATCCCCCCCTTCTTTGACAGAATCTGACCCGTCACAGCCCTCCCTGAGGACAGTCAGCACAAGCCTTGTCATTTACACAAGTGCTGTACCATCACTTTGAGGATAGTCTGTAAAGTACATTGTCAGTCGTACCTCAACTGAATATTTTTAAACTCTTTAGAACTCTGTATGGAATTCATTCCTCAGCTCATGGATAATTTATACCTTCCATTTTTATACCACATACTCAGCACTGAGGAACCCGGCCAGCCTCACATGTGCAGCATGTAGCCCATTAAATGTAAGCAATGCAATGTATTGCAAATATTGTAGAACACTGACCACATCATTACATTCTGACCTCGTATTAAACGCTGGCACTGTAGGTAAGCCTTTCCAATCTGATAAAGTCAGACTTGGCCAATGTTTAACTAGCCTGGCCTTTCTGCTTGGCAGATAAAGCACGCAATTTTCCATCAAGCAACATTACTGCAGTTTTTTTGCTTAGCTGTGGCATTTCTAAGCAGTATTGCCATATTTTGGTTTCACTTTCAGATGCCTCTGCAGTACAATAATAACACGTGTAATTCACAGGTCTCTATGATGCATGGCCCCTTCCAGCCACCCCCGGGCCCCCTCTGCCCCCCCGGCGACCCTTGGGTCCACTCCCCCCACTCGTCACCACCCTCGGGCTCCCTCATACTACCCTCCAACTCCCTCCTACTGTATGCCCAACTTTCCCAGTTGTGCCGCTGAGATGGTGGGCCTTTTTGTACCTAAGGACTGACCTCATTCTCATGTTAGACATGGGTTGGATAGTTGTGTTCCTTTCATTTGTTGTTCGTCCTAGAAAAAACAGTCAATATTCTCATTCATCAAGAAAGCTGATGACAGGATGCCAAATGTGAAATTAAGCAATTACACAACTACTGTAGGGCGTTTGCATCTTTTAAATTGCATGCCATTGTCATACTGGGGAGGGGGCACCTCAGTAGAAATGCAGATTCGTATAAAGGCAGAATGTTAAGTTGTAATATTTGTGATAATCCCTTTTATACAGTCTCTCAGAATGAATTACGAGCAGCAGACACATGCAGGATTTGTGCTACTGGAGCAGATTCGCTGCCTCCCAGTGGTTTTTGCCGCACAGAAGTCTCTCTGCTTGATGCCCATTGTCTGGGGTGGCTCCGCCTGCCGCCGCGCTTCTTTCATTTAACTTATTTATTAAGACCAGAATATTGCATTTGCCATTTCCTGCAATCCACCACACACTCTACATAATCATTTCTGTCTCTGTCGGCTTTATTTCTCTTAATCTTCTTGTCTTTCGTTGTTTCATTTCACTTTCATTCTCTCGTATCTTTTTCCTCCCCTCTTTTTTCTCCCCATAACTCTCAGTCCCTCTCTGTGCTCCCCCCCCCGCCCCGTCTCCCTCCACGTTTCCCTCCCTCCATCTATGAACCGAGGAGCGGGACCCATCTAATTAAATATTAATGAGCTACTTAATAAAGGAGCAAATGGACGCAGTGGTGGTTTCCCCGCTTCCCCCGGCCTACTTTCGAATGCTAATGAAGTTCGGATCATTAATTGAGCAGCTGACCTTCTGCAGAACCTCTGCGGTCGATTTGACGTTGTGGCCGCAGATAACAAGGTCAGAAGCCTTGCAATAAAAATGACGGCTACCTAGCTGAGACTGTACGCCTGTTCGCCCCAAAAGGATGGCTGGGGTGTATTTTATTATCCTTGCCTCTGTAATTATACCTGCCTGTGGCCCTAGGGATGCTTGAGTTTTGAGCAGGAGGAAAGTATCAAGCTTTTCCCGGCCGTTAAAGGGAATGACATCACTCCAGGATTATGCATTATCATCGGACAATGTGAAGCATGCTGGGGTCAAGTCGGACTCCGAGAAGACGTTGAGGTTGCAGAGGTGATGGTGCCAGTAAAATTTATTAAAGATGTGCTGAAATATGACAATGATACCCTGGTAATTTCTAACGAATGCACACATTGGGTAAATTAAATGAAGATTATATGTGGACATTTCCGGGCCTCTGGGTCCTAACTCGCAAAAGCAGAGTCTGGGCTTTTGGTCCTGTGAGAGGGGCAGATTCGGGCCTTTGGGTGGGGGTCATCACAGTCTTGGCCTATGGAGGTGAGGCTCTGAACGGCGCGTGACATCTTGTAAATCAGCCGGTTTGCACAGGAATTCCCGCATCCCAGCAGGCCTGTAGCACACGTCTTCCGTGCCGAAAAATGCTTCCCTTCGGAGCAGCAATTGTCTGTGCAATAAAACATCCCAGGTCCTGGCCGCAATAAAATCAAAGGTAATAAACGTCTCACTGTGCCACACCGAGAGGGGGCACAAGCGCAGAAAGGCAGCAGCCCCTTTTTACAAACGTGACTCTGCCCACTGCTTCTGTTACCCATGCAGAGAAACTGAAACTCTTCTCTGCATTCAGTGGCCACTCTGTTAGGCACGTCTATCTAATACCTGGACATTACACTCCAGAACCTTTTCAAAGGTAGATGAGTTGCATAACAAGAGAAGCCACCATCTCTGTTATTTTTGCACTTGGGGCCTCCCTGTTAACTTTTAAAGAGTCTGGTCCTTCTTTTCTGACCTCTCTGATGTTGTTTTCTGCCACAGAAATGCCAATGACTGCAAGCTTGTTTTTCCTCCCCATTCTGTGAAGTTCTCCCCAAAGGAGCTTGATGGGCCGAATGGCCTCCTCTCGTTTGTAAATTTCCCGCGTTTCTCTGTAACTCTGAAAGTCCCAGGAGGCCGACAGTTTCTGAGGTGCTGGGACCCCCCGCCCCACACACACACACACACACACACATACACATCTGGCACCAACAGTCACAGCATGCTGGAAATCACTTACAGTAGGTGAAGCCTCTCAGCGGCTCTGATACACAACTACACAGTCAGTGATCCTCTTGACCTTGCCTGCTTGCTGTATGTATTCAAGTGCATCCACACGATTGGCTGTTGCTGGCGTTAATGATCAGCTGTGCCTAATAAAGTGGCGAGTAGCAGAGATATGAGCCGTGTGGGGAGTTTGAGTGTCTGAGAGAGGGGCAGCCTACTCTCCGGGCCACGCCGCTCGGGATGATCTCTGCTGTTGATGCTCTCATGTCTGTCCTGCCCCCCATTCTCTGCCTCTTTGTACTGTTGTACACAGATATGACGTGGTCCCCACGGTCTCTCCAAATCGATGTAGCTCCATACACCACTAGATCAATGTGTGGTCTTTAATAGAGCCGTCCCCCTCCCCAGCCTCACTGCCCTCGCCTCTGCGATCCTCCTTCTCCCTCGGTGCTGCGATTGAAGCCCCTATCCTTAAATCAGCCTCCCTGGTTCCGTTCCCAACGCGTTCTGGCGCGACAGGCACTGGGCCACGGCGAGACCTTTGGTATTTGGAGCTTTTTGCTCAGTAGGCCTGGACTCTCTTGGCATCGCTGGGCACTGACCAGGCAGCAGTTGGGGGATTAAGTGACTTTCTGCTCCAATTCGCCTTGTCCTTTCACCTGGTGCAAACATTCATTGAATAATTTTATAGGAACAGCTTGACTGTCACAGTTTCCATCATGCACAAGTGAGGCATCCAGAATGTTACCCGGATCCCATGCTGTGTTGGTGGGGGAGGGGTCATGTCCTTGAGAAGGAGTGGAGACACACAACAGTCATGGCCGCCCATCAAGTTCTGGAAAGTTCTTCATCAGAAATTGGCTCTTTATTTGTACCCTTCAGTGACATTTTTATCAGTTGAGACAGAAGTCCGTATATCGAGCACGGCCCCTTCGTGTCACTCTTCCACAAACAATTAACAGAAATAAAGTTGCCCGGCTTTATCTGAGAAAGGAGCCTCATGTTCAACCTTGAGTTCCGATGCACGGATGCCACTGGCGGCCCTCCCACCCCCCCTCACGGTGCAGGGCGGAGGCGCTGTTATCGGTCGACTGAAAGGCAGTCTAGGATGATTTCCCCAGACGCCGCTCCAACTTTGGAGAGTAAACACAATAATCACCCTAACCTAAGAGCATCATGGGTAGCTCCAGTCAGACCCCCTTTTACTTAATGCTCCGTCACTCCGAGTACTAATTCAGCAAGCGTTACCGAGGCTGTGCTGCTCGCTGTGATCTCTACTGGTCCCCTGACCCATTGCAGGTGTAAGCTGGGGCCCGCTGTCGCATCTCTCTTTGATGCTAAAGCCGCCCAACGAGTCTTTCGGGAAACTCCCGTCGGCATATCACACGCCCCAGGACAGCTTTCCTCTGAAAGAACAAGAAGCACTCTGGCAGATGGCCATCACCTTCGGGGGTGAACTTTGCTGCACAAAGTACCAAAACTATGCCAATTTGGGGGGGGGGGGGTTGTGTTGATTGCTGCCAAAACTGCAGCCAATATAACAGTGAATTGGATGGCGTGATGGGCCATTGGTGCATCAGCTTCACACAGCAGCAGGAATTCTTGGAAAAGTCAGACATATATCTGGATAAAGGGATTTATTGCATTTTATTGCGATTAACTAGAGTCCTGTGAATGGTGGACTTCCAGCCTTGGGCCCAAGACTGTCTGGGAGTGGCTTCAACCTCCCCCACCCCAGTGACCCTCAGCAGGATACGATGGATGGATGGATGGATGGATGGATGGATGGATGGATGGATGGATGGATGGATCGACCGATCAATCGATCGATCGGTCGATGGAATTTGTATTTACTCTGAAACAGAGCAGTGATTGGACAACAAAGGTTTTAGTAATGCGTCCTATTTTTTAAATATAATGTAAACTCACCCCCCGTGTCAGTCTTGTAAAACTATTCTGCTGTATACAGGAAGAACTATAATTGCATAACTGCACCGAATGCAAAATTGCATGAGTATGTTAAAAGGCAGAGTGCTGTGAATTTATAAATGATTTAAGTCTTTAAGCATTATTCAAATGGCAGTTTTGTCTTACAATAATGAGATGACTTCCATTTGAAAGTTTCCATTATATTTGAATTATATTTACATTTTTATTCTATGCAGGGGTTTAGTGCTCAACCAGGCTAATGTGTTATTCATCTCCAAAGGAGCAGGTGATGATTCAGAACCTCAGGAGAGTCATGGGTTACGTCCTAGTGGAGTGTGGTATACAGGGGTGTACAGCGTTCAGGCACCTAATAAAATAAAACATATAATTAAATATATTATGATACATTTGGACTGTGTAGAATGAAATTAATTGTTTAGGTAGAAATTGGAATTGAATTATTGTTTCAACTGTGCACCCTTATGATTATAGAGAATTAGCTATGATTAAATTGGCATCCTGCCCAGGGTGGACACTCACTTGTACCCTTAGTTTCCTGGGACTGACTCCAGACTGCATTAGCTAAGTGGTTATGAAAGATTCTTGTTGTTCGTGTTTTTTGCTCTTATTAGTAGCCTTCCAGCCATCCGTCAGTCCGTGTTCCAAACTCCCTCATACTCCTGACGCCCTCAGCTTGGGAGGGAGGGTGATCTTCCTGGAGTCTTCAGCTCGACAGCCAGACTTGACACTTGCTAGATCTAGGAGTAATTAATTTACTCTAGAGTTCTCTATGATATAGCTACCTTAATAATCCACTAGATTGGTGAAAGCGGTACTAGTGAGAGGGAAGGCTAACAGGAGGGACCTCTTTTAAGCCACGGTTAAAAAGCTAAATGAAAATCATAGTGACTCAAACATCTCAAAACATCTCATCTCATCTGCAATGGCCGCTCAACTGAGCAGAGGGTCAGGACATCAGACCGAACCACCTGAGAAAACCACTGGCGCATGAAATGGACACCTGAAAAGAACACTGCGTACCTTTTACACTGTAACACAACAAGAAACAGACAAAACACAAAACATACAAAAATTGCACATGGCATTCATACAGGAAGCCCCAACATTAAGATCACAGAACAAAGAATTGCAGATCAATGACGTACAATCATTATGAATAACCTTATTCCACAAGCAACACTGGAACAAATCAAACACCAAGTTGCAGCCGAATTACACAAAGGAAGATGTGTTGACAGTGGAATCAGCACACATCCACACTGCACGGAGCTGGACCACAGCTATGACGCCTCACAAACGGACAGGACAACCTACCTCAGTCCCCACAATATCACAAACACTAATACATTTGATAGAACACTCACACTATATACAGTATAGGAGCCGACCCCAAAAATCCACTAATACTGACAACGCAAGCATCCAAAAAACAGTATAAGACATTACTCACCACATCATACTAAATACTCACATTCACTGCAAATGCACACACTCATCTATGCAGCAGCAGTCACCACCGCCACTCGCTGTGGACTCAAAACAAGGCACTGAACAGGCGGCACCACAACAACATCAGACCCGTCTAGCAAGTCGCCCTGGGAATGCAGACTAGAATCACAGATTGAGGACATCAGATGTGCTCTGGCTTGCCTAACACAATACAAGCAGAACAATACATCAAAGAAACTACACAGTCACCTGAGATAGATATTCGAAAGGACAAAGACACACACAAAAGATGAACATCAGAATGAACACATACTTACCTACTGTATATAGACACATTCAAAGAGAAACTGGCAGTGAAATCACCAAGACTAAGAGGATTCAACGATGCAATCTACAAAAAAGTCAGAACATACATTTTCAAAACAATGAAAAACACTTCTACAAACATACACTAAAGAAGCCGGCAACAGAAAACAATTGGACACCCACACAGGACAGCCTCACAAAATATTGGTTCTCCCTAGCAATGCCTCATGGATCAAGGAGGAAAAGCAAATAGCAAATAGCATTAGACTGATGTCTTTTGAACAGATAACGACAGCAGATCTGACACAAATAGTAAACAAAACACACAACTGGAAAGCATCTGGTGTAGATGGAATACGCAACTTCTGGTACAAGAAATTTATCACTCTGCACCCATTCATAGCACTACATTTCACACACATCATACAAAATCCACAAGACATACCACAGTTCCTAACAGAGTGCATCACATATATAAAAACAAAAATACCACAGATCCCACAAATTACAGACCCATCACATGCCCAATGAACATTGTACAAGATACTTGCGCAAGTATAAATAAAATATACACTGATATCACAGACAACAAAATACTCACAGATCAACAAAAAGGGTGTCAGAGAAAACACGTGGGCTGTAAAGAAGAACTTCTGATTGAGTCCGTGGTACTTAGGCAGGCACACAAAAAGCACAGACTTCTGCATGCTGCATACATCCATCCATCCATCCATTTTCCAAACCGCTTATCTTACTGGGTTGCGGGGGGGTCCGGAGCCTATCCCGGAAGCAATGGCCACGAGGCAGGGAACAACCCAAGATGAGGGGCCAGCCCATCACAGGCTGCATACATGGACTACAGAAAAGCTTTTGAGAATGTCCCACACACATGGCTAATACAGACATTACACATATATTGAATCGATCCTACACTCATACAATTCTGCAGACACTGATGGGACACTGGAAAACAACATTACACCTTCACATCAACAGCACAACAATGCAAATACAATCCACATCAGAAGAGACATTTTCCAGAGCGATGCGCTCAGCCCTCTCTGGTTCTCTCTGGCTCTTAACGCACTATCAAACAAACTCAGCTGCACACACCATGGACATAAAACCATCAACCAGCACCAGCAGTGCACCTTCTCACGTTTGCTCCGCATGGATGACTTATCTGCCGGAACCAACACACACTTACAACATCTGCTCCATATAACAGAAACATTCTTACAAGATATAAACTTGGAGTTTGGCCTGGACAGATGTAAAACACTCCATATTTAAGAAGGAACACAGAGAGAAGGAGGCTTCACTCTCCAAACTGCTGACCAAATGATGCAATGATAGAGAATGAGTTCTACAAGTACCTGGGATTCCAACAGGCCAGACTAACTGAGCATAAACACATTAAATGTACACTAACACGAAAATACACATCTCGACTTACAGAAATACTAAAAACACGCATGTCATGCAGTTAAAGCCCTCAACAAATATGCGATACCAATACTTACAAATTCCTTTGGAGTAATACATTGGACATACACAGGGTTACAACTGCTCTAAAGGAAAACACATATACTTCCAACAACACATAAACATCATCACCCCAAATGAACCATTGAGAGGTTCCCCCTCCCACGGGTGGAAGGGGCCTCACAGACACAGTAAACCTCCACAATACACAGATAAACACGCTAAGAAGCTTCTTCCGCACAAGACAGAACACATCAGCACTACAGGATGCTATAGTCCATGCAGACACTAACTACACACCACATATCACAACCCCACACCTCAAAAGGCCGGAATGGACCCAGAAAGAACATGGGAGACACCTCTATGAACACAGCCAGCATCATGTAGATAAACGTGCATTGAGCAGCTGGCTTACTCACAGGGATCTGTTCAGTGAGACTGAAGGATTCATGATAGCTATACGATACCAAGTCATTAACACCAGAAACTACAGAAAATATATAGTCAATGACACAAGCATTACAGACACCACCTGTAGATACTGTCACAATTCACAAGAGATAATACAGCACATCACCTCTGGATGCAGACTACTGACAGACAGACTATTCACACAACACAATCAGGTTACCAATATACACCAAGATGCATGAACATCAACAAATAGACACATGCACTCTTTTACACTGAAATGCAAATAATAAAATGCATTGCCTCTGGAAAATGAGTGAGGTGACCATCGTCCCCATTGTTCTTGCCAGCACAGGCATCATCCCAGATGCACTACAGGAAAACCTACACAAATTTGCAGCCAAACACACACATTACACTACAAAAGTAAGAATAATAAACACATGTGACATAGTCAGGGAATTCCTTTCACATTTATAAACCTGTCCGGATGTCTTGGCCTTCTCCTGACATCCAGGAAATACCAGAATTACTAAAAAAAAAATGACAAGTATATAGATAGATAAGTAGATAGATAAATAAATAATAATAATACTGTATGTGCCAATTTACATGATAGAGGTTCCCTGTTGGAATTACGCTTGACAGTTTATAACACCGTAAACTGCGTCCAAACAAAGCAGCTGTTTATATGGCCAGGTAGGTCCCCCGCATCCGGTCTCCCTTCTCCTCCACTGCTTTTCTTGGGACTCCCCGTTAATAAACCTGCCCGCCACATTGATGGGAGCCAGCATCTCATCATTAATTATGGCTATTGAGGGCTTGACTGGACGGGAAAGAATAATTCCGACATTTCCCTAAGCAAACAGCCGGTGTGTGGTAATGTGGGCTTATAAATAGCCATGAATGATTTTTCTTGGCTGCGTTTGAGCACCTTGCGAAAGATCTCGCATCCATCCTGCAGTAAAGTCAATGTGGCCATTTCCCAGGAAGACCTATTCCCATTTCCTCCATTGGTTTTTAAATGGGACTGGTAATAATTCTCATCTCAACAGAGGAGAACGCAAAGAGCCATTAACGGGCTGTTTGTGTGCTTTATAACACATGGCTTCTCCGAACAGAGAAGCTTCATTTTTGGACCTTAATGGTCCGATAATAAGGCGATGATGTGAAACTTCCTTCAGGTTATTTGCCATTTTCCAGGCTCGGATTTAGTCAGCAGCTCCTTCCTTAAGCACTTGTAATAAATTTGTATTATCATTATTTTTATTATGATTATCATTATTATGATTGCAGCCAAAATGACTCCTGGGGTCTTTGCCCCGCGTGGAGGGTGCTCGCTGCATTATGAGGCGCCTGCCCTCTGCAATCCAACACGTCACTAATGACGGTACTAATGAAGCCGCAAGCGCGGGTCCACCCAGAGCAGCGGCCGGCTTGTTCAGGAGCAGCTCAACACGCCGCTGACACCTCCAGAGACGCTCATTAAAATAGGACGCCGCATCTGGTCAGCAGCAGGCGGTAAGCACAGGAGAGGCTGCTCGTCCCCGCGTGGCCCGGTACGTGGGTCCACAGAAAATACACCTGCATGCACACACAAATAAGGTGCCCACCTGTGGACCTGCGTTTCATTTACCCAGTGCCAGTGCGTGCATGTGATTGGCCTCTTAGGCCAACTCTGTCCGTGCACCCGTGTGCCCAGCCAGTGCGGCAGAACCCACAGAGCACAATTGCAGTCACTGCTTTCACTGCCTTGCTCCAGCCAGGATGGGTTCTGTGCTCAGTCTCGCTGGTCCCTGCGAGAAGGAGGAAGAAACACCTCTCTCTGAGCACGGGGAGCCTGCAGCGATGAGTCACTCTCTCTGACATCTTCACCAATTAGTGAGCTGCTCGCCGGATGACATGGCAGGGGACAGAAGGCCACTCACAGGTCCAGACCCGCGCCTGTTTTCCTTTTTTGATCCCGTCACTTTTTCCATTTCATCCACACGGATCGAAAAACGGTGCCAAAGTAGCCGTACCCTGCTTGCTCAGTAGGACTGCCCTCGAGTCAACCTAAAGCCTTATTTTTATTTTATTTTTCACATACCAAGCCCACATCAGTGAGATTAGTTTTGGTCACACAGCATCTGCTCTCTGTGAGGGTCAGTAATCATATACTGTGTTTACTGGAAAAAAGGCAATATTGGTAGTAAATGTAGCTCTGCTTCTATAACCCTGAAATATTATGCCTGAGTGTAGTGACAGTTTCAAATATTCTGTGTACAAGCAAGTTCACACAAAGGGCTGGTGCCTTGGATCAATGTGGCCTCAAATCTTCATGGTCCATGAATTGATTTCAACCCCAGCTCCCGGCTCCCTGTATGCAGCATTTGCATGCCTTGCATGCCTTTGTGTGTCCTCCAGTCCAGTCCAAATGATTTAATTAGATTGCCATCCCCCGTGAGGGACCAGAATCAGTCCAGGATGCCCCGTGTGCTTAATGGGACAGTCTCCAGGCTTTCTGTGATCTCGCGTTGGCCAGATACTGGTCAGATCGGCAGTAGATGTTACGGGAGCGATGGGACTCTTTGTCTAGGTGAGCACAGTGCACAGGTGCGACCAAACAAAAGAACTTTCTATCCAGCCAAGCTTTCAGTTTAGCAAGATAACAAAGAAAGGGGAGTCGGTATCCTGACCTTCTGCGGTGTGCATCTCGAAGCCGTCTCCTGCCAAAGGCCCCAGCTGATCTCTTTAAGGCTCCGCTGAGCACACTGGCTTATCTTTAATTTCTTGCTCATCACTAAGTTTGGTTGAGTTGAGTTTTTATCAGAAGGGCTAGGAGAGGGAGAGCTTTGCTCTGTGTGTGTGGGGGGGTCTCTTGGCATCGCACATGTGTTTGTCTCTTCCCTGCCCACTAAGTTTCTGTCGATGCGGGGAGGTGAGGAATCGCGTTGACAGCCCGCGTGAGCTACACCGGAACCCGCTGGCAGGTGTGCCATGTGTGGCTTTGGAGCGGGCGATGCCAGTGAGGGGGGATGGGTCTGGGCGCCGCCACGTGGAAGGTGCTGGCACGGCGACAGGGCGCCTGTGAGACATTCGGCATGGGGCTCTCCAGCCGCACCTCGCGATGGCAGGAGGCGGCGTGACCGGCGGCTAACGGGAGAAAGTGCTGACAGCCGGGAAATGAGCCGTCGTGACGGAGCCGAAGGGGGCATGCAGAAAAAAAATGAAAAGGAACATTTTAATCTTGTAGCTTATCATGATTTAAGGGTTGAGGTGATGACAAGATGTGCTGTGAAATTAAAGGCATTGATTATAGTGGATTTATCTAAAAGTGCAATCTACTCAAGCTTATCTGGGCTGTACAAAGCTCTCTGAATTCAGAGATGTAAATGTAGGGTCTTCAGCCAAAGGAAACGTCAACACAAATAATCCAGCAGCCAATGCAGTCAGATTTGCTATGGGGTTAGTATTTGGGAGGGTTGTTTCCGTAGGGGTGAATTGAAAAATAAACTTATTTATACATGTCGAGCAGGTGTATCAATTTTACGCAGCATTTTGTGAACATAAATCGTTCTCTAAGCCACGCACGATGTTTAACGACCCGTGGTTATAAATGCAACTTAAATTTTCACTGACAGAAAACAAGAGAAATATTTTAAGAAAATTCTCATCTAAGAGGGGGAGCAGCGTGTCTTTATAAAGGCACTGTGTTTCTCTTGATGAAGTTGCCAGGATTATATAAGTAGCCAAAGAGTAGGAAAAGGTCAGCATTTAGCTGTACATAAGAACTTTAGGCAACATGCATCTCCTTGTTTTATGCTGCAGACCAGGGAGGCAAGAAAAGGCAATGGAGGAGCCATCAAAATGGCTTCACTTCAGCTTTATCTCTTTGCATTAGTTACAATTCTTGTCCTTTTCTCGATGAATGCCAGAAACCAACAATGCCGGACTGTGTCGTTTGAATAAGAGCGGACAGTCATTGTTCTTATCTGGAGAAAGAACCTGACTTTGTTTATTTAGAGCGGGAAGTTTCTACCTGGGGTTTCAGTGTGAGGGGGTGCTAGTCAATGGGGGGGATCTCAGTGATACCATAAAGAGGGAGACATGTGGAATGGTACTGTATAAGCAGATCAAAGAGCATCAGGAATGCTTTGATTAATTAGTTTTATGGAGGGTGGCGTGGAAGAGACGGAGAGCACGTGGAACAGCTGTTTCACACCCCAAGCCATGTCACGCGCTCATCTACATCGCGAATCTCATTTCCTATCAAATTATCACGGCTCTAATATCACATGAAAGAGCCCGTACATAAATACATTCATCACCAAATTTGCTACTGAAGTGGATCAGTTATATCTCAGCACGGGTTGCTGCCAGGCTTGGATAATCCTTGTAGGCTAACGAAGGTTGGTGGGACGTACATTGTGAGAGATTGGGAAACCAGATATTAATGAGCAGGGATTATCTTCAGGACTAGGGAGTATGATAACACGGCCATGAAGAGGACTCCTCTTTGAGGGCCAATTCAGAGAATGACAGTGGTTGCCAGAAAGTTTGGACCATGTCAGCCTGATGTTCCCCCTCAGCATAGATATTTCCACTATGTATTTAGTATTTACGTGCCAGGATTTATAAATGCAGTTACAGTTTATTGCAGATACAGAAAGTATTAAAGAAGAGTCTTCACTCTTATATTTTATGTACCATTTATTTAAGCCTTTCAAGCTGAAATTAGATGGCAAACTTCCAGCTCGCTGCCTGATAGCGGCGGCATGCTTCGGAGTTCTAGTTGATCACGGCTCTTCCCCGCTCGCCCAGTTGATAAAAGACATGCCTTAGTCTCTCTCCTCCATCTCTCTCGCTCTGTGAAGTGCGACTCTGCCTAAATGACAATCCGTCACTTTAAGAACTGTGACCTTTCACCCCTGAATCAGAAAGAAAAGCATGTGTTAATACACTATGTACGATTGGCCCTGTCTTAGAGGGAGAGGCTGCTGGCTGAATAAAAGAGCCTCAACCACTCCGCTATGTCTATTCTTAAGGTCACGTTATTAGTGGCTTTAAAGGTCACTTTTGAAAGGAAATGGGGAAAACAGAATGTAGAAACTGACATTTGTACACATTAAACGAGTGTCTGCGAAGGATCTGATTGTGTTTGAAATGAGGTTCTTCCTCTGCTTTGTGGCAAGATGAGAAATGTTCAATTTTGACTTTTTAAATCTCCCTTTCTGAGCACTTGTTCCACTTTCCACAGTGTACAAATACGTTATATGACCAAAAGTATGTGGACACCAGCTTGTCTAACATCTCATTCCAGAACCAAGAGTAATAGTAGGAAGTTGACCCACTCTTTGTTGCTATAAAAGCCTCAACTCTCTTGACAAGGCATCCCATTAGATGTTGAATGTTGGGACCTGCTGTCATTCTGATTGGGTGTTGATGTTGGGTGATCAGGTGCCGTACTGAGAAGTTGTCTGACACCTTGTTACTGATCTCCCAGACATTTGATGTGATGGAATAATGGCCACCTATAAGGTCGCCAAGTTGAAACTCACTAACCTTTTCTACACATCCATCCATTCTACTGCCAATGTTTTTTGTCAGTGTTGGATATACATTTAGCCAGATCAAAGAGTGTATCCTCTCTCGTCAACGGTAATTTCCAGCTCACAAGATCAGGTTCTGCTTGTGAACTATTCCATGCTAACATACATATCATCTGCCCTGAAAGCCGTAACAGCCTAGTAAAGAGGAGAAGCAACTACTTCTCAGTTTCAGTCCTCTTCGCTATATGCATTTCAGCCTCTAAAAGCTAATTTCAGCTTTCAAATGTTTCTTCATGACAGTTGGCTTCAGTCTCATTTTAATGGCTTATTATTCTTTATAAAATCATGTATCGATAGTCTAACTCATAGCTAATTGAGATATTTCAGAAACCATGTAAAACGGGTTGGCTTTGCATCAATTGTGGGTCTCTGCATTTCGTTTTTTTAATTTTTTTTGTCTTTGGGTCCTGCCCTGCCCAAGACTGTTAACTCCAATCAAATACAATACAGGTTGGCAAGAAGGATATTAAGTTAGCAAATAATGATGTACCGCGTCGCAAAGTAGATTATTCTCTCAAATACACAGGATAATAATCTCACTCTGAATCCTGTTTATTAAAGTTTACGTGGTGCTCATGAAGTAATTCATGCAAACAAAACTGTAATATTATGTATATTTACATCCATTTCCCATAAATTATATAATCATTGATAAACTGTATATAATGCAAAACGGTGCTCACTCCCTTGAGAGAGTACGTAAGGGACTTGTTTAATGCACATTTATTGGCATTATTATGGAAATATAAAACATATTTCCCTGACTTCAATGTGGCTTTAAGGGTTTTATCTCCCATTTGCATTTATCTGAAACCAGAGGCAGCAACCCACTGGTTTGTAGCAGGTCACACATTGAGTTATGAATTGATAAGATGAATTCAGGCTAGACGCCATGAAGGTGGTGAAGCAAGGGCTCGATAGAGATGGTTCAGTGGGATTTACCTCTGTGCATAACGCCACAGCCCTTGAGAATGTGCGAGTGTGAAGTTGCAGAAGGGAAAGGGGTAGCCGACAAGAACCTTAGAAGCGAAGTACATGGGTTTAATTCTAAAGCTTGTATGGATATGAAGTGGCTCTTTAAGAATGGAAGTGGATCATTTAGTGAATTCTACAGCAGGAAGTAAAAGACTGCAGAGGCCACTCAATTAGACTGACACATTCTCCGCTTTCCTCATTAAATTGTCAAATTACCGTATTCTTAAATGTAACATGATTGCACATATTAAAACTGAACAAATCATTAGCAGCAATATAGCAAAAATGTCATATGAAAAGGTGGAATATCTGTCATTTAAGCTGCATTAAGTTATACATTTTATGATTTTTTTTTCTATTTATAATGTCCTTGTAATTTAATTATGCATTTTTGTTGAAATAGATGATAGTTTTTTCCCCCGTAATGCTCTATAATGCACTTTCTGGAACTGTTGCAGCAGCAAACATACTTTTTACTTCATATATAAGTCTTGCTCCCTTTCTTTTATTTGCCCTGCCAAATACGGAGGGAAGCTGATTAATTGAACTTCTTCAGTCATTCAGATTCAGATTTCAGCTTGGGAAGTAAAAATCGTTTTGAAAGGTGAACCGTCTTTATGGCCACTAATGAGAATCCTTTGACCAGCCAATCGACATAGCTGACTTTGGTACTGACCTCACCATCTTAGCAAACAACACTTGTAACCTCGGGATGCGAACACATACTGACCGTTATTTAAATGTCACAACCAATAATGTGTTAGTACGGCACAGATGTGTTCATAAAAAAGGAAAATTCAGAAGATACCGAAATTCCTGGTAAGGCATGTCATTTAGTCACTTTTCATATATCTCATCCTCCGAAATAAGGAAATACTTCTCTGTTGATTTTCTTATTATATTCTGATGTGCCATTGCTATTTTTTTCATGCTTACTCCTGATTGATGGCTTGGCCACAACACTGTGTAGTTCATTACTTTGATTCGGCATGTCTTGGATGCAAGCTGCTTCGAGAAGGCAGCGTGCGAGGAATGCACGATGCATCGGGGGAGGCGGAAAGAGCCCTATTGCAGGCTCACTGTCAGTGTGGGGTGCCGCTGCTCTCCCAAAAGCCCTGCACTCCTCTGTCTCCAAAAGATCATCACCCTAACCGGAAGGCACAGGCAGAAGGCCACTGCACAGCGGAAGACTTTGTAGGCTTCTGCTAAAAGGTTGTGGGGAGTAGTCACACACAGTGAGTATTCACGCAGAGGGAGTATTCATGCACAGGGAGTATTTATGCACAGGGAGTATTCACGTACAGGGAGTATTTATGCACAGGGAGTATTCACGTACAGGGAGTATTCACACACAGGGAGTATTCACGTACAGGGAGTATTTATGCACAGGGAGTATTCACGTACAGGGAGTATTCACACACAGGGAG
>JAODJX010000109.1:7290164-7300796 GCA_026776945.1 Isichthys henryi
GAGTATTCATGCACAGGGAGTATTCATGTACAGGGAGTATTCACACACAGGGAGTATTCATGCACAGGGAGTATTCATGTACAGGGAGTATTCACACACAGGGAGTATTCATGCACAGGGAGTATTCACGCACAGGGAGTATTCACATACAAGGAGTGTACTCACATACAGGGAGTACTCACACACAGGGAGTATTCACACACAGGGAGTATTCATGCACAGGGAGTATTCTTGTACAGGGAGTATTCACACACAGGGAGTATTCATGAACAGGGAGTATTCACGCACAGGGAGTATTCACGTACAAGGAGTGTACTCACATACAGGGAGTATTCACACACAGGGAGTATTCATGTACAGGGAGTATTCACACACAGGGAGTATTCATGCACAGGGAGTATTCACGTACAAGGAGTGTACTCACATACAGGGAGTACTCACACACAGGGAGTACTCATCCAGTACATGGAGAATATTCATATACTGTATGTGGAATATTCACACTGGAAACTAATATGGTCACATTGTTTCTCATACTCCATTAAAATGGTAGGAACTCTGTGAGGTTGCTGAGACACTTTTCATGGATTTGACAGGAGACAAATGAAACTACTTCTTAGATATATGAATGCATGTAATGCATATTGAGCATAGATGGAAGTGTTGAGCAGCTCTCAAATACCACTGCGGTGTTTGACAGTCCCGTCGATAAGCACAGAAGTCTTTGGGATTTAAAAAAATAATAATTAAAAAAACTTTGCCTGGGGCTACTTTTATCTATAATTATATTATTCAACAAAGACATTCAAGGAAGCCTCTTTTTCTTTAGAGTTTGGGTTTTCTTAAGCACTTCTCTTTGCCACAAAGTTCCCATGTGTAAAACTGAGAGGTTTAATTACCCACTTACTGGGCTTTTATATCCTTCTGTCTTTGTGGTTGGGAAGGTGTGGCTGTTGTCATATTGCGTGGCCTTCAGATCGAGCCGTCCACGGATTTTCCACCGCTTACCAGGAGGCAGACCCAGCCTGGGTGCCAGCAGCCAACATGCGCTCCTGACGTCCGCGAGCTGTTCCATGCATGCAAGAGGTGTAGAGGGAGGCAGAGATGGAATTTGCAGGGAATTCAAAAGCCAAAAAACATGCGGGTGGCAGGGGATTTTGCTTAGGATAGCAATATATGTCAAAGCGGAGCGAGTCTGAAAACTTGACACTTTGAATCAGAGCCTGACTGTCAAAGACTCAGGATGAAATTCCGCTTTGTGTTTGAAGCCCTGCTGTTTGACATTGGGCCCTTCACTTGTGACACTGGAATTTGCATTCCCATGCAAAGCCTGGGTAATTCAAACACATTACTAGCGGCA
This sequence comes from Isichthys henryi, assembly GCA_026776945.1. Taxonomy (NCBI): domain Eukaryota; kingdom Metazoa; phylum Chordata; class Actinopteri; order Osteoglossiformes; family Mormyridae; genus Isichthys; species Isichthys henryi. The sequence goes on from JAODJX010000109.1 coordinate 7,291,525, forward strand.
GCTATATTAACCTTTTTCCTCCTCTCTGCTGCCATTCAAAACCGTCACGTGACTCAACGTGTTGTCCAGGAAGGCTTTGCGGGAAATTTCCATCTGTATGGCTTAAAAAAGACTGATGCATGAGGAGGATGAAATGGCAATTGTAAACTTCAGTAACAGCCTGTTTTCTTTTAAACATAAGAAACGGGAGCATCTCACTGAACCCTGAGTAGCCATATGTTTCTGAAACGCAGCGATGGGCAGTAATTAGAAAAGCTGCTTTTTCCTGGATTTAACACGGACTCCCTCTTTGCGATTGACATTCAGCACCAATGCTCCACTAAGCTGTGCAGTCAGCAGACAAGCTCCTACTCTGCGCCTTCACCCACTCCGAGGCAGACGCTGAACGTATACAGTCCAGTGCCAATGTACTCACTACGCAAATTTCTCTCAGTCTTTAATCTCCCCCGATTGCCAAGGTGACGGAAATGCTGCGGGCATCTGCCACTCTGTAATCATCCTGCTTCTTCTGCCGATCAAATCCGAATGCAAAGGTTTAAAACAAACCTCCTTGTTTAGTTTTTCCTCATACGATCGAAGAGCAGTTGCACAAATTCAGTGAGGCAAACGGGGTACGGCCTGTCTTTGAATGAGAGGCGTGGCCAAGATTGCGGAATAAAAATGTCAGTGGATCTCTTGCAACAAACAGCTTGACATTTCCCTGCCATATCCGTTATTTAGAATATCTGTCATTAATATTCCTTATATACCATTTTCGAGGATGTAGAAAACAGTGGCATTCTCTTGGCACCGAGCTAATTAGTTAATTGTTTTCCCCGGCTTTGTAAATGTCCCCAATTAAAAATTGAAAGACATGCATGCTTACTCCAAAGGAATCGCACAATGAGTTATTGTTTGTCTTGGGTATTGTTTTGTATTGTTTTATGTGCTAGATCCTTTTAATGATTGCATTCCAGGCTGCTTGAAAAGACACAGAGATTATCATCAGCCTTTTCTATTCAGTCTCACTCAGTCTAAACAAGGGTTTCGCAGAACTTGTGGGAAAAACATCTCCATTAGTCTTCTGTGCTTTTCATTCCTGCCTTTTCCCTTTCTGTGACCACGCCTCAAGTGTCGCTCAGAGACCGATGAGCACATCGCCGCCTAGCCGAGGATCAAAGCTGTATGTCCTGGACCTATCGAAGTAGGGAAGGGGCTCATTTCTCCAAGCTGTCAGCGCGTTTCAAATGCTGATATTTGTTCCAGATGGACCACGCTAATTTCTCCCTGGGCAGCAGGTGAAAACAGCTAATTCTCTGCTGAATGCTCTGCTAAAGGCCTCTACTTCTTTGGCTTCATGGCTGAGAGATATCAGACTGAACAAACTAGTTAACAGGAGAAGGGTTTGTCACTGCACACAAATGAATAAATGAATAAATTCTCTGAAATCTGGAGGAAAACAGATTTCTGTTAAAAGGCACAGCGCAAAACCATTGCATTTTCAACAAAGGATCTCGGCGATCAAGGCCACCCCATCCTATAGGCAACATAGGTGATCATCTAAGGCACTATTTGATCAGGGGGTGCAAAAGAGTGAAAAAAATTATAGAAATATCTATGGTTGCATTTCGTGCCAGTCTGTTGCATTCCACAGTTCTTTAAACTAGTTTTAGGTATTGGCAAAATACCTGAATACCCAGGGCCGGTCCTGTCCGCACTTACTAATGTGTTAATCTGCTGTATGTACAGTGACATGCAGTATGCAGGGTATGTTTGATACTCTCTCTGATCTTACAGTACATATTTGTCTTATGGAGGACATCATAGTTTCACATTAAATGGGAATGTTAGGCTTCTACAAAATCTCCTTAACCTCTTATACAGGATTTCTTTAATTGAACTTCACTTTGAAAAGTGTGGATATGCCAGAGCCTGTGCAATAAAGGACCAGATCTGCGAACCTCGTCACCAATAGGCCACGTGAGGTTACAGTGATCATTTCGGTGCCCCTTCCTGAGCAGTGCCACCGCTTGCCCTGTCGCTGTCACCAAGGGAATCCAACCAGGGAATAGCAAGGCAAGGACAGAAGTGCTTTTGAAGTGACAATTTGGCACTTAACTGCCAGGTAAATACCATATCGAATCTGGACTAGCTGAAACTATGGGCTTGTCTGTTTAACATATATATAAAATATATTTCACACACACACATTCATGTATATGAAACAAAAGAAATAGGAATAAAATAACTGTGAGACACAGATGTTCCTGGAAGAGCTGGTCATTCAGGTAACAGAAAAGGGGAAGATCATGACAGCATCGCTGTGTGAACGTTGACATTAATCAATCAAAATAGAACTACTTTGTTTGCATCAGCTTTGATAAAATGCCGGAAATGTGTGTGGTTTTAGTCTTTTGGGAGCTGAGATGAACTGCATTAAAATAATAGTAATCATAATAATAAATGTAGGTAAACCCTTGGCAGTATTCCTTCTTGGTGAGAGTCTCTTCAACACATTTCAGAGAACTATTTAATACACCCACTTTCTGAAGCTGAAATAATCACCACATTCCAAATTGTCCTCTTTACCACATGACAGATGTGCTCAAAAAGTGCAAAAGAAGAGGACTATAGGAGCAGTGGTGTAGAGTTTAATGAATAAATATCAGCACGACATGAATTCATTCCGAAACTGTGCTCACATTAAAGTGTTGCGTTAAAAATGTTCATTTGGGTGGGTGTTCTAGTGATCTTTCACTAAAAACTGTCGTGTCTCGTCATTCATGCAGAGTTGGTAGCCGAGCCAATTTGTGGATCGATACAAGGGGGGTCCTTCAGCATTTACGCATTTAGCCAAATTAGCACACTAGCCTCCGGAGAGCTTGGATGCCACCTAACCGGAATGCAGTTCGGGGGCGGGGCTGCAGTTTGGGGGCGGGGCTTCGGCAGCCTATGGAAACACAACCCTGTCGCTGTCCACATAATGAAGTGGAATGAATAGTATAATGAAGCAACCAATGTTTTTGGTAGATGGGTAGAAGGGAAGGCTGGGGAATCTACCTCATGCTGGTCGCGAGGATTTAAGTCGTGGAGACGTGGAGGCAGGATTAATGAGCATATTGTTTTGAGTGTACGAGCTGCCAATCAGGTGCGCACTACAGCCACCCTTCTGGGATTGGATGCCGGTAACTGCTGACAGAAGTGAAACAAAATGTCACACTCCAGACGGCGCCGGCTGAGCAGCGTCAGCGGGACCCGCGCCGCCCAAGGAGAGTGGCAGCTGAGCCCCCCGCTCTCTCCGCCAGTGATGCTGGCACCACAAGGACAGGTACAAAGGACGAATTCCCCCAGAACGAGGGGTCCTCAGCTAGAGGGTGCGCTGTGCACGTGTCCAGCTGTCTCATTACTAGGGCCCTGTCACCCGCCCGGACGTGGGAGGTGGCCAGCAGCAGAGCTGTGGGATGGCTGATGGGGAGCCGTGCAGTATGGAGCAATCGCACGATGAGTCATAATGAGTAAGGTGCACCTTTTGTGTCACTATTTAAGCTGTTAAACCGCCACCCCTTCCCTCAGACTGCTGCTCACCAGCTATGGTGCTCAGATAAGAGTGATTGTCTCGGTAAGGGTGGGGGTTCGCAAAAAGACCCATTCCTTTTCATTCGCCGTGCAACATATCGAAGCATGTCGTGCTGATTGTGCTTCAGTCCGGTCAGCCGTTCACAGTAGCGACACACCATCACATGCAACAGAAAGCAGTGGGCTGGATATGACACCTCTGTATGGTTGTCACTGCTCTTGCGTATTCTGACCATTAGTAGCCAATCCTTCGAAAATGGCACAGTTGAAAGCTACTATAGATAGCATCACTGGTGGGCCTGGCTTTCTCTCCAGGGGGTTCCCCGCCTTGTGCTCTGTGCTTCCTAGTTCACAGTAGACCTCTATTAGATAAGCAGCTATGATGATGGATGGATAGCTGGTTTAAGGTGATTATTTTATTTAATTGTACAGTAAATGAAAGGGAACGTAGGGGTTAGCAGGGATACAATAAAGATACAAGATACTTTATTCGTCACATGCATGGTTATACAAATACAACATGTAGTGAAATGTAGCCTGAACGACCCTTAGACTGTGCAAATGAAATGTTACAAATCTTACAATAAGCTAAAAAGTTACAATAACTAAAATGTATACATAAGAAAAATACAGAAGTACTAATGTAGGGAATAATCTTAAGGTTAAAAAAGAAACTGTACATGTGCATATGATGACAGAGCTTTGAGGGGGACAATTCCAAGGGTCCCTGTGACTCAAGGGCCCCAAAAAATGAGATATAATTAGTCTAGGTTAGGGGCCAATGCAGTATGTTTTCAGGGGCCTGAAATCTCACTCCAGGGTATTAGGTTAATCTTACTATAATAATAATATTATATATTAGTATTATTTCATTAGGAATGTCTGTAGAAAATCAGTTAAGTATTTGAATGTATTATGGCTGTGTGGTGGAAGCAGGTTCCACACATACAGGTATGAGTGAGGCCAAAGCCAAAAGGCATCAGTTACATAGGCCTCAGATTACTGATCTCATTAGCTCATCAGCACCATAATCTCGTGCCCTGACACACAGCCTCAGCAACCTTCACATTCCGCAAATCTGTCCAGTTTGCCCCAGTCCCCAGAGCAGCGACCACAGCTGGGCTCCCAGTCCCTGAGACATTGGAAGCACAAGACTTGGTGGTCAGTGTTTTGTGGGGCTAAAAGGTAAATCCAAAAGCCGGTCACTTTGTAACTGTGACCCTGTACTGGACCTGCAGTCAATATGCAGAGTATTTTTTTTCTCTCTCTTTTTCCATTTCAGCATCCAAAAAAACTCAATTAGAGGTCTAGATCACAAGGGCATGTGCAGCCTGTGGAGTGAAATCTCAGCTGAGGTTCGGAGAGATTTACAGCAGCAAGGCTACCGAAGACTCGCTAAATAATTATCGCCGCAAAAGTCTGTGAAAGAGGCTTTTAACATCCCACTGATGCCTGTATATCTTATTTCATTGCTACTTATGTATTGAAACTATGAAAGGCGTCATGAAATTCGGTTTTCACTTCTAATGCATGTTTTTTTTCATTGAAATTCAGCTATCTATCCTCAGTTTAATTTTACATCTTAAGCTTCATTAAAGGATGTAAAGGGAAGTGGTTGAGGTATAAGTACTATTACTTGCATACATGTTTTATTCCACAGTATTATTATATTTTCTTAAAGCAGGCCATTACAAATAGTTGGATACTGTATATTCAGGAAAATGCATGTCTGTTAAATAGAATCCCTGTGTGCATTCAGCCATCCCACACTGTACGGAGAATTAATGAAATATTTAACACAGAGCACATTTTCCTTTGAAATCATGCACGACATGCCACATCCTCTCAGACGTTTATGGGGTTCGTGTCAGGTGACGACAGGTTTCATCAACATTATTTTATGCTTTTTACTTAGTGTCTTTTTGTTGAATTCTAAGCTACTTTCTTCCATTTTTTTAAAAAACCTATAGCTGTAAACTGAGTACACCAATTAACACTTTCTGGGCAAGAGCACAGCTTCCAGGAGACAGTGTGTGTGCTTCCTTACCTGCCTGTATTTTTTAATACCTCAAAAGGCCAATGTAACAGATCCTCACACACATCGTCCCCCTTTTTTTCATCTCTTTCCTTCACACCCTGTCTTTCACTGCCTGTTTTTTTTTTTTTTTTGTCATCACACATGAGAAAACACTCGTGTCTGTGTTGCTACAGAGTAGCATGGTGCGATTTAACTCAGGGAGCTAAGATTTTTTTTGCGGGAAGCATATAATTACAAGGGCAGCTCACATTAGCCCACAACTGCACAATCTGCGCTTACAATCACGATCAGAATAGGGTGTTTAGTAAGTTGCCATCCACAGGAAGCTCACGCATGGATTTTTTTGAAAAGCAGGTCTTTCCATCTTTGTTTTCTCCAGTGTAGCCTACATGCCTCTTAGGACAGCAAAATTAGATCCTAATTACAGTTGTTTTCAGCTCTTGATTTGCTCCTAGCTGGTCCTTCATTGCTGATCCTGTTAACTGAGGCAGAATGACGACATTTTAGACCAATGTGCATGTTAGTTTCCGTACCTGGAGGGATCCCGCTATTATACGGTAAGACTGCTAGCTCTCTTGCCAGTTCTCGATCGATCATTATTGATAGATGCTGATAAGATGTGTTACACATAAGCTCAGGGTCAGGGTTGAGAGGAACTAAAAAGAGTGGCGTATCGACAGGAAGTCTACTGCCTTTTCCCACGGTGCGCGCTCTGACTCCCCAAGCAGCCCGCCGGCTTAGCTTGTGAGCATGCGAGAGTCTGGAGCGACCTCTTATATGAAGGAATGTAATGTGGCTTTGATCACAAGATCTGATTTCAAAGGAGTGGAAAAACAAAAGCCGTGTTGCCCCAAGTAGACTGAGTGGAAGGCAGAGGTAAGGAGCGGATGGATTGCACCATCCTCGAACATACAGTGCCCCTTGCATGTTCTCCAGATCAGCAAAGCCGACTCTCCTCCAGTTACAGCCTGCCCTACATCTACCTTCTCTTAATTTATCGGCATGCCTTGGAATGGCCGACTACTGTATCTATTCTGCTTATGCATAAAAACATGTATAAAACCGTAATTCTTATAAATAGTTCTTTTCACAGAAATGTTGTTTTCCAGTGCAGAGCTTGCAGCGCTGCCGTGTGCTATGGGGTCTAATGTGTCTGTTTGTACTCAGTGTAACATTTCTCAGTGTCAGCGTTTATCTGTCTCCTACAGGCAGAGGGGCCAAGCGTGAATTTTAAATGGCCTGTCAGCAGCTCTCTATCCACCCGCATTGATTCCTTTGCTACAGTACATAGCTACCCGCCTCACCGTGCCTCCAGTTTATTTTTATTTACTCCACCATCTTAGAGGTTTAGCAGTATTGTATTATTATTATTATTATTATTATTATTAGTAGTATTAGTAGTAGTAGTAGTAGCAGCAGCATTGAGAGTAGTTGTAGTAGTAGTAGAGGAAATAGTAGAAGTGGTATTCTTATATTTTATTATTGCACTATTGCAGTATATTACTATTATTAGTAGTAGTAGTAGTAAAAGTAGTAGTAGTAGTAGAGGTACTAGTAGAACTGGTATTCTTATTACTAGTCTTTATCATCACAGTATTGCAGTATAGTAGTAGTAGTAATAGTAGCAGCATTGAGAGCAGTAGTAGTAGTAGAGGAAATAGTAGGAGTGGTATTCTTATTCTTTATTATTACACTATTGCAGTATATTTTTAGTAGTAGTAGTAGTAGTGGTGGTCTTAGTAGTAGTAGTGGTGGTCTTAGTAGTAGTTGTAGTTATTCCTCTTATTCTTTGGCATTCATATGAAGAGAAGCAGCACTCTCCCGAATCTAAAATAGGCTCTCCTGTGTAGTCATACAATTATGACATTTGTCAATTTATTTTTCTGATGAAATTATAACAGTAAGCAGAGCAGAATACAAATGGAGTTTCCCCATTAAGTCCCCTAGGGCAGTTATTGTATAAATCTGTGGCTGCAATAACCAATTGCTTGAGGATTGCCTCACAGACATTATGTAAATGTAGGATTAGACTTTTAATGAGAGGGTTATGTGGGAAAGTGAGGAGATAGCTGGGGAGTGATCTCTGGGAGAAGATGCCATCTTCAATAGAGGATTAGAGTGTTTGGGTGAATGAGAAGCACCCCCCCCCCCCTCAGTACCAGTGCTGGCATTTTTAGGGAAGCACTGGGACAGCAGATGGGCAGTAGGAGTGATCTTCCAGAGCCAGGCTTACATCTGACCTCCCCAGGAAAGATGCCTCAGATGGGGGTGATGCCTGTGCGCTCAGTCAGAGTCTCGGCCACCTGCTGGCTAAGGTGGTTAATTAATCTAGGGCACAGCAGCGCTATTGTCACCCAGTGTTTCTTGGACAGCTGGACCCACCTGATCCATTATGGGCCACAGTTTCAATGGAGCCTCCTTTCTAACAGTGGCAGAATCATCCGGCAGCCGGTAAATGACTGCTTGGCCGATGACACCAGGTGCGTACGGAAGGCGGTGCTTATTACCAGCTCGTCTCTCCGCTGTCCTGTTTCGGTCTCCATGGGGGTATTAAAGCAGAGATGACACCCGCCTTTCTCACTTGCTGTGTGCCCACATCCTGAAACGTTCATGACAGCCGTCAGAAGTGGGCGAAATGGAGCCCACGGTTTATAGTCTGCAAGGACGTTTTTTTTTTTTTTTTTTTAATCTTTGAGGTTCTCTGATATAAAGCATAGGATGGTTTGAGCTCAAAGCTTAGCTGGATTCCGGCTTTTCATTTTTTTGTTAGCTTCAGTCAACTTTATCAGGTATATCGCTTTTGTACAGAGGTGATAACTATTATCTCTGCAAGATATCACTCTCGGTGCGGCGGGCCGTAAGCAATATACAGGAAGGTTGATCTGACAGTAGGCCCCTGTCCTTTCTTAGTCGAACACAGAAAGTCACGTTTCTGGCTTAAGAAATTAGATAACACCTTCAAACGGCACAATAATGCTGAGGGTGATGTTGTGGCCTGAAAGAGCACATTTCAGCTATAATGGGGGTAAGAGGGACTCCTTTAAGCCACAAATCTTTCACATGACATTTGTGTTTTAACACGCTTCTTCTTATGGGTTTAGTGACTCATTAAATGGCAATCAGACCCTGTAGCTCCTGGGTTGTTTGTTACCAGCTGAGTGTTTCAGGCATTTCCTTGAGTTTTATCTGAACCTTACAGTTTCGGTGTGTCTCAGTTTAGATGCACTTCGTACTTGCCATTGATAAGTAGTTTTGGAAAAGGGACGCATCTTTGTTCATCTATAATATGTGTATTCCATGCTCCTTAATGAAAACAATGATTATGTTTCAATATTTGAGCCATTTTTAAAAGGACTTTTGGTTTCTTTACATTTATTTGCATTTAAAAATCACTGATTTATGCTAGAAATTCTCTTGGTAAATAGTCCTGTGTTAAAAAACAGATTCATCGTATATTGAAATGCCAGTTCTTGGACCCAGAACTGTATTATTTTAATTAATGTGGGAAGAGTACAGACCTTCTGACCTGACAAATCACTCGATGCTCCATTCGGTTAAAAACTTTCTGGCACTCGTGTAGTCGTCCTGATATTAGGGTGTGCCTCTCTGTCACGTGCACTCTCTTTTAGCTCAACCCCCCCCCCCCTCGCCCCACCCCCTCGCTGTGCAAGGGCCTCGG
>JAODJX010000109.1:7320378-7336123 GCA_026776945.1 Isichthys henryi
TTTTTTTCGCGGGGGGGGGGTGGGTGGGTGTTGTTTGGGGGTTGTTGTTTTTTTTTTTTTTTTTTTTTTTTTTTTTTTTTTTTTTTTTTTTTTTTTTTGTTGTGGGCTTCCGGGGTGGGGGGGGGGGGGGGGGGGGGGGCAGAGCCGCCTTCACTCTGAGAAAGACACTGAGAACACACACACACACACACACAGAAAAAAACAATAAGAGCACTTGTGCGGATAAGCGCCCAGTGTCACAAGCTCTGGCGAATTATCAGCAGAGATAATCGGCGGCTTTTTACCCGCCGCTCAAAGGCAGGGAAGTGAAGCGAAAGCTCGGCCTAAGAGATGAAGCACTAATTTGTGGGGATTGATTATTTCTCACTTCTTCCTTTCCCAAGTATATACTGTATATATCATTTTAGAAGGAAAGGGGCATGTTGCCATAGACCTTACCTGGCACCGGAGCTGCCGTCTAGGTTACTGCAGGGCAAAGTCAGCCAGAACACACCATTATCCAGAGACCACAGGGAAGGGAGACAGCTGGTTCACATCATCTGGAGAATCACAGGCACCTGATCCTACCTCCTCGGACGGCTGGTGCCTTCCCATCATCATCACACCGCGGCTGCTGCATACTGAACTAGGGGGTTGGCTTTTTAGTGACATCCATGCGGGCCGTGCAGATTTATAAAATGGTGTGTAACAGCTGGGTTTGTCACCTTCTGGTTGAAAGGGGTCACTAAGGTGCTGCTATTTACCTTGTCAGACAGGAGAAATTTTTGGGGACACAAAGAGGCAAAAAGGCTGAGAGACACAGAATAAATTGTTGCCGCCTTAAGATTTTGCCGATCGTGGCCCCGACCGCTGGTGGCACTGACAGCTGCTTGCTGAAGCGTCCTCTTTGTCTGTGCATGACGGGAGCCAAGGCTTAAGGCCGGTGACGGGAGGCTTGTGAGACGTGGGGCTGGGGAGGGAAGGGGTGGCTTCTCCGGGAGCCCTGACATGCGCAGTGTTCCCGGGGAGAGTTGCTGCAGTCACACGCTGTCACACGCTGGGCCTCGAATGGCAGAGAGCAGCATCTCTGGGTGTGCGGCATGCTGACAGTGTCCGCCAGCCGCCCCCAAACCCCTCCCCCGCACCATGCCGCAATCTGGCAGCCGCCCTTCATGTCAACGGCGCAAGGAGGCGGGGTGGGCAGTAGCAACCTGTAGAGCGGAATCGCTGGGCCCCCGTGGCACAGGTTCTGCCAATGTGAGCAGTCACAGATGTTAGGAACTGCTGGGCCATGGCTGACTGGCACACTGCCCCGCATGTAGGGGGCATCCCCGCACACCTTGCCAGGTGTGTACCGTCACAGACGACCTGACGCACAGGGGTGACTTTCCAACCCGTCTGGAAACCGGCGCAGCGGGAATCCGAAATCCCAGCACCAAAGAAGAAAGTAATGCTGATGGGCAAACGAAGCAGGCGTGGCGGCCGGACAGGCCGAACATTTCATGCGACGGCGTGGAGCAGCGTGCATGGTGCATAACGAGCGTGTCAAGGAGACGTGTCGGGAGTGGGACACGCCAGCGATTATTGAATGACATCGTCAAATTGAATGCAACAAACGCTATGGATGTGAAAGTTTCAGAGAAGGAGAAGTAAAATTCCATAGTGCCTTAGTTTAGTTGGGGACTCAGTAATGACTCTGCTGATGCCTGCTGCGTGTTTGCATGTAAGATGGGAAGGTTTCAAAGCAGGTGAGAGGAAGCCACCATCAGAGCGATGAGTGGGGTCTCGGTAAGGAGAGAGCAGGCAGAGAGAGAGCAGCTGAAGGGACATGTCCAGTATATGCGCATTTCTACTGCTCCATTATCCATGCCTGATTTCATGGGTCCTGGGTTCCCACCATCGCCCCCTACTGGACAGGGCCGTGTTGGGTGTGCCTTTGCGGCAGCAGGCTGGCAGCAGCTGTAGTGTGTCCCTATGAAGACAGTAATGGAACTCAGTGGCCGCCAAAGGGGGGGAGCATTTCCCAGCCATCATAAATCCTGGCAAAGATAGGTCGCCCTACATGCGAACTGGACGTCTTAAGCAAAGCTGTACTTTCTGCAGAACCAGCAAGAAATGAGCAGAGGTCTGCTTGTGGAGCAACCTTTCGCTTGTTCAGCTGATGTAGAAATTTGAACAAGGCTGCCTTCCCCTGGACGACTGGCCCTCTTCTGTGGAAATGCTTCATGCATGATGATACACAGCGGTCTAAATGTAGGACATTTTTTGCTGAAATTTTGCAGTGCAGGCATTTCACTGCTCATTTGGCATTTGGAGAATTTAAGACCTGCCCTTACATCCAGTTACTTTCCTTGTTAATTACATAGTTACATTTTCTGCCTTTGTTACTCAAACCTTTTCAGCCATTCCATGTCCATGTTGATTTTTGGAAAATGGAAAGGGTGTCTGTTAAGTTCTCTATAGCCGAGTTTAACCAAGATGTTTGAATTGATATGTAAACATTGATGGGCCCATTTAAACACTAATGTTTAACTATTAGTTCTGAATTATTATTAGTTCTGACTGTTGACAGTTACTATTTTGCTATTTTAGTCCTTGTTGGATGTATTATATTGTGATTATTTATGCCCCCCCCCCTTTATTTTTGTTCTGATTGTGTTAACTTTGTACATCACTTTGGAATAATTCAGTTGTTTAAATGTGCTTTAGAAATAAAAATTACATTGGTCTGTTTCGGAATAATTTCTATTTTTATTTACACAGTGTAAATCCCATTAAAGGTTTGGCTGCAGTAATGTAGATGTTATTAAGTTCAATGGCAATACTATTGAACTCCAAGCATATTTCAGGGGGAAGTTGGGGTGGCAAAAGATTCTGAATAAATGACATTCAAAGGGCATGTTTAGCATCTGTGTGATAATTTCACAGGAACAGAGGATCAGCTGATGCAAACTCTTTGCACACAAGTGATAAAGGAAATCAGTATATAATTTATGCGATCAGAGAAAAGCTGCTGTTTAATAAGGTTGTATTATCATTTAATGCATTATAATAATGGGTAAATATGCCGTATTTTTTCTTGAGTGACAGATGACTCAAAGAGATTTTCACGTAACCTTTCTCTTTTGTCACTAAGATGCCTTCAGGTCCCCAACTTGGCTTCTTCTTGCCGAGCCTCTGCGTCCTGCTGCTACGCTTTCAGTGTCCTGCGGTTGTGGAGATTCATATGGGGAATTTATACTGAAAAGGCTTTTCAGTGACTTTGCCCTATTTACATTAATATCCAGTGTATGTCAAAACATATGGTTCCATTAGTGCCTTTAGATACACAAATGTATGAAATCCCTTGTTTGTTACACATTTTTAAACCTTGCATCATTTTGTGACTTATTATAGCTTGCAGATTATAAATAGGCACTGCTCTCTTTGTAATGAGCTCAAGAAGCAGCCATGAACTTGTCAATCTCCCCCTCTGTGATGGTTTTGTGTTACAGAAGGCGTGTGTGAGTGAGCTTTCCCAAGATAGCATTTGAAATTCACAAGTTTAAAGCTCCTTCTTTAGCTACCCCTGAAGGAAGTGGTGGGGATGGTGTGGGGCGGGGGGGGGGGGGTGCTGCAGCTTATGTGGCAGAAACACGGTGAATCTGGCATAACGAAAACCCCTGTCTGCTGTCACTCAGAGTATGAACACAGATCGCTAAAGTCCATCAAGATCAAAATTTGTGAAAACGGGGTCTTCTAGGCTTACAGCTCCTCTGCGGCCAGAATGGGAGCAGTCAGCTGGGCCAGTGCAGACCACTGACCTCTTGGCCTCTTTCACTTTCTGACACACCTCTTCATCCACCAGCATCAAAATATTTGACATTGCACCAACCAGGAAATTTGGTGGCTGAATTGATAAGTTCCCAAATGTACCTAAGAATCTCAAGAAGAACAGGTGTTAGAAAGGGAGTGATTTCATTGGACAGTGTGCATTTAGACAGGTGTTAGAAAGGGAGTGATCTCAATGGATGGTGTGCCTTTAGACAGGTGTTAGAAAGGGAGTGATCTCATTGGACTGTGTGCATTTTGACAGGTGTTAGAAAGGGAGTGATCTCATTGGACAGTGTGCATTTAGACAGGTGTTAGAAAGGGAGTGATCTCATTGGACGGTGTGCATTTAGACAGGTGTTAGAAAGGGAGTGATCTCATTGGACAGTGTGCTTTTAGACAGGTGTTAGAAAGGGAGTGATCTCATTGGACAGTGTGCATTTAGACAGGTGTTAGAAAGGGAGTGATCTCTTTGGACATTGTGCATTTAGACGGATGTTAGAAAGGGAGTGATCTCATTGAACAGTGTGCATTTAGACAGGTGTTAAATAGGGAGTGATCTCATTGAACAGTGTGCATTTAGACAGGTGCTAGAAAGGGAGTGATCTCTTTGGACATTGTGCATTTAGACAGGTGTTAGAAAGGGAGTGATCTCATTGAACAGTGTGCATTTAGACAGGTGTTAGAAAGGGAGTGATCTCATTGAACAGTGTGCATTTAGACAGGTGTTAGAAAGGGAGTGATCTCATTGGACAGTGTGCATTTAGACAGGTGTTAGAAAGGGATGAAGTGGCTTTAGAATTCAGTGATTAATTGTCATTGTTGACACACCACAGCACACAGTGCACAACAACAAAATGTGTTCTCTGCATTTAACCCATATGTGACATAGCAGGGGGCAGATAAATTCAGCGCCCAGGGAGTAGTGCTTGGGGGTGGTACCTTGCTCAGGGTACCTCAGTGGTGCCTTGTTGGTCAGGGATTCAAACCTGCAATCTTTCAATTACAAATATACGTCCCAAACCATTAAGCCACCACTGTGAGCAGTGGTGTTGAGGCAGGTGTTACAAAGGGAATGATCTCATTGGACGTTGTGCTTTTAGATTGGTGTTAGAAAGGGAGTGATCTCATTGGACGGTGGGCCTTTAGACAGGTGTTTGAAAGGGAGCAATTTCATTGGACGGTGTGCCTTTAGATAGGTGTTAGAAAAGGAGTAATTGGACGGTGTGCCTTTAGACAGGTGTTAGAAAGGGGCCAATCTCAATGGTGTGCCTTTAAATAGAGCCTCTGACACTCTTAGGCAGAGTTGGCTGCTGTTTAATGCCATTTAATGGCATTAAAGAGTTTTAAACAGGGCTGTCCTGATTGATATTACTGTATATCAATTTTCAAACTCAAATATAGACCATAAGCTCAGTCTTAGAATACAAATATAAAGAAAAGCAAAACTCTCATCTGAAAGCACATTATCTGTTCTACTTGAGAGAAGCACCTTGCAAATGATCTGTCTTCACATACAAATAAACTACGTTCAGACCTAAATTTTTGGACAGTATAATACAATCCTTCCATTCCCAGACAATCACTTAACAACACATTTGTATGAAGTATGACTTCGTGTTTGATAACGAGCACTGATCTTGCATAACCCTTTCTGGATTTCCGTTGCTTTGTTACATATTTACTTTTCACTGTCGCTACAAGTCTACATCCATAGCTGGTTGTCCACATCTCACCTCTCTTATCCGACCTTCTGTAAATAAAACTCAAAGCCAAAGGATTTTCCCATGGTCTGTGCCACATATAGTCACCAACATTCTATCATGGCCTGAGCAGTAACACAAATATGGCAGAGTGGTGAGTTTTAATGCAGGAAGCATATCTACACAGCATTTTCTCCTGGAGAGAGCTCTTTCTTCTCATCACAGATGTTTATAGAGAGACATTATCAGTGCATTATTTGTGAATTTTTCGCCGATGCCGATAAATTCGTGAAATCTTAGTATCAGGTGATTTCATAGGTCAACCGATATTTCAGTCGAGCCCTGCAATGAATGCTTGATAAGTGAAAGATGGGCTCTGTAAATATGGCTGCAGTCACGGATGACCTTCTTAGCAGGCTTGTTGGTGATGTTCTCAGTGCTGCTGCCTTCACTTGGAGGACACTGTCTCTCTGGAGCTGCTACATTGGTAACAGAAATGGGATAAGATCCTTTTTGTGGAAACATTCAGATTCAGAAGTGAGGCTGTTACCAGTGTTGGGGAAGTCACACACAAAACTAATCCATTACAGAGAGTTGAGGACCAGAGAGTACAAATCCAGACCAAGGTTTTGTTTTAGCCGACCAGCTGAGAACTCTGTGACTATGAGTCTTTATACTCAACTGTTTGGTTGAAACAAAACTTTGGTTTGGATTTGTACTTTCTGGACCTACTCGCATGTGTCCCTTGTCAGGAGGGCAGCCAAAGGCCTGAATGAAGACCGATGTGAGACTGTGTGGAGAAGGGGGCAGTGTTGTCAAGTTTTGAACCTGTATCCTTACTGGTTGATGCAGTTTGGTTCACTGCCTTTGGTGTGGAGAAGTGGGATCTGAGCTTGGCCAAAGCATGTGCACAGCAGTCATCGCTCTGACAGGGAATCTTGAAATTAAGTGCATTTTTAAGTAAAGGACATAGCAGGTATGTGTGTTATGGTGTAATAATTAATAGAAAAATTATTACGCATACTTTTTTTTTGCTCTCGTCTCTCTGGTTTGGATAAAGGCCACTGTGCTGGTTTCATGCTAATGTACTGCTCATTAGCTCGTAATTTTGATCAATAATAAGCGCGGTCGACCGTGGGGTAGCCTTCCCCGACATTTGGTTTGTTAATACGTTGCCTTCTACTCGTTTTAATAAACTGTGCCGAAGAGCTGCTTCCACAGCAAACCGTGTTAATGATCCTCTGTAATAATGGCCTCTCTGCCATACATATGTTTTTATTGACCATCACAGTAAAGTGAAAGCTTTTAATAAATTGAAGAATCCCTTGACACAAATATAGATCTGACGCTCAACGTCATGGGCCATTCGGTGTGCAGTGCGGCTGTGGTTACCCATTGTTGGGAAGCTTATTTCTTCTTTCTGTGATTGTAGTACGCCCGTGTTTGTATGCCATGATGTTTGTCATAATCTGAAAATCTTTGTCAAATAGCAGCGCTTGAGCACTGTGGAGGCAAAGACCCATTTTGTAAACATTTTTACGTCACTTTATAAGAAAGGTTTGCACATTTATATGGCATTTTTGCACATCCAATTAAAAGATAAAAAAGAACAGAGAAATCAATTTGGACGAGGAGTGGCTGTGCAAACAGGCCGCATGTCTGCAGCGAACACTTGAAAGTAGTTGTACTATTCACTGCAGAGTATGATAAGCTGAGTCCTGATCTGCTTCACAGTGCGGTGTGAGCCGGGACCTTTTCAGCTGTCTCATCTTGTCTCCAACACTCTGCCTCTTTTGTCTCCTCCCCCTACACCCCAATTTGGTCCCTCTCCTCAGTCAAGTTTGACAGCTGCAAAGAGGACGAGGCCGTGGGGTTCGAGAGCAGTGACCCAAGCTTCAAAGTGCGGAAGGACGGCTCCATCTACACGGAGAGAGATGTCTCCAGCCTCCTGGAGCCTGTGCAGTTTATGGTGACGGCCCGCAGCAGTCCGGACATGCCAGTCTGGGAGACCACCATCAAACTGGCCTTGGCAGGATACTCACCGCCCCCACCCACTGCACCCACTGCGCGTGTAAGCGCCGCCCTTGCAAACTGCCATCTTTCTCACATCCCCCAACACAAAAGTGAAAATAGCTCAGGCTCTCCTGAACTGTTATTGCACCTGTAGGCTGTTACTGCTCTTGTTATGCAAAATCTGACTTAATTTACTTAATTTATTGCACATGATAGCACTCTGCTAACACTTTAATTAAGTCATCATTGATACCTTCATAATGCATTATAAATGCATTCATTAAGTATTATAAACATGACTATAATTTTTTATTAAAAGGAATAACACTTTATTGCCATGTTTATGACTGCTTTATGAAACTCATCTATGCACTATAATAACTTTTATGATGCATTATAATGGTCAGTATAAGCCATAAAGAACTTCATAAAGCAGGCAGAATGCATAATAAGCATGGTTATAATGTGTTATGCTTTTTTATAGTTAGCCATGTTTATAATGCTTTATGAATGCATTTATAATGCATTATGAAGGTATCTGAAATGCATTATTCATGAGTACATTAAGTAAAGTCTTAGCAACAGAAACCAGAAAGGTAAACCAATGCTAATATGCTATGGTGTTTTTTTTCCCTACTTACAGTATGTGAAATAAATCCGCGCCCCTTCTTTGGGAGCTTCTCGTCCCTCCAAATTTGTTCTTTTCAGGGCTTTCTCACCATCTCAGTACCGCGTGGTTCTGTCATACACTGAGATGCTGGCTGGAGCAGAACGCTCAGGGTCGTGCCTTGGTTTGTCCCGCTGAAGCGAGGCGACAGAAGCATCTCTGTCCTTCCCACTGGCGCTGTGCCGTCCTCATGTTCAAAGTGACCTGACGACAGCGGAGACGAAGAGGATGTCAGTGACTGGGGGACGCCCTGCTCCTATTAGGCAGGTTTTATGGAGCTCCCTGTGGTCCGTCTGTGTCACTGTGGGACCCCATCATGGATTAATATCTCATATTCGGCCCGGAGGACGTTACTATATCATCTCTAACAGATAAATAAGTAGAAAGATGGGACCCATAAAATCCTTTAGTCAGCTCAGCCAGTGGGGTGACTGGGGCGGGGTGGGGGGGCCCTGTGCCCTCTCACAGCAGCCCCACTGGGGCACACGCTCGCTGTCATCATTTTCGTTTCCGCCGGCATTCTGTAACTCCGTCTTCCGAGAGGAAGGTTGAGTTGATTTCCCATCTGTAAAAGCAGCGTTGCCGTGGCGACAGACTGTTGGCGTTAATGTTAACGCAGTCTGCTGTGTGCTCAGGAGCCAGACAGAGTGTGTTTGAACTTGTTTTGGCCCATCTCTGCCTCCCCAGCCCCCGCGGCCCCCGCACCCCTGGCATCCGCTCTGCCGCGTTTGGAAAGCAAACAAAATTGATCAACCGAAAGCAAAACCTTGATGTATTCTTACACAGATGTAAATGCAGTTTTGTTATTATATAGTGTCCTCAATACGCCATATCCCTCCCCCAAAAGGGACCCACAGTCTCCAGGGAGTCTCGTTGATGAATTAAGTATCAGCTCTCAGACCTTAATGTACGACGTTGAGACTGATGTGCACCAAGGGAAAATAATCGATTTCGGAGTCTTGGACCACTAAGATCACAGCAGGGAGATCCTGGCTCTATTATTCTGCACCAGGATACACAGGAAAAGGTCAGACTGGGTCATCAAGGGTCACAGCCATTAAAACTTTCTTTCCCAACTTGGAAGCGAATATCTCCGAGTTGGAATCACTGGGAGCAATCAGATTAAATAACAGCGACATACAGTGTGCAATTAGTGGGCCGTCACAGTGCAGTTTAAGAAGAGCACAGAAGCAGCTGACAAATATTTCATGGTATCCAGAGCGCAGAATTACCCTGGCTGATTAACAACGCAATGTGGGTATCGCTTACGGGCCCCACGCACTGCCAAGGCCTCACACTCCTAATTCCAATTAACGATTCGTTTAACGGCTCTGGCGGCCACGTTCAAAGTGATCTGTGTTGCCGAGCCGCCTCCCTAACTCACCGTGACCGCGCACTACGCTATAGGGGATGGCGGGCTTCCTGACGGCCCTCTGCTTTATTTATTTAAGCCGCCACATCACACAGGTAGAGGCTAAAAATACTCATGATTGATTTTATGCCGCTCTCTCTTTCTTTGCTCCAGCCTTATGGTCGGCGGAGTGGCGGGGGGGTAGGAGGGGGTACTGTGATGGGCTGTTATCTAGTGTGTGCGCTCGATAGACTTCAGAGAGACAGCGGTTGTTTGGGCCTCCTCGGTTTTATTAATTCCGTCTTTCCTTTCTGTCGTCTTTGCAGTTTAAAGAAAGCCCTTGGCCATAGCGAGGGTGGGGGAGGGAGGGGGGTGCCGGCATCTCCGCAGTGTGACAAAGATCGAACTACGCGCTTTGCCAAGATTCTGGGCTCAGTGCCACCTTTGGCCGCTGTTTGCCTCAGACACTCCGCAGGGACAGTCGATCCCCCAGGCCAGAGAGACATAGGACTCATCTTGTCGGGAATAAGGGAAGTGGCAAGGTCTCTGTCCCACCGCTGGGAGTCTGTCCCACCAGCCTGTGTATGTGTCCCCAAGGACACAGTTGTCTGTCCACTGTGGATCCCACCTGGACCCCAGGCTGTCTGGCTTTCGGCACAGCCGGCGTATCCAGCCCAGGTCTGCGAGAGCGGCTGGGCTCAGGCGCAGTGTTTACTCTGTTATTTTTGTTTGTTTTCCTGTTTGCTTATTTATCAGCGCACAATTGTCTTGGCAGGAAACCACAAATTCCCCATAGCAACGCGCCCTCATGCCGCATGGTAAAAGAGAGGTGGGTGGATGCAGTTAACCTCCATCAGCCTGTAGCGACAGGGGCGACAGGAAGCAGAGCCTGGGAACACGAGGATCCTCCGCCAGGGAATCCAGATGCTGAACCCCAGTTTGTGGGCATCCGTGGCTCTTCGTCATGCCGGCACATCCCGAAAGTGTGAAATGCTGAGTTTTATAAAAGGAAATCCATGGAAAACTGTGGTGAATTCCCAGTGGCAGAGGTCATGGTGTAACTGTCCCGCAGGAATGCTACATGCACAGGGTAGGGAGCACTTGGAAATATACCCACATAGTGACATATGAGTCCAACAACTTATTAAGAAAGAACAAAATGAAAAGCTGAAATCTCCCCTTCTTATCGTATGTCCACCTGATGGATCCCATGACAGCCTTTCAAGCTCCTAGAATGACAGGATGAGAGCAGTGTTTCCCAGTCCAGTCCTTGGGGACCCACAGAGAGTCCATGTTTTTGCAGTTCACAGAGACGTGGACTGAGTGGTAGAGAGCAGGGAAGGAGCAAAAATATGGACTGTCTGGCAGGGAGCTGGGAGGGAGGTAAAATGTGGACTGTCTAGGAGGGAGCTGGGAGGGAGCGCAAACATGGATTGACTGGTAGGGAGACAGAAGGGAGCAAAAACGTGGACTTTCTAGGTGGGAGAAAAAACATAGACTATCTCGGAGGGAGCGCAAAGATGGATTAGCTGGTAGGGAGCTGGGAGGGAGCAAGAAGATAGACTTTCTGGGAGGGAGCAAACGTGGAAGGGCAGGCAGGGAGCTGGGAGGGAGCAAAAACATGGAAGACCTGGGAGGGAGCAAAAACGTGGAAGGTTTGGCAGGGAACTGGGAGGGAGCAATAACGTGGACTGTATGGCAGGGAACTGGGAGTGAGCAAAAACATGGACTGACTGCGGGTCCCTGAGGACCAGATTGGGAAACACTGAATTCGAAATTCAGCCTCATATAGACCAGGGAAAAGAGGAATGCTGAGAAGGTCCCTGGCTGATTCTGGGCCAACTAGAAGCACGGAGCAGAAATGGATCCACAAACAGCGCATTTCAATGTGTGGGTGGCTATCTGTGTGGTGAGCTGCTGAATAATCGCTTGCAGATGCGGCCACAGGACAGCCTCACGGGTACCAAAGCAGGGGGGGGTAGCGGGGGGGTAGCGGACTCTGCCGGTCCAGAGATGGAGATGCAGGCTTGCGTTATTTCACTGCTGGCTGATTCCTGTTCACAGTACAGATGAGGGTGGGAGCCACACCAGCATGCATGTCTGTTGACTTTATTGTATTACTCGGCCAACATAAAGCATATGTTGGCTTTGAGATATTTTGTTAGGGTCTTTCTGTTTTTCTTTTCCTTCACCTTCTTCTAATGTTCCTCAGCCCTCTGTTCCCGGAAACATCGTTACAGTGTCGGTATGTCGTGGTATGTGCGTGTCACTGTCTGTTTCTGCAAAACACGTCACCCGAATGAGGGACTTAGATCTTTGCTCAGGCTTAATTTCCTCAGGAGAGCCCAGCAGATGATGGTAGACAGCTAATGTCGCTGTCATCCCTTCAGCTGGCCCACATATTCCTATCCTGGCTCGTCCGAACTCCTCAGATGGCCCATCTGATGTGTCAGCAGTATTTACGTGTGGTGGGGTGAGCAGGGGGGGTTGGGGCTGTTTATGGAGATTAGTGCTTTATCAGTGTTTAGGCAGCAAGTGCGGGTGGGATTCCTACATGTTACTATGCAGCTTGGCACCAGGATCAGGAATGGGTCCCTCTCACAGGTACACGGGCACGGTTTCCCCTTCTCTCACCCTGCCACCTGTCCATCACGGCCCACAGGAAGTCGTCGGAGCGAGTCCCCAGTCTCCGCGCGGGTACCGGTGAGGCGCAGCGGCGAGCAGCTGGAGCGTGAGAGCTTGTATCGGGGCTGCACATCTGCTCCCCATTCTGTGGCCTGCGCTGGAATTATCAGAGGTGCAATATCAACTAGAACAGACAGGCTTGGAGCCCAACTTGCCAAGCCAACTTACACAGGAGGGAAAAAAAAGGATGTGTTTGCCTAGCTTTGGCTCACATCTGCCGGGCCGCGTCTGCCGACGAGCCTCGTTTGCGTCCATAGGCTGTCCCATGTGGATTTCGCTTGGTGGACTTTGCCCTTTTTAGACATACCATATGCGTTGTAAACAATATTGAAACAGCGTTTCAGAAAGATGTTCATTTGGGCTGGAAGCAGTTTTCTGGGCTCCCAGGAATGGCGGGATTAACTGCCACTTACTCTGGTGCGTTGAGAGCGCGCGAGTACCCAGCCGCTAGACCACTGAGGGACACTTCTGCTGCTAGCGAAGGCTGTGGTCATCTATTGCATACACCGTGATGTCACCAGGAAAAACAAAACTGCTTTGATCCTAAAATTCATTTAACTATTTTCATTATATGAAGTTTTAAGCCAAAGTGAATCAGTGCCCTTCATGTGATGATCGAAAGGTGAAGGAGGGATCATGCATACTGTACACACACACACTCAAACTAACAGAGATAAAGTATATTACTGTACATCACATCTGAAACTTGTCTGATGAGTCAGGCCCTCAGTAACGGCGAGATCTTGAAAAAACTTTCATAACTTCCCCTGAGATCCTCAGGCTAGTAACCACACAGAGCAGCCCCCACACACACACACACACGTATGTTTCACTTCATGCAATTTTTATTTGATGGTTTGACCCACTTCCCCTGAACAAGCATCTGATGAGGTTTACGGCACAACGTCCAAAGGCCGCCCCGGAATCACCTGCGAAAGAAAATGCCGGAAAATCACACTAGGATCGTGCCGGATAAACAGCCCGAGGTGTAGCGGGTCCAGCGTGCTTGGTGGCAACCGGCGCCTTTATGTTGGGGCGCAGAGTAGTATTCAGATGTGTGACTTCTTTGTATGGAAATGTATGGTGATTGGGTCTCGTGGAGTGCACAGTGAATTAACGAGCTGATCTCATTTTCATACCTCTGACAGATCTGTCATATTGGGACTTGCGACTGCAGTTTACCTATTTAGCTCTACATCATCCGTATTCATTTTGTGCCTTTCGACAAAAGGAAACATGAAAACAAATGATTCAGCACCCTCTCCGGGAAATAATGTTAGATACACGTTATCTTCACCCCGTGATGTATTTAACCTGCTCTAAATTGCAGCGGCTTAGAAAGTATGAAAATTCCCAGGAACATTATGAATTATTATTACTGAGACAGCTTGTCGCGACCCCACAGTGGAAGATAGAGGCGGACTGAAAAGGTTGCAGATCCGACGTTTTGAATAGGCCATGCTGCACATTGAAATTGATTGAATCTGCCCGGGATGCATGTTTAACATTCGGCGCATTTAAACTACATGGAAAAGGCTGCATGAAACCTTGACCAAAACTAAATGTGCCTTACAGGCTAGAAATGTGCTCCAGATTGTTTGATTTCATTGCATTGAACTATTGAGCAGTTGTGAACTAATATAATTTCCAGTCTGATCTTAAAAGCAGATTGTGAGACTCTGTGAATGCCATGTCCAAATCTGGCTGTTCTGACAAAGCTTTGTATCCTGAAACACTGTTGCTATGGTGCAAATTGTGGTCTTCACCAAATATTCATGGACCCACAGGAAATGACATCAGCCATTACACTTTACAGGCTCTGGCTCGTGCTAGGGACTTCCTGTTTTACGAGTGTAACAGCAGTGCCCATGTACGTCTGGGTACTATTGGAAAACAGGGTACATTTCTGCTGACTTCGCTTCTGAGCTGTTGTTTCAGCTAAGTAAACGAAAAGGAACCCAGAAGACACTGCAGCATCCTATCGCAATCACACTGAATCAAGTCGACGGTTAAAAACAATGATTCTCGATGAAACTACCTTACGGACTCAGGTACGAAGGAGGAGGGGCCCAGTCATTGGCTGATGTCATTCTTCCCTTGGTGCAGATCGCAGAGGGAGCGAGTCCAACTCCTGCCACCCAGCTCCAGTCCAGTGTCATCACTTTTCCACGGACACGACTGATGGGCTCCAGTGGGCTGCGACGGCAAAAGCGGGACTGGGTCATTCCACCAATCAACGTGCCAGAAAACTCCAGAGGTCCCTTTCCACAGATGCTTGTCAGCGTAAGTCAAAGCAAAAGTACAAGTAAGGTGACTTTTGTCTGCTTGAAAATAGCAACATCGACAAAAAAAACACAAAAATATTGTGTTCCCGGATCCTTTCTTGCGTAATAAAGCACATAAACGATTTTAGGAGAGTAATACATTTATCACTGTTGTTACCATTCTTACGGTAGCAGTATTTGTGGATAGCTCAGAATGGCATTAACATCGTAGGTCTTCCTGATTTAGCTTGTGATGACAAACAGTTAGCTTGTAATGGTTGTGAACGGACTGCAAAAGACCCGCAAAGCAGATTAGTACAGGCTGTCATCACCAGCTTTGTGGATGATTATATCCTGTTCTGGAACGCGATTACCGTGTAATGGTGACATTTTAGGAAAGGGAATATGAACTCCTGAGTAAACAGAATACAAAGCGTCACTGTCTGTATTTAGTTAGTTGCTCTTAAAGACATTAGCCTTACGGTAGGTTTGAGGTCCAGGCAAGCCGTTAGCTTCTAGCTTTGCAGCCCAACAAAAAAAGGTGAACTAAATAAAATGAGAGACACATCATTAAAAGTTATGCATCTGCGTGTACACTGCTTAAAAAGCAGTCGGAGTTGAGATACCGCAGGAAAACACAAAAGCTGACAGTATATCGCACATTTTATGCAAGAAGGATTTAAACAGGCCCCATCTTAAGTTCACAGTGCAAATTGCACAGCGATCAGGCAGTAATAGTAACATATTTTCAGGAGAATTTACCACCAAGTAATTTTCCCGGGACTCTGGAAACTTCCGTAGTAAAATTAAGATGAAACAATATCGAACACCGTGGAAGATTACATCTCAGCAATAGCACTCGTTTGACAAAGTGTGGGAAATGAATAGGAACCGGCGAGCAAGTGCTGGGGAAGAAAGTAAGATGAATAAATAAAGAGGCGTGTGGAACGCAGGCGGTGAGGTGCCGAGGGCCATGCGGGGGGTGTGGAGAGGTGCTGTCAGGATGGCACCGGCCCTGCAAGCCAGCTGCATGGTGCAGCCCGTAAAACATCCTCCAGTGGAAATATTTATTGGCTTTTCACTCCGCATTTGAAATATTTAACAATCAGCCTTTTCTGGTGTTTACAAAACCTTCTCCACTTTTGCCTTGGATCTCAATTGAGTGAAAGGAGCCTTTTTTACACTCTGTTGTCCTGTCTTTTTTCTCCTTTTCCGCCATCTCAGGGGAAAACCCGCAGACACGACTTAGAGGGATCTTTTTTTTTGGGGGGGG
>JAODJX010000109.1:7336223-7348732 GCA_026776945.1 Isichthys henryi
CCCCCCCCCCCCCCCCCCCCCCCCCCCCCCCCCCCCCCCCCCCCCCCCCCCCCCCCCCCACCCCCCCCCCCCCGCCCGGCCGTAAAGCAAATTTGGGGATAAAATAAAGAAGCATGCTCGTTTTGTTAAGGGTTATGTGCCTGAGGGTTGGAGGGGGGGGGGGCTGTGTGTGTGTGGTTTAGAGCACAACACAATATGATGCCCTAAATGAGGATTTATGTAAATTCAACAATAAGGCAGAATGCATGCAGACATCTGTGCTGTACTCCTTAACCCAAACACATGCAGAATTCTGACATATCTGACGAGCAGTTTTCACCAGGATGTGGTGATTACTGACTGCACTGCTCTCACTATGACAGGGAAAAGCCTCAGTTCTTCTCATTGGAAAATAATGAGCATGTTTCCAATTTAATTCTGATCAAAATCTTGTTAGTCTTCAGTTCACATTTCCTTTAACAGTCACTATTCTGTTTTGCGCAGCACAAGCCATTTCGTGTTCAAATTATTATTTTTTAACGGCATTTGCTTGTCATGTTTTCTTTCTTTTTCTGTTGGGCTTTTTAAATCCGTGACATTTGGTTCAGCTTCTTTTGCAAATGATATATATTTATTTCTATCCAGTATTCCAGTTGAGGAAGTTAGGAGTGTTTTCAAGCCAACAACATGAAAAAAGAAGTAAATTTTGGGAGGTATATGTGCGATAAGGGAAACAGTTCAGATGAGTGCTGCCAGAATGTTCCAGAGCTGGGGTGTGACACCATTACTCGGTGTGCAGCCCTGTGTGACACGTTGATACTTACCTTGTTTAATGACCTGTGAAGCCAATACATGCACTAATGGGGTGTTCAGTCATCAGCTGGCTGGATGAGTGACAATTCTGAAGCACCAACGCCTCCCGTTAGATGCCCGTCTTCCCCAGTCACCCGCTAGAGTGGCCTGAGACTCGACGTGGGCACAGCAAAGGGCTCCCCCACCCCCCTAGACTTCGGTGCAAAGGGGAGGACTTACACAGGAAAGCAGCCATCTGGGGCCCCGAAAACTAAGGGCCCCGTAAAGGCAGAATTTCCAGACAGAATTTTAGCAACAGTTTCCATGATAGACAAAGTGTCCCCCCACCCAGCATTAATGGACGCTTCCTACTTTGAGACTTTGAGCAAGTAGCCTAGAAGAAGAAGAAAACAAGAAAGAAGGTGCAAGTCTAACATTACGTCTCCCATGTCTTTGATACTAAGCCACTAGAGTGGTTGATAGATTGTGGACAGACACCAGTAAAGGAACGTATGCAAAAACTCAAGACTAACTGTAGCCTCGGGGTGGAGAAAGGCAAAGGCTATCTTATGCTAAAGCTTACAGCCACAGCAAAAGAGGGAAGGATCGACCTGCCGGCACAAAACCCCCCACCCACTGATCGGCAAATTTTACCGATAGCATTCGCACTGCCACTTTGATCGCTAAGTATTTCTGTTGGCATCCGGCCTTTTCATTAACATACTGCTGCTCCATCGCTTTAACTCCCTCGCCTTTTCCCTTTCCGTTCCAAATGACTCACAAGGCCCACATTGGGGGCACCCTACCCATGGCGGCCTAGGCCCACAGAGAAATTAGTCCGCCCCAGTGAGTGCCGATCTCTGCCAGCGAAATAGCACCAATTGGCCCCTGGTTTTTCATGAGTCGACGCTGTCAGAGCCTGGGTGTGTGCTGCTGGTGGGGCATGCTGGGTAATCGCTTCTTAAGGAAGCAGAGAGAGAGAGATTGACCAGAAACCATTTGCTCCAAACACAGCAGCATTGTTTGTCTCTCTCTTTCATTCCCTGGCATACAGTGATCAATGACGAGTAAGAGCTATTGATCTTTAAAAGGGCTTTTTTTTGAAGCTGCTTATTGATTTGTCCAATTCTCTCCCTCCTGTGGTGGATCAGTCGCTTCTGTTCGCTGCTAAAGAAATGTTTGACACGGGTCCCCGTATTATCAAAAGTCGGAAAAATGTGGACATTTCTATAAAACTAAATTCACATTGTAATTCAGAATGCTTGTTCTTTCATTTTGATGTAAACTGACAGAGCGCTATCACAGTGGTGAAGTAAATCACTGATTCTGAAGGCAATATTTACCCTTCTAAAATTCCAAAATATTCAGGTTCATTACAATCACTAAAAACTCTGAAGTAAATAAGATCAACTCAACCATTTTCAGACAGATTAAACCGAAATGCAGCCTCATGGCCTCAGTCCCCTAGCCGAGCAGAAAGCTTCATAACGCCTCGACACTTTCGCCTTCAGACGCAATGCAGGCCGGTGGTTCTAAATTACGCGTCATGTTTGACTATGTGCATGTTTGTGTCCTACATCCTGACGTGCCCCTTAGTCTTCGCTCCCAATGACCCAAGATAAGTCATATCAAAATATAAAAACCATGTCACTGGTGAAGTGAAGCTATTTCAGCACTCAAGTTAAAAAAGTCAGTCTGTCAGTATCCCACAATGCATCATTAGACCAAACTGGAGCACATAATCTTATACAGCAGTTTAATCCAATAAGCATGGTATGGGTAAACACAGGAGTGAGCCAAAATGATCAAAAACCTGTTCTTCAGCCCTCCTTTGTGAAATCCTATGGATTTCTGGATGTCTTTCATACAGCATATGGTCAGTGAAGGTGCTGCCATCTCATGTATTTGAGGAACTATGTATGGCTTAATATTAAAGTAGAAGATAAACTGCTGTTTTAAATTTGACAAGGAAGACTTTTTTTTCTTCAGCACTATAATTATGCACGTGTGCATATATATATATATATATATATTTTTTTTTTATTTATTTTATTTTTTTTCTTGAAACTTTGCTGTTGCAAAGATAACAGTAATTGGCATTTTTCATTGTACAGGGGCATAAAAATTCCCCTTGATCTGCAGTTTAGAGAAATCATTACAGCTCATTACAGTCTTGTTTTCAATTGTATCTTTTTTTTTAAGGTGAATTGTTATCCCTTAATAAACTTCAGCCAGCATAATTCTGATAGCCACATTACCTTAACCAGGCAGTCTTGACCACATAAGCCCAGAGGAGCATAAATGTGCCATGACAAATATTTTGTACTTACTTTTTAGGTGCTGTTATTGATTTGGAAAGAAAACAATTGGAAGTTTCATTTGCCACAAGGCGTAGACGCGGGAGAGGCGGAGTAATGATTTCAAGCTGCGAATGCACGAGCTGTAATGTCACAGCTGCATGCAGCATTTTGTGGCATTATTTTAATTGTTTTATGCGCACAGAGAAAAAATCAAAACTATTGTTAACTGATTTCAGAAGTTTGATTGGCTATGCAAAACACCCATCCATTTCTCATAAGCACTTCACAGCTTACGCTTAAACACAGGATACAGTGAACGCGGTGCCAGCCTACTGCAGGGCACCGACTTTCACATTATGGGAATTTAGAAAAACGCCAGTGTGCCAAAGTGCAGCTCTTTGGCCTATTGGAGTATCTAGATAAAACATAGTAATTGCAGGGATAACATTTAAGCTGCACACACACTCACAGACACACACATACACGTACGTACACAGGTTTGTAGTTATGTCCGTTTGGGGACTAACTTCTATGGGAAAAGCCCTAATCCCAACATGACGACCTTAACCCCTACCCATCCATAACCTTAAACACAAGTAACAAAACAAAGTACGAGAGGGGGGTAGAGGTAAGGATCTTGCACCCATCACACAATAAACCACCTCAGGGATGAGAACCTGAATGCAGCATGTGGTGGGCGATACCTCAACACCACACTAGTCTGAGACGAGACTTGTGGTATTTTTAGTTCTTTGATTGCATTCACAGATCTTTCTGGGTACCTGAAAAATGGTCCCCACAACGTCAAAATAACAGGTTTTTATTACATTGTGCGGGACATTTGGTCCCAACAATGTAATATAAACGTAATCCAGACAATCGTGCACATACTGTACACACGCAAACACACACACATACACACACATTTTTGTATTCATATCTTTGTGGGGACTATCCATTGATTTTTATGGGAAAAACCCTAATTCCAACAATAACGACCTTAACCCCAACCAGCCCTAATCTTAACCATAAGTAAGACTTTTGGCATTTTTAGTTTTTTGATTGCATTTACAGATTTTTATCAAATTGAGTTTCCCCTTGTGGGGGCCTAAAAAATGATCCCCACAACTTCAAAATAACAGGTTTTTATCATATTGTGGGGACATGTGGTCTCCACAATGGTATGAACAGGGTTCCCAACCTTAAATTTGTGATTTTACTGCCATATACTTTACTGACATCTTATTTATGGATTTGCGGACAGGGTCAATTTAATACGGACTGTCCGTAAATGTACAAATGGTTGACAACCCTGGGCAGGAATTAACCCTCCAAACCCAGGAGTGAGAGGCCACAGTACAGTCCACTAACCCAAACCTCATGCATGTGTCCATCTCTCCATATCACAGGGTTAGAGATCTAACACTATATACAGTAAATTGAATTCTTACTAAAGATCACATGATTTGAGCTTGTTGTTAGTGTACAATGGAATTCTAGATAACTTTTCATGTGGTCAAGAACCTAACATCCATCTACACCCTGCAAGGAATGGAAAAAAATGTGAATTAAGAAGCAAACATGTAGCTTGTCGCCAGTCAGTAGATGTTTGGGTGGTCCTCTGTGCAAAGAGAGGCTCTTATCTGTATCTGGGCAGTAATGCTCAGAAGCACATCCTATGTCGTTGATATCCAGGCTTTGTAAACGACTTGTTCACACTGATTTATACAGTGGAGCTTAGGTTCCCAGACTGCAGAAATCGCCTTTTCCAGGGGGCTTTGGAAAAAGCTGAGTTCCTCACAAAGGCGAAAACAGCCCCGCAGCAGATGAACGGGGGTTCAGGGAACTACACTGACAATCCTGCTGGAAAGAAAAATGCCGTAAATGAAGAAGATGTTCGCTCACCCATGGTTGATTGCTTTCTTTCATGCCTGTTTGTCGATAGTCATTTTTCTTTTTTCTTTTGTGAATTCTGCTTTTTTCGTTTGCCATTTGTACTTTCTGAAAAAGTTTTTAAGCCGGCTAATTGAGCAGTGACCGCTAACTAAAGGGGTTAATTATGATTGCAGGTTTGCTACAGTAAATGGCTATGGGTGTAGGGAGAGACAAGTTAACGGGGAGTCTTTGATGAGGAAAGCTGAAAGTAAATTCGGGAAAATGAAAGTGCGCCTTTCGTGGTGATTCAGCTGGTGGAGTGCAAAATGAAGAACTCCGGGGCATGAGACGGATGCGAGCAAACTGATGGATTAGAACAGAGGCTGTAACTGTGCTTGTCACTGATAGACTTCCGGAAGCCACTGGATCTGTCACCTTCCCACTGGGTCTAATGGAGCGTTCTGGAATCTGCTTCCTGCCAAGATCGCATAACTAAATCTGCCTCGCCATCCCTCTGCAGTGCTGCCAGTGTGTTACGGGGGAAGCAGCACTCCATCCCCAAAAACAATGAACAAAAGACGTTTGTGCTGTATGTGTTGTGTGTCTGCTTTGGAGACATGCATTGTTTTTGTTTATTTTTTTTAAATCACACAACAGAACAATGGTGCCATTCTCCATGCTTTTGAATGCGATGCTGACACAGAACCGGAATGGGCGTTAAACCCTCGCCGGGCGATGTTTACGGTCCCCATGTATCACTCTTGATGTGTTTTTGGCTTTCTCAAAACTTAAATGCCTGATGGTATCTGATGCCCACTATGTTACATGTTTTATTTATTTCTTTTGTTAGTTTGTTTGTGTGTTAGTTTGTTTGTGTGTTAGTTTGTTTGTGTGTTAGTTTGTTTGTGTTGGGGAAGGAGAGCCTCAAAGTGAAGAAAAGACGTGCATCTAGATCTAAGGTTGTAAAGAAATATCACATAAAAAAATGATGCAGCCATATTTGCACTAAAAGAACGGGCTTTGTGTAACCGAGCCAGATGTAGCGGTGACAGCTGCTTTCATCTTATCCCGTCAGAATCGTCCTTGTGAACGACAGGTCTTAATACCAGTTCACAAGCTGTTATTCAACAAACACGTCAGATGTTTCACGGCATGAAAGGCCGATATCACTCTATTATTTCATTCAAAAACAGGTTTCGGCTCATGTAATTATCGTGTACTTACTATAAGTCTGCTGTAATGATACCCAAGTATGGTTACGCTATCATGCACTGCTTTCTGGGAATTATAATAGGCCTATGACTTGGCATAAAATTGTATGCAGAAATTTCCACAATGGACGTAATAATTTCAACATGTTGAGAAATTGTGAGAATACAAGATAATATTTCCTGGATAACGGCACTCGAACAAGGACGTAAGGCTTGTTGCAGCTGCTCCTGTAGGATTTTTCTATGACAGATTTTGATTAATTAAAGGTCATCCAGCACAGTTAAGAAATGTTCATTTTTTTTGTTTCTAATCCATATCATTATATATCTAAAATGAGAAACATACAATACTTCTTTACAATTAGTGATTGTGAGCCTGAATAGGACAAGTGGGTACAGAGGATGAATGGATGGATGGTTATGGGTAGGCCTGAGTTGGGGTTTAGATTGATATTAGGGTTATGGCCATAGAACTGACTGGAGAGTCCTCTGACATGTCTCCCGATATCTGATTTCTGCCCTGTACCCTTGGGACAGGATTTTTATGACCCAGTGCTGGATAAATGCTTGGCAGAAGGATATATTCAGAAGGATAGTTCTTAAGAATAAGTTGACAATTTCTGATTCTTCCAAAGGTTTCATTTTTTTTTTTTCAGCTATGACAAGGCCGTAAAAATATTTATGCTGAAAACAACTCTGCCAGATGGTATTGCAGTTTGTGAGTGTAGCAGTCTCAGTTTGACGTAAGTTTGACTGCACATTACATTCATTCAAACGTGGATCAAGCTTAACTGGGAAAGAATCGCAATGTTCACAGTCCCAGCTGTGTGTGCGCCAGGTAGTCACTCGCCCGAAATGGGGTAAGGCAGAGGTAACAGTAACAGTAATGATTCGGGAAACTTCATTTATTAATATTAGTGTAATGGATGTATTCTTAAAGACATCTAGTCATTCTGAATTTCAGTGCACAGTCAGATAAACTAAGATTCCCTTAATATTAGAAAATGTTGCATGTTTTTGGACAATAACTCCATAAAAAGATTTCTTTCTCAGCCCAGTGTTATTGTATCAGATATTTTCATATGCAAAAATTAATACTGCATGTCCGGAAAAGAAGAACAAATGTGTTTCCGTGAAATGGGAACAGGTGGAATTAGAGGTCGTCTCCACGAGTGTCTTTTGTAGCCAGACTGTTCTGGCCCAGGCTTGAGACTGAGAGGAAGTGGCGGATTGAATTACTCGAGTCACATGCCTAACCCTGGGAGTTTCTCAGCTTGAAATCTACCGTGAAGCTGGGATTTACTCCGTTCCAGATCGACACTGGTCAGACACGGGGAGGAACGAGGGGAGAGAATTCTCTCTTTATCACCCGGCTGCCTGAGACAAGGCCAAAAACAACTTCCATCCACTCGCCAGCTTTTGAAAGAAGACCCTGCCAAAACTCTGAGCGGCTCTCGTGATTTAATCGCCCACGGAATCCAGTTGTGCACAAACATTATTCATTCTCAAATGTTGGCTCGCCTTCCCTTCGCCTTTCCATTGATACTTTCTGTACTGATTTGCGTGTTTGGATCCGTGTACATTTAGCATCTGTCATGTTTTATGGCTATTACTAACCTTGTTTCAAATAGTTACGCAGAAAAGGGACAAAGCTCTTTTTAAAGACTTTACTGAATCGTTGAGTTAAGAAGAATTTATTTCCAAGAGGTCTGTATGTCTCCTTCAGCTGGATCTAATATATTCCTAAGGTTATAGATATTCCCAGTAAATGTTCCCTAATTAATTTACATTATGAACTTGCAGCTGGAAACTGTTCATTGGTATTAGCTTTACTTTATGTAGAAATATGGTCTAACTGATGGCAAATCGTGAAAGAAAGGAGAATTTCCACATTTCAGGGTAATGGTATTATACGTGTATCAACTGAATAATGGTAAAACAGTTACTGACTTACACAATATATCAGGATCTCATTTCTTAATAAGAGGTGATGTTTATGAAAAGTGTGTCTGGAAGTTAGTAGAATATATTGATATCCATTTACCTTAAATATTTCA
Source organism: Isichthys henryi (assembly GCA_026776945.1). Taxonomy (NCBI): domain Eukaryota; kingdom Metazoa; phylum Chordata; class Actinopteri; order Osteoglossiformes; family Mormyridae; genus Isichthys; species Isichthys henryi. Next base: position 7,344,438 of record JAODJX010000109.1, read on the forward strand.
TTTTCCTTCTAGTTTAGATTAAGTGACTGAACATCTGTACAAATTGTGTCCAGAGCTACAGAAAAAAATGAGGACAGCAATGGTAGCGACAAAGTTGTTAATTGGTTTGAAATTCAGTCATCGATGTGACTCTCGACTCTTCTTTGGCCTGAGAGTTGAGGGCTACGCTGACATCTCACTGACATGGTACTCCAAACATCTAATGATTTATGTTCACATACACAGTAAGCTAATAATGTTTTTCAGCCAGTAGCCAATTAGCTAACAGCTCCAAAACACGCAGCTAAAAATAGCTGCTTCTGGCCGCAGTGTGGAAAGATAATTGTGTCGTTCGCTCCAGAGGATGAGAATCCAGAGATGTAACATGCAATTTTCTATTCCAACCATGAGAAGTTTAGACTCATTGACAGTGAGAAACTCTGACAGGAAACTTGGCTATATAAAGTCATCGCTTTATTTTTAACATAAATTCCCAGCCAACACACCCCAAAAATAAAAGAGCGAGAACCTTTTTTTATAGGACACTGCACCAGTGCCCTTGCAGGAACATGGGTGTCATTGCAGCTCATGTCTGGATGAGTATGAATATAGATCCCGTGTCATTGTATAGCCTGTGACTGACTGCTGGAGTGTAAAAAGCCTGCTGCTTTATCTCACCAGCAATGAGATAGACTGGCAGCAGCTGAGGGGACTCTGGACAGCTTCTACGGAGATGGCCTACAGATTCTGGTTGCTACTTTTCTGTCAACCCTACAGAGGAGGTTGGCAGAATCACATGGCCCATTTTGGAACTTTCTGCCCTCCCTGTGCTGTGTCACATGATCGCTTCTTACAGCACGTCCCTCAAGAGGCCTTCTTTACTGTTTCACCAAATTTTCAAATTCAAACACCAACTGAGATGTTTTTTTTTTTTTTGTTTGCTTTTTAACTTTCTTGGAGGGAAGTGATTTTTCACAGGGATCAGCTGAAGCCTTAATATGAAGGAGACTGGGTCCCTGCCAGCTTTTCATAGACGGTAGATGTGCGGGTCAGGAAACCTTTAAAAGTAAAGTCCTCAATAATCATGTGAAAATACTGCTTTAAAAAACTACTTTTAAAGATTAAAGGCTTTCCTACATATGGAAGCTTGGTTAATTTCCTCCAGCATGCCAGCAATTGTATCTGTAGTACATTTGCAATGTTGGAAATTCGTAATCCGTCTCAACACTAGTAAATGATACCTTTCTGCACACCTCACATACATCCCGTCCTAGTCAGTTTTGTGGAAATAGAATTAGTCCCGGCAAGTACACGTGCCCCTTGTTTTACTCTGGTTCAGTAGCGACACGTTGCGTAGTCATCAAACTTTGAATTTCCTGGGCTAGCGATACGTCGTAGAATGTTGTCTACCGATGCTGGGCGATGGCAACATCCACTCTGCCACGCATCCAGTCTCTGTAATGATCACGAGCATAAACATGTCATACGGCGTTTAACAATGTATAGTATAATGTTTGTTTTTGTGTCTAACCAAATTATCCGAAGCCTGTTATGTCTACGAAACACCTAAATGTGTCATATCACATTCATATGATATCTTACAATATTTTCAACTCGTGGTCGATTCATCAAGACGTAACCCTAGTAAAGGAACACCTGTACAGTTTTATTTCAAACGTATCAAAACAGAAAGGCTTTTCTCACATGAGCATGGTGTGATTCCACTCAGAAGCTGCCAAATTTTAGCAGGTAATGTTGTAGTCATTTACGAAGAGCATTTTAAAAACCAAGCATGCATCCGCCAGTGGAGTGACAAGCAGTCTGGTAGAGAGGGAGAGACTGGGGGGTGGTCTGACTGTTCCTGGTGCTCCAGACAGCACCCCCCCCCCCCCCCCCCTCATGGGAAAAGGACCACGAGACAGGCTGCTCCACAAGTGAGCAAAGGGAAGGCGTACAGAGACAAAGACACTTAAGTGGCAAATACCAGCTTTGATTTGTTTTTTTGCATAAAAAGAATGGAGGTCTGGAGGCGAAGAGTACAAAGTGCGTGAACGCTGGAAATACTGGCAGATAGGTACAAACGCAGCATTAAAAAAAAATAACAGTCCTGCAACAGTGACATTCTGGTGAGAATCAGAAGCAGATCAACAGAGACTGTCACTGAAACAAGACAAATTCAAGTAGGGCTGCTTGTGGTCTAGGATGTAATGTCATTTTTCCATTTAACTTTGCATGCAAGGTATGTTGCTGGTGCAGTGCAACAATTATAACGGTAAAAACCTTCTGCTGCTGGCTGAATTGTTTCCCATTTTCTTCTAAGGGTGTTATGAACGTGTACAGTGGCCATTTATAATAAGTGAATTTAAACTTAGAACAATAATAAGCGAATTTAAATTTTTAAAATGCTAGTATTCTTGGATTGAGAGCTCATTAGTGCTATGGACCTTGGGAGGATAGCGCCAAGCGTATGTTCAAAAAGCCGGAGTCAGCTTTTATGTCAAGTATTAAGGAATCTGTGGGCAGCTTATCTTGGACTGTTATTAAGACCGCGGTGAGGAATTTGAAGTTTATGTTAAAATACAACGTGGGCGGGTGTGTCATAGGTCACTGAGTTTGGAGAGCTTTTTGTGGTTCAGACTGAACAAAATGTAAAAGCTATACTGAAGACTGGGAATACTGATGGCGAGAGGTTCATTTTTGTTAAGGGGGACAGGGCCACAGTGGTTTTTGGAAACAGACCCCCAAATCACAACAAACTTTCTTTTTCACAGATGGTTCTTGGTTTCGTTTGAGCTGATGTGAGTTTAGTAGAGCTTTGGAAATTATGAGGATTATTACTTTTTTCCCAATCAAAGAAATAGTTTGTGTTTCTGATGTGAACATTTAAAATTACTTAGATTGTTTCTAAATAAATATAATTACCATGAAATTTTCAATTATCATTTTCATTTTCGGTAACTATTCAGTTATCAGTGTTTATCTGCTATTAAATCAAATTAGTTTTCAGTGTCAGGCTGGGAATCGGTGTATCAGTCACTGAGTGCAGCATTTTCTCCTGAAATGTTTGCAACGGCACAGATGTTGAAATCATCTCACCAGCAGCCGCGGTGATGGACTGATTGAGATCTGCGATTTGTAGCCATTAGAACAGCTAGAAATAACTTCTGGTCTCATGGCGTCTTGGCACATGCGTGAAGCACGCTTATCACTCAAAGTCACCCGCCGGAAACGGCTCGGCGGAAAACACAGCCGGCGGCTGTCTGCGCTGCTGCTATGTCTATCTACTCCGAGGCTGAATATAATTCAGAATACGCCGTTTAGGGACAGTGAAGCTGAACGGTTAAACACCCTCCAGAAGGAGATCCAGCTAGACAAAAGCTAGGAGATAGGAGAGGTTTCTTTGAAATGAGGCGATTGAAGGCGTCTCATCATTAGGAAAACGGGGGGAAACCATCTAATCATAGCAGTTAAAGACATGAGACATGAAACACATTTTCGCCCGATGCGTCTGTGTAGGGGGAAACCTTCTTTGGCCGCCGAAGGTCCCTGGTTCATCATTAGTTTCAGGCCATTGGCAGCAACCTCTGCTGCATTCTTCTCTCTTCTGGAGGCTTTTAATGAGCTTATCTGATGGGGAAAGATGTGCTCTGGGGCTGTTTCAAGATGCCAGATTCTGAAAGAGATTGCAGCAAAAACAAGGGCAAGATCGCTGCGTAAAAAGCAAAGTCTGAGGGAGTATTTCAGCTGAAAAAAAAAGAGCCCTAAGATATAAGATTAAATTAAATTTCAACATGTTTAGTCACAAGTTAGATTTAAACAAAACCTCCCCATTTACACGTGCCCATGAAAAAGACTACATTTCCTGTCTTATTTAATGTTTGTTTTGCTTCGCTGGGTGTGAGAAGTAAGCTGAGATGAAATTGAAGCCTTCAAGAATATTGGATTTTCTTTGCTTTCTTACCTTAGAAGATACCCTTTAGTCAGAATCACCTCATGTAACTGGACTGCATACTGTACTTACTGAGATGTCGCTCTCCTTCTATTTATAATTATGACCTTTTTATGTCATTTTCAATAATTGGGTTTGGGGCCATAATTGGCATCAGCTTGGCAGCTGCTAATCATTTTCGGTGTCTGTGATCATTGAAAAACAACAACATTTTTCTTCAGTTACGTACCGAGCAGAGACCGTTTTTTTATTTTTTTCACAGCAGGAAGCTAAATCTTTAGATCCCAGATCAAATTGCAGCAACTCCTCCCCTCTGTAGCATGTCCTTTACTGTCGCACTACTTACATCTTCCCCGACGGGGGGTGG
>JAODJX010000109.1:7374841-7398164 GCA_026776945.1 Isichthys henryi
TTGCGCTTTATAGACCGTGACTCTATTTTTTTGGTTCACTCACAGTTTAACTTTAAATTTTTTGTGGTTTTAATTTTTCTATTTGCACATATGATTTTTTTACCTATTTTTTGCCCCCCCCCCCCCCCCAAAAAAAAAAGGGATTCATGGCTGCCTTCGCTCTCTCCCATGATGCAGAAGATTCAAAGGCCGTCAAGGCGGACAGTAGTAGACTCCTCCGGCACGGAAATTATCCCAGGGCATCCACTGGCTGTGCACACGCCATGTATGTAATAAAAGTGTAAATTTGGTGCTCCAGATGTTTCAGTGCAAAGCCAATTATAAAGGTTTTCAAATTAAATGGTATTTTAAGGACACAGCACAACTCTTCCTCACCTGCCCAAACAAGGAAGAGGCAATTAAGCCTGTCATGACTTGAACGCTGAGATGTTCAATACAGATTGACATTGACATGTAGCACCATTCGTTATGATATTGCACTGGAGAAGCAGCAACTCTGGTCATGGGACCATAAACTCCAGTGCTGATTCATATTTATTTTTTTTCCCCTTCTTTCAAAGCAAGTGACAAATCTTGCTTTGAAATTTAATGATGTTTGAAATGGTTAGTCGCTGTTGCAATTATCCTGCAGTACATGCTGTCACAGAAATGACGGTGCTTTCGCATGCAATTAGGGGGCATTTGGATGGGCCATGCGAGTCGGCCGCATCGTCACATGTCCAGGTTGATGGAACATAAACCACAGCTGCTATAGACGGCCGGCTGCAGAGGTGATGAACAGTGGCATTTTCCCGAAATGGGGAGAGGTGGATCTCCCACAGTAAATTCTCCAGCCAGATACCTCAAAGCGTGTGACAGCTTTGGATGGTTGAGGAGGAAGAATGTATGGAAGAATGATGATGAAGCAGCAGTGAAATTTATACATTTAAAAATCTTCAGCAGCTTTTGATCATTAATGCAGTCAGTTGCCAATGTGTTTATTATCGTCTGTTGGCTGATGGTTTTGTGATTCATAAAACTACTATGGTCAACAGTTATGAGGTCACATAATATTGCGGAATATTACTGCACTTCAAATTCTATTATATCTTGGTGTTTTTCATATTTTTATAATTGAAGTTTTCATCCTCAGAAAACCTCTCTAATAATACAATGTGCTAACCTTGAGAAAATTAAACACAACGTGTGATTGTTGTAGCAGTGTAAAGGTGTTTTAGCAAGCAAGATGGTTAGCTACTTCTGAAATCTAAATATAGTCAGTCAGAGAGGTCTTCAAACCAAAACTTCATTTCAAGTTTCATCTACATCTATTCTTAAAGAGCACTGACATCTGTCAGTTGGCAACATCTTATTCCAAATTACAGTGCATTACAGTACAAGACAATATGTCATCAACATGATAATCCAATATCTTTCTTTATGGTGGCTTTTGTATTCTGAATCTAATTAATGTTATGCCAAGTGTTAAGATGTTTGAATGTACTACTGTCAAAGATTTTTGATATTCTATATTTATAGGAAATAACACGACAAGATGGTTGCAAACAGTATCTGAGATCTGTGAATTTCCCCCCCCCCCATGTTTATGCAAATTGCTCCATCATGTGACAGCAGCAGAAGGTCGTCGCCAAACCTCAAGGTGGTCTGTCATAATTATGAAAATGGCTTGGAGGTTCTCCATGAGATCTGTGTGTCTTTCTGTGTCCACGCAAGCTCTCGCGTGAATTACAGCTGGTGTGGTTGTTGGTTGTTCCTCACCAGGCTCCTATGTGATGAAAGTTACAGCCCACGATGCAGACGACGACACCACGGGCAACGGGATGGTGCGATACCGCATCCTGTCCCAGTCTCCCCACAGCCCCATCCCCAACATGTTCACCATCAACAGCGAGACAGGCGACATCATCACTGTAGCTGCTGGCCTAGACCGTGAGGTGAGTTTCTCATCCAGCCCGACATGACGGTTCTTATGACGCTCACAGACTGCATGTTACATTGACATATTAGAACTGAAGAAGGTGGTCATTCTGGTGGACTTGTCCTGACGTGCTAATTCACCTCGTGGGAACATTTTCGATATGATCACAAACCTAATACCGAAGTCAGCATCTCCGATTGAGATGTATTCCCGAAGGTATTTTTCGAACTAATCTGTTGACCTAGAACTTGGGAATTTCCAGGGTTTGCCTTAATTGTCACCCTGTCGCTGTCTGATACCAATCAACAGTATTTCTTGTGACATGGGTCATTGCAGAAATATGCCATTTCCATTCTCCAGGAGTTGCCAGTTGTGACAAAACCATTAGCATTCTGCATATGAGGCCACACACCTGTCAGCTGGGCGGAGAGGAGCCATCTCCAGCCTTGCAGTCTTGTGGAAGTTCACCCAGCTGTTCCTCAAATAGCAGAACTATGTGGGAGGATGTGTAACTGTCATTGAAGGCCTAAAAATAATTGGCTATTCCCAAGACTTAGCAAAGTCCTTCTTTTTGTAAAGGCAAAGGGAGTAAGACCTGGAGTTTCATGCAATTCTCTTGTGTAAATGAGTTTTAATTTTGTATCCTTGGAGCAATAGAAACCCATTGTTTGACATGAGAACAGAGGATGCCCAGGTTAACGCCACAGCAGAGCTTCTGCTCGCTCTTCATCTGCCTCAGACTGTCTTCCAGCAAACAGCACTGATGTCAGATGTCACTGGCTGCAGGAAGAGGGGGATGAAAAATGAGAAGTTTGGCAAGCATGAGTGTAGCTTACAGAAACGGCGTTCAATGAATGCGAGGATGTTTCAGGGACGCCGCTGTTGCGTTTCTGAAGCGTACCTGTAGGCGTGCCTCTCAGGGGAAACACCCTCTTTGTAAGAGAGGTAAGAGGGGAAGGTGCTTTCGGTGCGGTAATGAGCAATCCTGACATTTCTGCTGCCTCTGTCTTCCTGGCAGGAGGCTACACTGGGACTCCTGAAATGTCAGGGAGGGATAGTTAAACACCTTAATGTGCAGCAGTGCAGTCTGCTCACTGGTGGTCCCGACGCGTTCAATGAACCGTGCCATTACATGTATTACTATTGTATACTTTCCTATTATGAATTTTGGAGGCAGGGGGAGAAAACCCACGGCATTGTCCTGATTTCTCTCCCACCTTGTGGATCCACATTCTGGCATTTCCAAGATGATCGGTAAGAATCTACAAGATGTACAATAATTCCATTTACTGGAGACTCCACTTAATACTCAGAATGGCCATTTAGACGCGACTGAGCCCAAACTGGTTGCTAATATTGCTCAACTTCAAAGAAGGCCTTCTCCACACAAGTCAAACGATAACAAATAATGGCAGGATTCAAGGCTGTTTTAGGCAATGGATTTCTCCAGCACGCATCCTTGATTCCAATTACGGCACAGCCGCAGGCATTCAGAGGCCGCCTTTGCTGGACTTTGATCACTAATGATGACAGCCGGCAAAGGTCAGTATCCGCCTGACGTGCGTTCGGCAGCCACAGCAGAAGGGCCTTGATGATGCGCTCTAGCTAGGAGCTAGTAGTTGCTGCCATTGCATCATCGCAAACAGGAGCAGGAAACATGTCTCGGTAACGATCACACCTGAAAACAAAACTGTCTGCTTCAGACATAATTCTAACAGGAGGAGCACACGATTCTCCCTGCCTTCATGTGCCACTATAGATCAAGTTGAGTACATAGTGTAAGTCATGAGCAGTTGAGTAGTAGGTTTAATATGGTCATGCTGGTCTTTGCATTATATCCTGCCAGGGAGACATTTTTAAACATTTTTTTGGTTAAACTTCAAGCAAGGCACTGATTGTAAAGATCTTGTAAAAACTATATGCAGATGAAGGGAAGTCGAAAATGACGACATGGTCTGCACTTGACCGTAACTCCATCAAGCTGTGGATGTGGTATGAATTGTGCAATGAAATGGATTGACAAGTCACAACTACAGAGCTAACCGGCACAAATCATTTGTGGGTTCTTCACCCAGCAATTCTGGGGTGAAAAATGAAAAGGTGGTTACTTTGATGAGTCTAAGATTTTGCTTGTTTTTTTATAACATGGTGTCACAAACAGGCGAATCCACTTCCAGATGATGTCACCCACACCTGCACTCAGTGTCTTTAAGTTCTGCCTGATCGATGTCTTGAGTTTTGGGTCTAAATATTCAGTCTTGCCATTCTGTTTCTTGCTGTGACTTTCTGGCTTTTTGACGCTAATCTCTGTCTAATCTTCTCCAGTCTAGTTCTGTGACTTGGACTGATTGGAATGGTTCTGGCATTTCTCTGGTTTAGTTCTCTGTCTTGATCATCGTTGCTAATTGCTCAGTCTAGTTTAGTCCCTTGCCTTGGTCATTGGTAGTTCCTCTTGTCACTGTTGTAGCGAAAGGGTTTTTGACTAGCATGCAGAGATCCCGGCCACTGGGGTGTGAGTGGTCTTGTATGTGCCATTCTGTCAGCAACCATGTGTTCTACTTAACAAAACTCGATTGTCTTCATTTCCATCGTTTGTGACATTTAGGTGTTTGTGATTTCTTCAGTATAGACGCTGTCTGGGTTATGATGGTCCTCGTTACGATAGTTTTACGATGAGTATTCCAATTCCGTACATTCCAATTCAGTACATTATTCAGTTAATTACATGAGATATTCAACACTTTATTATAAAATAGGCTTTGTGTTAATGATTTTGCCCACTTATAGGCTAATGTACTAAGTGTTCTAAGCATGTTTAAGGTAGGCTAGGCTAGGCTATGATGTTTGTTAGGTTAGGTGTAGAGTATTATAATGCATTTCACTTGATGATATTTTTGTCTTATGATAGGTTGATCAGAACATAACCCCTTCGTTACCCCTTCTGAACTAGTTCTTAATTTTATTGTGCCTTTTTCTTTTGTTTATGTCATGAATAGTGCTGAAACTCTAATAAATCCTAAGAAACTGCTGGTTTTCAAAAATATGATTTTTTTATTTTCCCAATGTGCTTAAATGAGCGAATTTCATGAAAGCAGTGCCTGCTTCTCTCTGCTTTACGCTGCTTCACTCTGTTTCACTCTGTTTTACCCTGCTTTACGCTGCTTCACTCTGTTTCACTCTGCTTTACGCTGCTTCACTCTGTTTCACTCTACTTTACCCTGCTTCACTCAGCTGCACTCTGCTTTACCCTGCTTTACGCTGCTTTACGCTGGGTTTAAGACGTTGATTTTGAGCAGGAAATTTGTGACATGAACATTAGAGTCCTTAAGTAGGATGTCAAATGTGTCCTATATCCTCTGCAACACGCCATTACAAAGACCAGTTAATTTGTCAAATATGCAACCTTTAGATTATGCCTAATAGCAAACTCCAGGTATGTCTGATCTCCAGCAATCTGCAGTCCCCGCCATGTGATAATGTGACCACCCTCCTGCACTCAAGACATACTTAGACTACCTTTGGCACCACTAACTCCAATCAAATGCTCCCTTTGCTTATCGATAGGTGTCACACAGCATCAAATAGGAATTTTGGCTCTTACGTCTCAGTCGTGCAGGAGAATTCTGGCTCAATGGCCGCAAGGTCTTCACGCAAGACTGCAAACTCAAGTTGCCTATGGCAAGTCATTTGATTGACTGTCCATAGACAATAGTTTCAGAGCATGGGTTGCTTTGGTATTTAGATTCTTTTTGGTAAGTTGTGGTTATTCCTTCTGCCTTCCTGATAATACAGTGACAGACTCTGACCTAGTAAAAAAACCCTGAAATCTATGGATGTCATGCTTTGTAACTCATTTATAACATACTGAGATTTCGACAATGCAGCCACTTCTAGAACAGCTATCCCAAGTTATCCTTCTTGATTTGGATAATGTGAACAGCTACAAATCCTTTCTTCATCAACAACTTTTGTTTTTCAGCAAGCATCTTCAGTAATTTCTTCTCCCGATAATGCGCAGTGCCTCTGGATTACGTATGTTGAGACTTTACGTTAATGGAAATGGCCGAACACAGTCAGGCTTATGCTGTCCCAAATCAAGTCTGACACTAATGGAGTTAACAGGGAGTTGGCCGTGGGGTAACCGCATTATGCCAGGAGATAGCTTGTTAAATTACCTCTGTTACAAAACAAAGAAGAAGTTAATTATTTTTTTTCTCTTAGACTCCCTCTGTTTAACCCACAAATAGATGCTACCAAATCCAGCATGTAAAATATGCAAAATGCTGGAAATCACACAGGAGGTACATACTTTTCACTTGCTACACATCATTTCAGTACACATCTATTGCAGCTCTCCTTACAGCTGTCACAGAGTGCCCACTGCAGAAGGTTGTATACCGACTCTTTCATTACTACAGTGTTGAGTCGTACAAAATGCACAATATTCTATGTGAAATCTGCGTGCCTTTTGTCATGCCCCCCTCCTCCGATCCTCCCGTGTGCCACGCCCCCTCGCTACCTTCTTACCAGTTGTTTCTCGCTGTTAGTCCTGTGTATCTAAGTCCACATTCGAGTATGTTTCCCCAGTCTGGTCATTGACGCTGTTTGTGGTGTGGTTGTCTTCTGACCGCGTCCTGCCTTTGTATTTGCCCGACACTTGGAGTTCTGTCCCTGCTCCCTCGCTCCGTGCCCCGGCATTACGTAACACTTATGTTTGTTTGAAGTTAAGCTATTGAAACTTCTTCAGAATAACCAGTCCATTGAATATCCTAACATCAGTTACAACCTCTGCAACTATTGTACTTGTATATCTGTGTGTATGTATACTTCATGCAGCAAATTGGAAAGTAAGACCTTTGTGTGCCACTTGCCTAACCCTGGAATGCCTGTCTTTTGTGGATTGGACAGCTCATATGTGTGGTTAATAGCACTAGGTATTAACTCCGGAGCAGCTCTGTGTGCCGGAGAATCCTTCAATGTAGAGTCCCAGGAGGCATTGTTAAGGGAAAGGCAGTCGAACAGTCACTGCGCTGCCATAGGCAAGGATTGGGCGAAGGTTAGCGCTTGGGTTAGCGCTAACAGCACAGAAGAGGCTACATGGACCTTTGTAGCGTCTTCCCTGGGCAAGGTGCTTTCGGATTGGAGTTCTCATCTTCTGCTCAGCCCACGCAAAAGCCTACTGTTGCCCCAGCGACACACAGCTTGGAACTGTATGTGGGATGTAATTAAGCTACACCACATGTCCCATGAATGCATTGATGCAATATAGGGGCTGTCTTGTGTGTTCAGGAGAAGGGAGAGATGCTGCTTGGTTACCAGCCTCTAGCTGTGAATAAAGTCCACCTAATCGACACACACACACACATATACACACACACGCAGGTTTGTACTTATATCTTGCGGGGACTCTCCATTCATTTCTATGGGGAAAACTCTAATCCCAACATGACGACCTTAACCCCTATCCAGCCCTAACCTAAACCATAAGTAACCAAACAAAATATGAGACTTTTTAAATTTTAAATTTTTTTATTGCCTCACAAATTTTTATATAATTGAATGTCTCTTTGTGGGGACCGAAAAAAATGATCAAAATAAGAAGTTATTTAGGCCCCCTGCAATGTAATGCATGCAGTACATGGCACGAACACGCACACACACAGAGCGTTGGTGACCCTCACATACACAAACTGACACATCCACCCAGCTTCATCATTCCTCACTTATACAATACAGACACCCATTAATGATGCAGTTAGAAGCACCAACCAACTTTTGTGTCAAGCAAGGGCAGTTGAACTGGGGCAAGTAATAAGGTCAACCTTGAGGATCCTTTAATGTTAATACTGATTCGAGAACATAGGATCGCTAGCGGGCAGCTGAAGAGTTCTGAATGCAGAAGGTTTTTACCATGAAGTTTATTCATTTTAAGAAGACTCCCAGGACTTATACAGACAAAATCATTGCAGTACTTGAGCCCTACATGCAGTTCTGTCAGCATTTATATGTACAGTATAATCCGAAGGAACTGAAAGGGCTGATTGCAAATTCCTCTTAGAAGCCTAAAATAAACCATAACATATGTGCAGATAATTAAGTCAGTTATTTTTTAGTTATTTTTTAAATGGTTTTATAGAAATGTGGTTCACCTTCATTTGTACGGTTTCTAAAATCCCCTGGAGTCAGTGCCTGGAGGTTTGTATTCGGAGAGAGAGTGTAGAGTAGGGTGCTGCGTACTGAAGCCAGGTTTCCCATCGTTGTATACGAGAGCGGCGCAGTGCTGACTTTGTTGGAGGCATCGGTGACGAGGCTGCCACCTCCATCTCCTCCAGGGGTTTCTCGGCCATGTGTGTTAGATGGGTCCGGGCACCCCTTTGTTGTGCTGACGGGTCGAGGCACGGCACACAGGAGGCGAACATAACAGCAAACTTGTCTAATTAGGCAGCGTGTAGTAAATGCTGTGTGTCTGCAGGGGAGAGAGGAGGGGCATCTCCAAAAGCAAAACAAAGAGCGTGTGTTGGGGGAGGGGTGTTTCGTATGTACATCAGCTTCACACGTCCTAATCCCCTCATCAGTCGCTGGAGCCTAATTGGAATATTTACGCAACGATTAGCAGGTGAAGAAGACGCTTCAGATGTAATTGGGGAGCCTGGGGACGAGCCTCATTAAGGCAACAGCACTGGGGTTTTATCCAGCATGTCAATTAAGACGTGGTTCAAGGGTCCAGGGCCTGTTCTTTGGCACCACCATCTGTTTGAGCATGTCTGCTTAGTGAGGTCAACATGCTCTGGAAGAACATTCTCGACTGTGAGTCAAAAAATAGTCCAATAGAGCATTTCCCTCTTTAATAAATAACACAGGATTCAGTCACATGCACACATCCATATGGATTCACCCCAGAAGTAGCCTGGAAATAGCAGAGGAATTTGTATTGAGACATGGAAATTCATAGGCTTCCAGAATTATTTGAACTAATAGATCCGTGTTGTTTAGATATTTAGATATATTACAGTGTGACTAGAATGGCTTTTGCATGGAAGATTGACAGAACAACCTGTGGACTGACTACCAAGCTCGCCAAGTCCTCTGCTCTTCTGTTTCTCTGCTCCCGCACCCTAATGGATGTGCTCTTCTCATCTACACAACCAGCAGAGAGCGTAGCACTCGTGTTTTGTGAGTGTCCGTCTTCCAGCTTGCTTTTTTTCTGATGGGTTGACGCCAGACTGGGTGGAGCTTAAGTGTGACTGTTGCTCTTCATCAACTGAGGCCTTCTGGGCATTTCTGCAGCCGTGGCCCCTGCACTTTAGGTCCGCTCTGTGCCTGGCCCAGTGTGACCTTAGTTAGGAAATCCATTGGCATGTGAAGCCAAGATGCATTCTGGGGAAGCAGAGTCTCCGTGAAGAGATTTCCCTGGAGCTCTGGGCACAGGTTGAGGAGATGCAAAAATGTCTAAAGAAGGAAACAAGCACAGGAACACACACAGAGGTTCATGCAGATACAGAGGTCACCTGCCAGTCAAGGTTATCTCAAGAGTAGGATCGTGGAAACATTATCTTATATGCATGATGTGCACAAACACAGTGATATCTCAGATGTCTGTTTGTGTAGGTGTGTGAGTGCATGTTTACAGTGGAGCTGTGTGTGAATTCCTGGTTGATGGAGCATATGTGCATCGATGTGAGAGCAGAGATTCTAACAGTGTCTGAGATTGGCGGAGTAATCACTGCAGTCAGTGACTGACTGACTGGCTGACTGGCTAACTGAGTGACTGACTGACTGACTGACTGACTGACTGACTGACTGACTGACTGACTGACTGACTGACTGAATTCACATTTCACACATACTAAGACGGGCTTATGAACCCAGTGAGCACACACTGTCAGACATACAGACACACATACTCTCTCTCTCTCTCTCTCTCTCTCTCTCTCACACACACACACACACTATTGACAATCACTGCATACACTCAGCACCTTAGACGCTCAGTACAACTTGAAACATCAAACCTGAAAATCATTCAGCACTTCTATTTAATTGTTCAGTATTTTAATTGCTTTTTAAAAGCCTTTTTCATAACAAGCACTGAGATTGGGTTGTCGAATCCCTCCGTTTACCTCACGGTGGTGAATCACGCCCGCTTTGTTAACTCCACACTGCCTTCCTACTCCATAAATTAAAATCCAGTGGCTCGGGGCAGTGGGAAAAATCATATTTTTGTTCTTGCAGAAAAAGATTGCTTATTTCTCTGTGACCCGATTTAAGGGAAACTGCGATCAGCGGCGGAAATCTATAAAACTCATTACACTCCTCCTGTTGTTCGGGGCCCAGTGAGCCAGGGTACAGCTAAGAGGAGAATTATGAAGCTGTTGACGGGAAAAATGTGCCTGTGCCTTTAATCACCCGGGACCAGTCTGCAGGGCCCCATGGACGAGTCTCCCAAATCCAGCTATCATCCTCCCTCCAAAACCTACACACCCTTACATGTTATTTCTTCTCACACAAACACAGAACATACATTTCGGGGCAGAATTTCAGATAACCCCGTCACGTTCAACACAGAGGTATACACACGTGATTTCTCACATGCATATACACACCTGCGCACGAGCGTGAGGCAGCCTGTTACTTGAGCTACTCAGGGATGCTGAATACATTCAGGTGTCCTCCTCCACCTAGTCTCGGTCCAATGTATCATTCTCACAGATAACCTTGAGGTCAATTCCCACACACAATGTACACATGCTCTGATTTCACACAGAACCAACTGCACCGTCAATTCACACGACACCATTCCATCGTTCCCATTTGTCGTGGGGGCGCTGATGGGAACAGCAATTTCCCGTTGAGTGAGCCTCTCAGCGCAGCCTGAGCTCGTCGCAGGAATGCAGCCGCTTGGGTGGACTGACACGTGACAGTGACGGATGTCAGGGTGGAACGTAGGCGGTGGAGCCCAGCGGGTACATGTGCTGTACATCAATCCTCCTGCAGGTGCTGCTCTCCCGTCGACATTAAGCTGCTTAGCTGACGATTTTCGTCCAGAGCGAAAACTCGTCAACGCAGCAGGATGCTCTACTGGAACAACTCGGTTTCTGCATTTTATTTAAGCATGTTCTAGGTGGCCTTCTTCAGGGCACAGGTCCATACTCATTTGGAATCCTATTACACAATGCTGTACGTTGTTTCCCTTTAATACTGTGTATATTTATATAGTTCTTCATCTTTCTACTCTGACTGTACCTTCTCAGGTTATACCTTTCTCAGACTGTACCATTGTCAGACTATACCTTTGACAGGCTGTACCTTTGACAGACTCTACCTTTTTCAGACTATACCTTTGACAGACTGTACCTTTGGCAGACTATGCCTTTGACAGATTATACTTGAGGTAAGAACCATTTATAGACCTCAGATTTGAATCATTTTTCTTTAACAGAAATATTAAATAGAAATAGCTACTCCGATGAGGTCCCAGAAAGGCCCTTTTTCCTCTATGCATACCCAAAAGCAACGGCCAGGCCAGAGATAAGAGAAGGAGAGGTTACCCTTGACAACACTGTTCTATTCCGAGAGAGTGTCCAGGACCACGGACAGCGCGCCCTGGCCCTGAGCCATGGGTCCTAAGCGTCTGCGAGCTGGGAGTTATGTAACAGTCGGGATGAAAGGAGAGGCAGAGACGCAAAAGAAACCAAGGTTTTTATTCTCTTTTCCCAAGATTAGAGACCTGTGCTGTCCACAGACTCTGCCAGTGAGAGTGGTATCTTTACAAAGACTCTTCCCCTCTCACACAATCCTCCACAGTCTCCCCTTGACACCCCAGACTGCCTTTGCTTACCTTACCTTCTCTTCTTCATGTTGGGATTTAATACTCTGGCAGGCTAACTGTGCTTTTATTTCTAATATGACCCATGCAGAAATTACTTTAAATTTCTAATTTTTATTTAATTTAATATCTTGACCTCTTAATTTGATGCACTGAAGTTTTGTGTCAGTGTCATTTTGATTGCCACCCCACCCCCCCATTTTGGATGTGTCATTTCTGCGAAGACCTGATGGTGCTCTAGCCAGATGTCAAGAAAGTAGTGCTTTCTGTGCTTGGAGGGGAGAAGAAATTATGAAAAACTTCCGGGCATTTTCTATATTAAGGAACTAAGTAATGTTCGTTCACCCTCAATAATATTTTCCATACAGTGCTTCTTTTTAAAGTGGCAGTGCTCCCATTAAAATGACTGATGATGCTGGTGTCTCACGAGCGCACAGCCGGGACAGTTAGACTGCAAAGAATGGGGGCTCGAGGAGAAGACGTACACCAGCACCTGGCACATGCCCGCCATCGTCAGAAGTGGGGACTTCACTGAAAACGTGAATGGGAATGCATGCCTGTGCACTGCAGCGTTTGACACAGGGCACGGCATTGCATAACAGGACAATTTTGGGGGCCCATTCCAGCTGAGCCTTACCCCTTTCAGTGGTTCCACCCCCCCCCCCCAAGCCTTTATTGTCATCTCCAATGTTGCATGTGACTTAGTCTCCATTGCTTTCTTTCACGCATGGCCCCTGAAGCTCTTAAAGTGTGGATTTATGCTGAATGGGAATTGAATTCTCCCCTGCAGAAAGTCTCCCAGTACACCATCATCATCCAGGCCACCGACATGGAGGGCAACTTGAACTTCGGGCTATCCAACACCGCCACCGCCATCATCTCAGTGACAGACGTCAACGACAACCCGCCGGAGCTGACGGCCAGAACGGTGAGCTGGGGGGGCTGGTGTGCTAGTCGTGCTGATGGGCCGGATGCAGGGGCCCGCGGGGGAGGCCAGTGAGGGAGCAGTGGCTGTTGACTCAGGTTGGGTAGGTGAACCAAAACAAAGGCTCAAGAGTCATCTGAGAGTGAAAAACAGTGACAGTAACAATGGAAAATGCTGTTACATTTCCCGTGAGGACACCTAATACCATCTGTCTTGGTGGAGTGTTGGAGTGTAAAATATTGCAATTTCCCCAAGGATCCCACTTGCTTCAGGCTTGTTTATAGGCCTGTTAAAAAAAATGGTGCTTATTTTTTTCCTAATCCCTTTTTGACAACGTTGTTTTTCTCCCCCTCTCTGGGTTCAAAAGCGTGGCTTATAGATGACTCACATGGTACCTCGGACGACTCTGCAATCTGTCATTCACAGCGCCGAGGTGGTGGAGAGCGGGAGACCCCCGTCCAGCACGTGCAGGCCCCGCCCCCCCGGCCATTCACGGGGCGCTCAGACTCGTGTGCCTCTAATAACCGATGGCAAAAGGCTGTTAGCAGCCAATCGGAGCGTCTTTGCCGATGATACCGTCTGACGACCAACGGGGGTAGAGACACAGATATATATGTTTTTTTTTTTCATCCGCTGACTTCGCTGTGCTCTATTTCGGACCCAGCAGGTACCATCACAGCAAGACGAGTGCTGGGGACGATAACGTCTACAGAGATTTCAGGAGACATGTGTCTTTTACGCAGGAGAGGGGGGGGAGCATCAACGATCGGCAGTCATCATCGCCGCAACGACGGGCTTTAATGATAGCGATAAGCGACACTTTGCGGCACAAGATTTTTAAAGCAAAATAGAAAAATATAGGAAGAAAAGCATTACTACAGATGTAGCCACGGGGAATTTAGCGTTACTGCTGGTCCTGTTTATTCTCTTCCGCTTCTTTATTCACTAGAAATGAAATGTCTTGGTGCTGAGTGCCCTTTAGCTGGGTCTGTCCTTCTGGGTGGTTAATGCTCCCCCCCCCATGCCTTGAGGGGGGGGCCCAGCGCTGATGTTCCCTTGGAGAGTAAATGACACCTATTCTGGGGAAGCAGGAGTGCAGAGGAAGCAGCAGCATCCTGTTGATAGCAAGGAATGAGGCAACTCAGAAGGGTAATTTGTTATACCAGAGGATTAAATGAGACGGGCGAGCTGTGCCCAGCGAGCGAGGCGAGCTCTGCACCGCGCACAGGTAGGGTTAGGGAGGAGCAGGGAGGAGATGTAAGGCTGGGCGGGTAGTTGGACAGCCATCAGGGAGGAGAATTACGGCACTCGGGTTAGATGTCGGTGAAGGACCGTAGCGGAAATGGTGGAGAATAGGGACAGTGCTGACCAAATAGGACTAAGGGTGAGGAGCGAAAAAAAATCAATAAGTCTTTATTTAAGAGAACGGCTTTGGCAATAGAGCACGGCTGCTGACAGGTGTCACGGGGTGTCCCTAAGGCCTGCCGAGAGTAAGGGGACTCCCGGGCAAAGGAGCGAATGGGGATGCAGGGACAGAGCAGCTGGTCGGGGATGCCTCTCTCCGTAAGACCTGCAGCTACTCCCACGGATGTAGAAGCGTTTTACTGTAAACATGCTGAAAGACACAGAGAGGAGAGACAAAGGAACCATCTCTGTAAGCTGGTTTCACTGCTGTGCAAATAGAATCATGCTTCTGTATAATAATAATCTCCTTCTCCATTGTAGGTAATGGTATATTAATAAGGTATATGCCTGCATGGTCACTGCAAATATCGTACCAGTCAAAAGTATGGGTACACTGGCTTTTCCTGCATTTCTCTATATTTTAGCTCTGTTACCCACCTTATAATAAAAGGTCTTTAGGCAATGAAGTAATACATGTCAAATATCGCAACAACCCAAAGTGTCCAACATTTCATTTAAAAAATTGATCAGACTCTTCAAAATAACTTCCGATTGCTTCGATGAAAACACTGCAGGCTCTTGGCTTCCGGATGTAGCCACCTGGAAAGCTTCTCCATCGGTCCTGAAGGAGGTTCCACAAGGTCTGGGCACAAGTTGACTATCTCGCTCCCACACTTCAATCCAACCCATCCCAAACCACCTCTGTAGGATTTGGGTTGGGGGATTGTGGGGGCCAGGTCATCTGTTGCAGCACTCCAAATCTTTCCTTGTTCACAAGATGAAACTTACTACATCACCTCGAGGTGTCCTTAGGGTCATTATCTTGATAAATTTTCTGGATTTTCAGTAGGTGTATCCAGACTTTTGACCTGTACTGTAGTTATTGTTTGTACATTCGCTCGGAAGTTCTTGCTATTAATAATATATGAGCAAACTGGATCTGTCGGGCTTGTGCAGTTTAGACTTACATTCCGGCTCACATTGGGATGCACACCAGGATAGAACTGATGCTGGGACTCATACTTAGACTTATTAAAACAGGGATTCACATGTATACTCTGTCCAGGGTATACAAGCTGCTCGCACACTGAGTTTCACACTGGCGATTCACATGCAGAGTCACACTGGAGATTGAGATTCACATACAGATTCACACACAGACTGGTGCTGAGGATTAAGACCAGGATTCATATACAGAGTTACTCTGGGAATTAAGACAAGGATTCACATACAGATTTACACTGGGGATTAAGACCAACAATCAGATGCAGACCCATACTGGGAATTTAGACTAGGATTCACATACTGTACAGTGTCACACTGGGGATTAAAACTAGTATTCACATACAGAATCACACTGGGGATTAGGTCTAGGATTCATGTGCAGAATCAAACTGGGGATTAAGACTAGGATTGCATGCAGAGTCACATTGGGGATTAAAACCAGGATTCACATACAGTGTCACACTGGGGATTAAAACCAGTATTCACATACAGAAGCACACTGGGGATTAAGTCTAGGATTCATATGCAGAGTCAAACTGGGGATTAAGGCTAGGATTGCATGCAGAGTCACATCGGGGATTAAGGTCAGGATTCACATACAGTGTCACACTGGGGATTAAAACCAGTATTCACATACAGAATCACACTGGGGATTAAGTCTAGGATTCATATGCATAGTCAAACTGGGGATTAAGACTAGGATTGCATGCAGAGTCACATCGGGGATTAAGGTCAGGATTCACATACAGCGCCACACTGGGGATTAAAACCAGTATTCACATATACAGTCCCACTGGGGATTAGGCCACACAGGCTGATGCTGAGACTCACGACTGAGGTAAAGCTTAGATCTATTCCTGGACCACGACTGCATATTGGGACCTCCTTCTTTTGCGGTATCTGTTCCAGCTTCCACAATGTGGAGAATTTCCTAATAACAGGGCGACACTATATAGGGTTCTAATGCGCCCTCAGTGCGTCAGACAGCCCTGAATCATATACAGTATCCCCTGCCTGACTGCCTGCTTTCCACATCCTGCAGAGGAGTTTAGAGATGCGGAAAAAAGTGAATAAAGGATAAAGGGTAAAATTAGTCCTGTTGTGCTAATCTATCTATTTTACATTTTCTGGGCGCAGGAAGAAGAATTGGGTTATACACCCACCCCCAGCTCTGGACGCTAACTCAGCTAATCAATCTGAGAGCACAGGCGGGGGATGGGGGGAGGGCCGGCACGTGCATTTCTGGTCGTGCTAATTGCGTAGACGACCCCCCATGAAAAAAAGCAAAGGAAAGGCTGTTAATTGGTGCATCGCATTCCCCAGATAGAGGCGCTCGGCATCGGAGAAGTAGGCCAGGTCCCTGAGTGAAGGAGCCCCCCCCCCACTGTTGCCATTAACCCTGGGCATCCCTGTTGGCCGGATCTGACCCCCTCCTGGCATCTCAGGGATGCCCCCCCCCCCAGATTAATTCAGCTGTTTACCCCGGCGCTGGGTCTGGAAGAACGAGCTTACGTAGACGGAAGGTCCCAGTACTGGTGGGCTGTTGGTGCGCAGCTGACAGGCTGGAGAAGCGCGAGGCCTGGGCTCTTTACCTCGCACTGCTCCCAGAGGAGCTGGCTTTCCACCAGGGCATCTGTGCCATTTCTGGGGCGTCTGCACAGTCCTGCTGCTGCAGGGCAAGCCATCCATAAAAATCACACAGGGTGGATTTTGTCTTCATAAATTTGCCTGAAATGTGCACGTTTTTTGTACATCACCATCCATCCAATTTCGGCTTGGCAGCAGCGATTCCGCAGTGAGGCGGCTTTTTCCTCCTGTCCCGTTTCGACACTCGTCCTCTCCTCCAGCCCAGCAGTTCTCTTTCTGCCTCCTCCTCTCCCCATTCCATATCCACCCTGGCTCCTCTGCAGACAGAGGCTCAAGCGTGAAGAGGAGATAAGGTGCTTAGTGCGGGGGCTCTGCCGGCAGCAGCCGTGTGCCAGTGGGGGCATTACAGCTTCATGATGATGAATTTGGAGCTGCCTCCAGGTGCACATTAGTGCTCATCAGCAGGTCCCCCATGCTGACCCTCCACCCAAACCCTGGGACTCACCGAGGGGCAGGCCGAGGATCCCACTGGAGGCTGCCGCCATCAGCCAGGACTGCTGACTCAAGGCCCACAGAGACACATTGAAAATTCATAGACCATTCCCATCTGAAGGCCATAAAGTTCTGTTAAATGGCTCCAATGCTGGGCGGTGGGCCCCGTGCATCGGAATCCTCATGTATGATCTGCTAGCCCTTCCATCTCCACTGGGAGGCCGGGGAGCCCAGCTCAGAAAGAGCGCTGACTTAGCACTTGCTGATGCAATGCTGTTGCCCTTACAGCTACAGGATATAAAGTAGTTATTTACATGAGTAGCAATTCCTCTTTTCCCTTCCGCCGTGACCTACCCATCAGCAAAAACCTCTTTTTGCAGGTATGCCCTTAAAAATCCTATTTTTGAAATACCAAAATAAGCAAGCTCTTTTTCCACTTGTCCCCGTTGCGTCCCCCTGTTCGGACGTGCTGAGACACAATGGAGCTGTGTGAACGGGAAGGTGGTCCAGCTAAAGCCTGTCCGGGCTCAGGGACATGGCTTCCTCTGAGCCCTGGCTGCCGAGGCCTCTGGCTAAGGAGCCGATCTAGATGTTGCTGTGAAGGACATTCCCATTCTACTGGCCAGGGAGAGTTCATTACCAGCTGGTCTATGCCCCCCACACACATACACAATTTGCATTTGCGTATGACTGATCTGTAGAATATTAAGTTTTCACGTCATTTCTTCTCAGAATGCAAACAGAACTTGAAATAGTGTGACAGGTCTGTGTGCACGTGCCGACAAATGCATGCGTGTTTTTAGCAGGAATGCGGTTCACTGGCTCCTACTGCGCCAAGTTGCACTAAAATCCGTTATGGTGTCATGGTAATGTGCATTCAGCAGTGCATTTTGCCGGTGCGATTCTTCCACCGAGAATTTGCATAGCGCTGATGATAAGATTTCAAATGAAACCAATAGGAATAATTAGGGATTACGCCCGATGTTTAATGGATTAGGCAGTCAACGGGGATGATACCCTTCCCAAACTATAAAAATGAGAAGAAAAAGTGATGACGTTCTAGAGCTAGCGTAGCATCAAATGAGCGAGCAACAAGCACAGTGAGGGAGAACAGCACGGACCGGAAAGCTGTGAATATTCATGCGTTGTGCTTAGGTAGCTATGGGGAAGGGAAAGCGGTGCTGAGATTGAGAACTACGTGCATCCACCAGGGGGCAGACACGTACACCCCAATGCCCCCATCCTTCACACCTCACTGGGGCACCCTTATGCTGTTAGCCACTCCATAACAATGAATTATGTCAGGCAGTCCAGACTAATTGCTGTCAGAGGGGGATGAGATGAGGGGAGCAGGAGACAAATTAGAAAAGGAGCGTTTTGTCAAAGGTAATTTTTTCACCACTCTTCCCCAGCGATGGCGTGTCAATTTGCCGTGCGCTTGCCGAGGCCCAAACAACCCCTGCGATACTGCTGGCGGGGCCAGTCCCAGCTGCAGCCGTTGTGCAGATGAATGTGCTCACCGACACCGGCCTTGCATTTCACTGGGCCCAGACGTGTGTCCCACCCTCAATCCACTCATCCTGTCGCAGTAATCCACCCCCTCAATGGTATAACCAGCTGTGAGGGATCCCCCCTGTCACCCATCAATCAATAAACCAAAAAGATAAGACCCCACTCATCAATAACGCACCCAAGCCTAACACATCCAGCTAGGACCCTTCCTTTGCCGAGCCGCTGAATTGTGACTTCAACAGGATTGACAAGCCCAGTCACGACCGAATTACATCTTATTACACACCCCGTGCAGAATGCCAGTCGGCACTCTGCGGGACTTTGTACTCTATAATGGTACGAAAAGCAAACGTTACTTAACACTGTATTTATTCATATCCTAGATGCCCTGAGCTTCTTGAGATAGAATCAAAATCCTTTAGTCCTGTTAGTTTTGTTTCACTTCAGAATTTAAGTTTCATCCAAGTGGAGCTGAGTGACTGCACTGGACTCACGGGACAAAGGCGCGTTTAGATGACTTCAGAACCCTAAACACGAAGTGCACATGCCCCGCGGCTGGGTAATAATCACTAATAATAGCACAGTAGGCCCCCTTTGTGGAAAGTGCTTCATGTAAACATGATGAGTAATGCATTCTTTGCATGGCCTATTAATAAATCATGTTGTTTGGTGCAAAGCACAAAAAAGACGATCATTTGATAACCAAGATCATTATGTAAATCTATTTGTGTGCAATAAACCTAAACAAAAATTATTCTTCCAGTACAAAATTATGTCGATTTCTTTGTGACACAATCACTGAATAATTCAACAAGCTTTGCAAAAGCTTTCTTTTTTTTCATAACGTCTTACCAGCACACAGCCCACATGCTAAGGGGAGATTTTAGATGTATTGTCAAGCAGTCATTCATTTAACATTCTTTTTAAGAACTGGGACTCATTCAGGGAGGAATTTATCAAGGTGTGTATATATATATATGTGAAAAACAGCCCTACCACAAAATATAGATAGAGATGTAGCAGTTGCTAACTTAGCCTACTTTTTCAAAGAAGAAGTTCTTGAATCTGTTAGTTACATGGGGTTCTGAAGGAGACAATACATAGGGGAGAACCCTTCGCACGCGGCGAAGGAACCCTACTAGGGAACCCTGTGAGTGAACCCTACGAGGGGACCCTGCGAGAGATCCTGGGTGTTGATATATGGTCCCCCACCCCCCAGTAATTAGCATACCACTGTTTCCGTTTTCCTACTTTTACATTCACCTGCATTCCTCATACTGAAGGTTCCACTCAGTGCTGCTTATACTGTGTGATTCATTCCAGGATGGTGCTTAGCCTTTAGTTCTGGTTGAACTGTTTCACATCAAAGAAAAAACTTTACGCTGTCATGTCGGATATGTAAACCTTTACAAAACATTTTTCTGTCACTTTTACAGTGCAAGGTTTGTAATATTATATAATAAGGCGATTAGCCAGGTGATAGCGGATTGCGAGAGCTTCTTACACAACAGTAACCCCAGGTACTGACAGGCAGGGTTAGCACTGAGAGACTATTCCTGCTAATTCACCCGAACAACCAAACCAGTCACATGCTGCAGCGACAGACTGCGTCTCTCAAAGCTCTGTCTGTTATGCTCATTGGGTTAAAAACAGAAACTGCAGTTGCAGTTCCACTGCGCTTTACTCGCCATTCATTATTTAACACATCGGTTCATCAGAATGACATATTGGAGAGTTTTAATTCTCCTGTTATGCTGGGAGTCAGTTTGACCTATTTAGGTTTTTAACTTAACAGCATTACTAGTTAATCTCTGTTTCACTGTAAAAATTTAATGACTTTTCTTCCTTTGGGGACATGATCGTAGATGTGTTTTGGAAATTGCAGCCTTACGGCCTTGTGTGGGAAAAACTGTTCAGCAATTCAAAACGATAATGTGTTTCTCTGATTTTGTGTCATTATTAATTTTTTTTAATGTGCTGGGCAGTTCTCAATGCACATTTATAATTATCTGAGTGTACAGAAGAAGCCTTAGCTTTGTCTTACTTACTGAGGCATTACCATATGCCCAAAAATCTCAGCGAGACTGACAGCCATTGAAGTGTTATTCCAGCTTGTGCAGGGTGATTGTGACATGTGAGAGGGCGTTTCAGAGGCAGAATGTGAATTTCCTTCTAATGATTCAGTGGTAGCTGTGTCCTGATCAGATGAAAACGATGGGGAAACACAACCAGCATCAAAAGGAGGCATTGCAAGAACGTAGGAGGGCAAATCTTCCAGCAAGCATGTCTGTGGAATCGCTTCAGATCATCTGAAATTGTGATTCCTTTAAATAACCATGATACCACTGCTTGATGTGAACAAAAGACAATCTGGCTGAGATGTTTGGGTGGAGATCTCACCCATACTTCAGTGGATGAACACCTCGTTCTATTCAGAGGATTCTGCATTCTGTGTTTTCTAGGCAGCATGCGATGCAAAATTTAGCCATAAGTGGAACTTTCAAGTATACTTGTATATGGAAGTGTTCCCTAAAGCAATTAGATTACAGCGGTGCTGCTGCATTTTAGCGAAGGACTTCAGATACTGGGAACAGTAAGGAGAGGAAAGCAAGCGCTTCATGATAAACTTCTAAATCCCTCAAAATCTGTCGATTCTTTGAAACTTTCTTTGAAAATACCTCCGTTGGGTCAGGAAGAACAACAATAGCCTCATTATGAGGAGAAAGATGCATCTCAGGGTGCAAGACAACATAAGAAGGCACAAATCATCCTGGACTGCAATTCTACTGCAGGAGAGGTCGATAATTTCAGTAGAACGACAACAATATATGTCTGCCAATGCGTAGCTCTCTGCTGGTCTCTGGTGAATTTCCCCATCGGTCAGTCGGCTTATAATGCTCGTCTCCCCTGGACAGACAGAAAAAAAAAACAGTGCAGAGTTGGGAAATTGTATCGACGCAGAATGTGCATTGAGGAAAGGCTCTCGTCAATCCCCCAATCCATAGGCAAGGCAGGGCTGGCTGCATCGATCCCCTGCAGCAGTACCTCACACAATCCTCCCAGAGATCAGAAGTAAACATAGGCACTGATGAAACACACACAACATGTAAGCTCTGTCTCCACATCTTGGGTGTTAGACCAGTGAGTCATGTACCCAAAGCTGGGAACACATCTGCAAAATCTCACCTCAACATTCCTACTGAAACCTACTGGGGCAGTTTTTAACAAAAATGAGGTATTAATTAAGATGGAGATTAGCTTAAATAAAGAACATGCATCCACTTAACAAATATACAGTATTGCGTAAAGATTTTGAGGGTCAGATGTGTTTGCAAACAGAGGTGTATATAGCAGATAAAGTGTTATCTACATCTTTTCTAAAGCATAGCTTACTGCCAAGCTGAGACACTGGTAGCATCACTAGCCAGACCTTTCTGTCAGATTAATACCTTTGGCGTGTGTTAACAGCCGTACCCAAAAAGCCATCTTCTGTGAGTTATTTTACTGGTCGTTTCACTTTGACAAAGTTATGCGTGGCGTTGAAGCGCGGTGCCACTCGTCTCTCCCGCTGCCAAGAAAGTGACAGCGAGGCGACCAAACGATCCACAGCTCAAAAAAAAATCACCTCAGACGGGAGGAGGCAGCTTCCATCAGCGATTAATGGGGAGGTTTTGAATTTTTTTTTTGTAGCAAGTGACTAAGAGAGATGTAGGCCTGCCTGCCAGCCAGCCCTGATTGACGATGACAGGCCGCGGAACGAAGCTTTCTCTGACTGCTGCTCTAATATTGATGGCCATAGCAACATGCAGGCTTGATGACACTAATCAGTCTAAAACCCAGCCTTGCATTACACTAACTTCTGTGTAAGGTAGAGCTGCAGAAGTACTTTGCCGATTATCCCTTTTATTCATCCCCCTAAGGAAGCAAGTGTATTAGTACTCGCGTTCGAGTCCGTGCATAAAAAAGCATTATATAAAAACAGACATTTTAATTGCTAACACCGTTTGAAAACAAATGAAATTCTGTAAATGGCACTAATTTCACCCTTAAAGAAACATCACCTTTCATCAGTAAAGACCGGACACATGTTTAAGCATTGAAAACTGGATTTCTGCCATTAAGTAAACAGCTGATATGACACACTTAATTAACATTAGCAGTAGAAGAGATTTCTAATATGTAAATGCATAATTAATCCGCTGACCTTTTCCATTTAGGGGTATATTTTATGCTTATTAACCAGCAGAAACCTCAGAGTTTTCAAATATTTATTTTGAGCGGATAATTTATTGACGAACCTACGTGGCCTGAATTATATATGGATTATATATTATGTATATTAAAAGACTGTCTTTCCCTCTAATTCCTTAAAAGGTAGCTTACTCTGTGATCTGAAAACAAAATGTGTTCTCAGTCACTCTTCATTGCTCATATGGAAATCAGATTCCAAAAGACAAAGGATGTGTTCGATTTCTTAATGAAACACGGCACAATATGTTTAGAATTAAGGTTGTTCATAATCAAGCCAGGGGCGGCATGGTGGTGCAGTGGTTAGCACTGTTGCCTCAGACCTCTGAGACTCGGGTTCGAGTCTCCGCCTGGGTCACATGTGTGTGGAGTTTGCATGTTCTCCCCATGTCGTCGTGGGGTTTCC
>JAODJX010000109.1:7398264-7414009 GCA_026776945.1 Isichthys henryi
TTGCTTCCGGGATAGACTCCGGACCCCCCGCGACCCAGTAGGATAAGCGGTTTGGAAAATGGATGGATGGATGGATAATCAAACCACAATTTGTTTCCTCTGTCCCATATCATACTTTAGAATGTAGGACGAAAAGATCGATAGACAAGCCCATATGAAGATAGAGTGACAGATTTCTGAAGCCATTTGTCACAGCTAGATAGCTATGAATGAACAGAAGAATAATTTGATAGATGAAAAAATAAAAATACTTCTTAGACTGTTCTTAGGTTTTCTGAGGCCTTATAGAAAAGCTGCATTGTTCACTTGCCATTGATTGTTTTTAATAAGAAGAATTTGTCTTATTTTGTCAAAAAAAAAAAACGCAAGACCATTTAAAAAAGTTTACTCTGTGTTTCGTAAACTGGTTGAAGGGAGAAAAGATTGAGGTTCTCCCCTTAGCCGAGACTGTATCTCATATAACAGAAATGCCTCATCTTCAGGGAGAATCTGTCCATCTGTATCACTGAAAAACCTCCCGATTCATATCCCCCGGATGGCCATGCCTGGAATTTAATCACAAGAATCCGTTTAAAATCCACATCTGTTTCCATCCGCGGCTGTCAATCCACACGCACTCATCTCTCCATCCATTCTCGATACCCTGTCTCCAATCTGAGATGCAGGGATGCCGGCACTCTTCCAGAAAGTGTGATCGTTGCGATTCTCTAACTGCATGACATTACTAGAAAGAACCATTTTCTGAGGAGAAGGTAAAGTACACCCTTGACCTCAACCAGCTCTGAAGCAATAGACCTTGAAGCCAGGCTTACATCCACTTACATGGTGTCTGTTCTGTTGGGGTTACCCCTTCTGTCTTTAAATCCAATTAATAATTTTAGCAGGACCTCCAAAGCCTTGACTGTGCATCTGGTGTGTGATTTTCTGACTTGACATTTTGTGCAAAAACAGTTTTTTCTTCTTTCTTTCACCATCTTGGAACTTTAGGGTTTCAGACCATGTCTTTGGCAGGAATGCTCTCTGGAACCCAAGATGAGAGCACGAGCCCAGTTATCCACACCTGTTCCCTGTAGCTCCACCTGTCACGCGGTAGGACTAGGTGCTACTGTAGGCTAGTGTACTGGGAGATGACAACAAGCCTCCTACTCCAGTTTGCTGAAGCAACCCATATATCACCTTGTGACGGACATGTATGTTTTTTTTTTAATTTATTGGTTTGTTTATCCGGATGGTAAACATGTGTCTTGCAAAAGAGTGGACAGCTTAAGACCATTTCGGTGACTCTGTACAGCTGTTTATGATTTCAAAGTGGATCCTTCTGCTGTGATTTTGCAGAATGGAATGCGTGTGTGGTACGCAAAAACAGAATCTGCATATTTAATTTATTTACTGCTTACATCCGTCATGTTGCTGCAGGGGTTTGAATTCCATTCCAGCAAGATAATTAAGCTATTATTGTAAACAGCGACTGGCGTGCACTCTAAATGGTTTTAGCATTGCATGCGGAGCAGAGCTTACTGTTCAGATAATGAGATGTGTGTGGTACATGCTATTGCGAGGCACCACTCAGCTTGCTGGGAAGGTGGGTGAGGTGAGACTCCGAGACAAGTCCACACTCGTGTTCAATCCCTCGCCGCATGGGAACTCCGCTGTGCGTGTGGTCCAGCCTTATGAGCAACTCGTGCTTGAATCAGAACCGTAAGACTTTTTTTTGTAATGACTTTAGTTTTCAGGAGAGGTGCCAGAGAACAGGGTGAACATTGTGGTGGCCAACCTGACAGTGATTGACAGGGACCAGCCACACACACCCAACTGGAATGCCGTCTACAGGATCGTCAGCGGAGATCCCTCCGGCCACTTCACCATACGCACGGACCCCGTGACCAATGACGGCATGGTCACCGTAGTGAAGGTAGGTGGTGTAGCATGTAGGCTTGCAGAAATTGGTTTTCTGACCCTTAAATCTCAAGGTACATGTCTAAACTCCTGTTTTAATGAACATCATGGACTATACAATTCTAATAACACATTTATACCCTCTTAAAAAACTCTCCAATGAAAATTCAAGATGATCATCTGAATTCAAAATCACACAGAGTAGTTCTTTTGATTTATTACCTTTGAGATTTGGGTAATATATTTAGGTCTAGGAAGTTACCTCTGGAATCTTCAGATGAGCTGCTTGTACAGAAATCCAAATCCTCATGATTTTTGAACTTGTATTTTGTGTAATGACTGAATTTGAAACTGAAACTGAATCTTGGTCAGGAAATCTTGGTCCAGCTCTGAAATTTGGATCGTTATCAACTGAACCAGTGAGCTTTGACTGCATTTGATGTAGTTGTGATTTGTCATGGTTCTTCATTAAAGTCACGAAGAATAATGGCACCCCGCGTTACCACTCCGAAACTCAAGATGTTCCAGATGGCTTGCTTCAAATCCTAATCACTCTTTGTGTACAAAATGCTTTCTTCATTCTCATCCAAACAGCTGTTGTCCATGCCTTGGCCCATGTCTGGGGTAGCATCAGTATTAAAGTAGGGCTCAAGACTGACCTTATCACCTACTGACTATGCTGCTCTTGCATGGGGTACAGGGTAACTCTTTTAGGTGTTTGCTGGATTCACTGTTTTGAAGCCGTGTCCTTTCATAGCTTTTCATAGTCTATTGAGGTATGCAGGTGTTCATTCTTCTTCATTGGTCTTCTTCTGTTCTTGATCACTTGAAGCTGCATTTAAGGAGCATTTATGCTTACCTCCCATACTGCTGTTAAATATAACCATTCATTTTACATTCCTTCTTGTTATGCTTTCTCAAAGCAATTAAAATGACCAAAAACGTAACTCACTGACAAGTCACAAGCAGGAATGCTGTTGTTGTATAAAGAAACTTGCCCCTCCCCATCCCTGTTGTATAAAGGAGGCGGGGTATGCCCACCCCCATCCCTGTTGTATAAAGGAGGCGGGACATGCCCACCCCCATCCCTGTTATATAAAGGAGGCGGGGCATGCCCACCCCCATCCCTGTTGTATAAAGGAGGCGGGGCGTGACCCCCATCATCCCTGCTAAGCGTGATGACACTGGAGCTCTTTCTGAAGGCACTGCATAAGCCACAAGGCTGGACAAATGCAAACACATCACAGGCAAATTGAATATTGACTTCTCAATTAAGGTCATGTTCACTTTTACACACACATAATATTTTACCCAGCACCAATAAATACCACTACACAGAAGCAAGGCCTTTCCTCTGTTTGCTGTGATGCCAACTGCTACCTAGTGAGCACCACCTAGAGAATGCCATCTAGGGAGCACCATCGAAGGAGCACCACCTAGTGAGCACCGCCTAGGGAGCACCAATTAAGGAGCACCACCTAGTGGCTGCTGCCTAGCAACCACCACCTAGCAAGCACCACGTAGTGAGCACCTTCCTAGTGACCTCTGCTTAGCAAGCACTGCCTAGCAACGGCTGTCTAGCAAACACCACCTAGGGACCGCCGCTTAGCGAGCGCCACCTAGCGACCATAGCCTAGCAACTGCCGCCTAGCAACTACTGCCTTGGCAGGGGTGGCAGAAGAAGTTCTGCCTTCTAAGTTTTAATCTACAACTAGAACAGCACCAGTGGCTACTGTTCACACCCCTCCAAGGAAAATCTGAAAAAGTGCACAAATACAAAAAAAATGCAAAGAATTATGACAAACCCTCCATCTTTAGCAACACCCCCTCCCGGATTCCACCCCTCCCACCAGATCAAAGATTGATTTTCTGCTCCTCTTTGTTATCGCAAGATGACTAGATTTATAATCTTCTTTCCTCACTGTAAGATTTAGCAGGTGGGAGTAAACTGAAATAACAACCCAGGGGGGTTTATCAAGAGATCACAGGAAGAGAGACAGTGTCCCTGGGGAGTCAGAGATACAGGCTACAGCATTTACCCGTCAAAGGCAGGGGGAGATGCGCGCAGAGACGCAGGCAGGCTGGCATTCGCTCTCGCTCAGGAGCGGGGAGACCCCCCCCCCCACAAAAGCCTGCTTGTCTGACTGCCTGTTCTCTGTGAGCCCCCAAGGACTGCAGCTCAGTCAGCCACTGGAGCCACGTTTGATCACCATGTTTTCAGCCTTGTGCGTTTACCTCCCCCCCCACATTCACACACAAGGTGGCTGCTCACCGTAGTCACATCAAAAGATACAGCTGTCTCGATATTAATATGTCCAGTGATGAAAATCAAAAAGAAAAAAAGCCCCCCACAGCAGATGTGAATTATTCTTCATTTTAAGGGTCATATGAAAGGTGATGCCGATCTCGACGGCTTCACACAGCCCTTTTCAGCTCAAACGGGCCCCATATTCAGTCTGTGGACCCGGTGGCCAGAGAGACAACGTGCCACCGGCAGTGAAGACTGGCCGTTCCTCCTGTCGATAGTGTGTGTGTCCCAGCACAGGCTGGACGTGTGTCCCAGCACAGGCTGGACGTGTGTCCCAGCACGGGCACATTCTTGCAGATGTAAATACCAAGAACCCCAAGATCGTACTTGTGGCCTTGGCAAGACTGGTCTTGCTAACTTGCCTCCCAAGAAGATGCAACCAATGTATTCTTGATATTTGGAACAAGGCAAGAATGACATCCGGGGATTGTTACCATCCTCCATACTTCTCTTCCTGAGTATTGGAACTATATATCAGGAATGGTAGATAACACAAAACGGGTACATGAGAACTCAAGCACGACCGTGTGCACATATTGAGAGACACCCAGGGGACAAAGAGAGATGGGAGGTGCCTTGTAGGTATACCCCTCATGCACTGTTAGGGAGCCTATGCCTGAAGGTCCCTACCAGTGCCTGGTAACTGGGCAGGAAATCGACAGTCTTCCCGTTGAGCGACACCCCCGGCCCCACCGCTAGCAGCCTGTGAATCATAGCTACAGCCCGCGGCTGAATTCCGGCACCAGGCTGAGCGTCCATGATCGCAGCACTGTCGACTTCGACGTCTCTCAGTCCCCAACATCCATCAGCCATCATGCCTTGTTTAGCATGGCTTTTTATACCACTGCCCTGTCCATTATAATCAGCGTTTAAATGCTAACACAGACTGCGCGCACATGCATGCCAAATTGTTATTGTCACCAATGAAGTCAAGCCAAAGTTACGGCCGTAACTGTAATCATCGTCTGTGCACTGCCGTGATGAGAATATGCTTTACTTTATTTAATCCCAGCGTCTTCATTAAAAGAGGCATAAAAAACGTCACATCAATTTATTGTCAAGTGTCAGAGCGGCCGTCAGGCCACAGTGTGGAATGACATCGCGTCTCTCTCCCCCACCACGAGTATGGAGATGTCATGACTGTTATGAATATTTAAAATACGCCAGAACTAATCAGTGTTTAAAGGAGATTACAGGTAATGTCATGAAGGTCTCTAAAACTAAGTCATTTCCTAATTTTAGACATTTTAGTCAGCAGTCACCTCACTGCCTGAACTTTTTTTTTTAATTATTTTGTGTTCATGTCATCACATCCTGCAAGTTCAGTGTAAATGGGGCTAATTAGCTCTTAAACACAGTGTTCTGTGGGAAGGAGACTAGAATCTATGAAGGTCTGCTGAAGAGGAGGCTTGTCGTGAAGCGCCCAAAAACTCAGGGTTCAGTAAAGGGTTGGTTCTTTTAGGACTTTCATTTTGGGCCATGTTCAGCAGGACAACCTGCCCCCCACCACGACCACCACCCTTTAACACCGGATTTTAGCACTCAGCACCCTAACCATCTCTCATCTCTCTCCCCACGCCGCACTACTGCTGTTTTACTCTTCTCTACACTACATATTTATTTTGATACCGCGCTGCTTCCCTGAGAATTGCCCCCCCATATGCCCTTTGTCTAATTCCAACATTGTGTCACATGCTATTCCCATGTGCCACTGTGCCATCTCTTTCATCCCCATTGCTCCAACCCAAAAATTCCACCTTCTCTGCTTTCTCATTCCCCCCCACGTTATGCCCCCTGTTCTCTGCCTGTTCTCCATCTGTTCTCCATCTGTTCTCCACCTGTTCACTAGTTCTCCACCAGTTCTCTGCCTATTCTCCGTTAGTTCTGTACCTGTTCTGCACCAGTTCTCTGCCTGTTTTCCATCTATTCTCCACTAGTTCTTCATGGGTTCTCCATCTGTTCTTCACCAGTTCTCTACCAGTTCTCCGCCTGTTCTCTGCCAGTTCTCTCCCTGGGTTCCCCACTGTACTCTTGCTGTTTTTGTGCACAAGATACGCTCTTCTAGCCCCTCGTTTTAAACGTCCCTCTGGCTTCCTGTTTATTTTTCCTCACTCTAACTCTGGCTTCTGCATTCCAGCCGGTGGACTATGAGATGAACCGGGCCTTCATGCTGACCGTGGTGGTGTCCAACCAGGCCCACCTGGCCAGTGGCATACAGTCATCCCTGCAGTCCACAGCGGGCGTCACGATCTCTGTGGTGGACATCAACGAGCCGCCGTTCTTTCCGTCCAACCCCAAGCTGGTGCGCTTTGAGGAGGGCGTGCCCGCCGGCACCACGCTCACCACGTTCTCTGCCAATGACCCCGACCGCTTCATGCAGCAGATAGTCAGGTAGGCTATTGCAGATCCCGGGGGACTCCCCTCATTCCAAATGCAGCCGCACGAGACGGCTGGAAAATACACAAATCCAGCCTCCTCGTCCACCACCAAGGCCAGATTATGCCGCTTGTTGTTTTCCATGAGTCTACCATGGAGTGCTTCTCTCAGCACTCGAGGAGCTTTGGGGATTCACTCCTAGGCTGGGTTATATATAGGCTTCTGAGGACTGTCACCTTGGCAATATTACTATGTATTTTTCTTGTGTGTGCAGCATCAAAATACTCAGATCTACAGGTGCTGCAGAGAGATCGGTGATTTTCACCTGTAAGAGTGATAAACAGTCACAGGAAAGAAATGACTTGGAAAATTCCCCAGTGTCATTAGGTAAATCGGTTTCTGCGACTGCTTAGCCTAGATAATGTTCCATCCTCACACCTGACTAATAACCTGGCCATGCTGTTGGTCCCTGGCAGCCAGATCATTTAAATATTAACGCCTGAAACTTTGGTAGCTAGCAACAGATTCTCGGTTGCTTTGGTTAAGATGGCAGGTAGCCACCATCACATATCGAAGCAATTGCTTAATCTCTATCAATCTCCAGTAAAAAAATTAAATTAGCTTTTTCACTAATAAATTAGGCTGAAATATAAATCATTTACAGAGGATAAGCTCTACGGAAAATTAATCTTAAACTAATCTGGCACCTTTTCTGTGACATTATAAACTTTAACGCATAAAGTCGATCCCCCACCGCTGGGCGCTGTTCACAGGAAGCAGCTTGTGGTGGGGTATGTGACTTCATTCCAGCAGATTCTGAGGTAGAGGCTGTAATAGTTTTGTGTTGTCCCCTACTGTCTAGGTAATTACACATGCAGTTAGGATGTTCGCTAATAAACACTGGTCATCAGGCTCCGAATTACATTTTAATGAGGATATTTAATACTTCCCTTCTATAATAATAAGTTGTCTCTGTGCAAAGTGTTAACCTTAGGAATTCTAGTTATTTTTATTCATAATCTGGCTCAAGTGAGAGATAACAGCTGTGTCATGGTCCTGCTTACAGAGGTTGATATTCCGTTAGAAGTAAAAACTTGAATTGCCTTTTTATTAAAGCAAGGTGATACAAACGTACTGGCAGGTGCAGGCTACGAGAGAATAAGCTGTTTAGCAGCACGAACAGTAGCAGCTGTGCCTGCGGACCGTCTGGGTATTGCGCTGCTCCTCAGCTACGCGTACGAAGCTCTACAAAGGTGCTCCGCAGGCTTCAGTAGGCAGCTGGGCTGCTCCCTATGCGTGTGCAAGTCCTGAGCGGCCTGTGGACGCCAAATGGTCCAGTTTCACCCCGCCACCACTCCATAAAATACAGTACATATAAAATAATTCATTAACGTCTACATTTGAATATCCCCCATATCTCTACACAGTGTGTGCTAGGAATCCATAGGAAGCCCCAAGATCCCCAATACCACCTTATGAAGGAATGTAAAAAAAAATTTGAACTTTTCTTTCTGTTAAATAAAGCCTGAGACTGAGGTGAGGTTTGTGAATCGATTTCGGGTAGTCTGCAGGGCGTCTCCAGACAATCCTTCCAAAGTTCCCCAGTACCGCCCCAGTGGTCCGCCAGACTGCAGCCTTCTGACTGGCAGATCCATGTGAGCATGGAAAACCCACACAGGCCCTTCTGCTCGTTGTCGTATTTTCAGTTTATTCCTCACACACAGACGTAATAAAGGCGGAGCACTGTTGCCTCGCCGTCTCCCAGCTTGTGGGGATTGTGTTCGCTTAGGCTACCTCCAGCTATCCTGCTTTCATCCTGTTACGGCTAAAACACCCCCCAGCCCTGGACTCCTCCCGTATTTGACTGTGGTAGGGCGCAATGCTGGTATCTTCCCTTAAATAAGACGTGTTGCTACACAAATAGAGAGAAGGATTATGGGATGGATGGAAGGTGTCTGTGCAGTCACTCCCTGAATTATACTGCGGTTTTGCACAAACATGTGTTACTGCTTAATTATTGATTAGCAGACCTGTTTTCCCAACAGACAGAATTAGAAAGAATGATAAAATTAGAGTGAAAGCTTCTGAGTATTAACAAACAGGGTTTTTGCCATCTGACTAATAATTGGGATGGAAGAGTGCAGTCTGCCAGTAAAGGTACACCAAGGTGTGTTGTTCTGTTTGCATGGGATGCGATTTCCACTAAAAGGTGTTTCTAAAGGTGTTTTTACATGTAGTCCTTTTTAACTTAACCAAATTCAGTCCTTTGAAAGTGGAAAAAAAAGTGGACCAAGAGAAAAAGGAGTCAGTTCTTTTTGTGTTCACATTGTGAGTTCAATTGAAAGAGGAGTCAGCTCTTTTCTGGTCCATTTCCGCTCTGATGGGGCCTCAGTCCTCTTTCTGTTCACGCTGTCATTTCCAGCGGCCATGGTTCAGTCTGTTTATGTTTGTTTGAGCTTCCCAGTGCAATAGCATGTGATCTGTCTGTACTAAGCCTAGAGGGCTGAAATACAGTGGCGATAGGTGAAGCGAATCTGCCGCACTTTGTGTTTACAATGCGCAGGTTAAGTGAACCACACTGCGCACTTGAAGCGAGCCGAACTGAGAAAAGTGAGAGAGAAGTGAAGAGTTTGGTTTGTTTCAAGGGGGGCTGAGTTCGTTTGGAGTGTTCACAAATGCAGAGAAAATACTGACTAATTACTTTGAATTTGTTTTGAGGGCTGACAGGGACCGAGTGTGAAAATACCCAAATATACCCGCAGTTAGTAGCCTGTATGTACCGAGATGGTGCCCCTTGCCTTCTTTACTGTGTACGGGCTGGTTAAGCAGTGCTGGGAAGTGGATAGGTAGCATTTTTGAATGGCAGTAAAGATAATGGACCTTTAATTATAGCAAACACAGAGTGCCCTACTCCCAGATTCAGGCAGAAATGCATGCACACACACCCCCTGGGACTTACAGTAGACTGAGCACAGATTTCTCTGTACTGAAAGGCTCAAGCAGTTGTTACTATTCAGCGTCCCCATGGACTGTCCGTAAAAGTTGACAGATTAGTGATTGAGGCGTAGAAGGCACAGCTTTGTAAAGCTGCTTTCGCCAGTGAATTTGTGTCTCATATGTGTAAAA
This sequence comes from Isichthys henryi, assembly GCA_026776945.1. Taxonomy (NCBI): domain Eukaryota; kingdom Metazoa; phylum Chordata; class Actinopteri; order Osteoglossiformes; family Mormyridae; genus Isichthys; species Isichthys henryi. The sequence continues at coordinate 7,407,971 of JAODJX010000109.1, forward strand.
GAGTAAATGCTGGGCGCTATTTTACACTAAGACTTTTTAAGGTCCTGTTTGACACACGACTCTCTGAGCCCTGACATCCCCTCCCATCCCATCCCAGAGACTAACACCGCTGCCTCCGGAACGCTGGATTAATTAGCGAGCCCATGCGACACAGTAACGCCGTAGGTGTCCACCCTGCAAATCTGGCATGGCTGTCCGCCAGCGGAGCCGAACCTGCGTGACCCGCCTCCTTTCCGAGCAGAAATGTAGCTAAACAGATCTACTGGTTAATTTCACAGCAAATGAGAGTAAATCAGGTGAATATTTCAGTTGAGGAAATGTAGGCGCCACCTGCTGGGCATGCTGACTAACGTAGGTGACGCTGGCCGGCCATGTTCCCTCCCGCTCGGCTCCCCCCACTCAGCTCTGCCTCCATTCAATTTGCAGGTCAGCACCAAACTTGGCAGGTCTGTGCTATTTATACGAAGGTTCCTGTCATCACTTTGCTGATTTTTATTCCTTGCCTCCTGTATGTTTTTCAGGAGCAAAGTGAATTGGCTGTGGGAGGTGTAACCTGGGGCGGGGAACTAGAAGTTGCTACATCTGGCCAAGTTAGCCGGATGCATGTCATTTCTTTTGATCCTGCTCGTTGAATGCGAGCACAGCGCAGTAAAAGAATTGTGCTTGGGGATAATTAGCCCAGTTTATAACACTGTATTGGGGAAAATAAGCATGAATTCAGGTTTATTTCGAATGATCTGATCTGACACTTTTGAGATGAATGAGGAATTTAGCACGTTCACCGAGATCCCATTAGCAAAGTCTCGCTATTACCCGTTTCTTTTCTAGTTGAGCGTTTCAGGACGTCTTTCTGCCGCACCCCAGACCGAAATGTTTGTTACATTCTGCAGTGCCTGACTAAACGGTGTTGTCCAGAAATAAAGAGCTGTGGGGGGGGCATATGTCAGGAATGGATGGGTTCAACACACATCAGAGGGTGGGGGTGGGGTGGAGGGGGGGGTAGAAGAAAACTCCAGAGCCTCATGAAACAGTCAAGCTTGGCAAGGGGTATAAAATATATATTCTGGTGCTGGACCACAGCCCCCGGCAAAGGTTCTGAGTTTTCCTTTATGTATTTTGAAGCAAATCAAGCAAAGCGGTTCTTCATTCTCTGACAGAGGCTACTTAGAACTCCCCATCATCAAATAAGCCAGATCGTGAAGAGCGGGGGAAGTCAGTAAATCCCACAATCGTCTGCCACACGTGAGTTACTCGAAACAGGCCCACATGGGCGGGTTGACATGGAACACAGGGATCACCGAGTGACCCCTGCCCCCTCCCAGCCTTTTCACCGGACAGGCAGATAAACTCTTCGTGTCTGTCATTATCTTTCTGCCAGCAACCTTCCCAGAATGCCGTGCGGCTTCCTGTTCCAGTTATTCAGCAGGCATATCCAAGGGTAGCAGGTGGCGTGTGGTTTACTATGGCACTGAAAGCTGAGGGCACGGACTCAGCAGCAGCTGAGGCCTTTCACACACATTTCCTAACCCTTTGGTACACACTGGCCTGGTACAAACCGAACTATGAAGCGTGTAGAAGTGTAGCCCTGCATGACATCAGTGACTAAGTAAATAGCAAACAATACTGATACCCAGTGTCCTATAAATGGCAACTGTTAAATTTCTGCACCAGGGAAAAATCTTTTTTCCCATCCATCCATTTTTATCTATCCATCCATCTATCCTCCAGCCTTTTATCCTAGTCAGGCTTGCGAAGAGAATTAGATAAACAGATAAAAGTGCAATAAATTGCATCTCTTGCTGAATATAAATGCAGTCTCTTCTCCCTGCCATCCTCATCCAGGGGGTCTTTCCTGTCGTTAGGAAGGTTGCGCTTCCCTCAGTTTCATCACCGATGAACTCCTTGTGATCTTGTAAAATGCAGTTTACGGCCAGTTACGCAGCCCCTGCTTAATAGCCCAAGCTGTAAAATTGAAGAAACAAATAATTTCTGGTGAAATGTCATCATCCAGGCAAACGGGGAATTCCAAAACAGTTCAAATGTTGTTCCTGAGAATGATTCCAAATTTGACTTTGATTCTAAATTCCAAGTACTCTATTGAAGATATAAGCTCATAATTGGAATTTAAACAAACTGACAGAATTGGTTTCCAGTTTTTGTCTATACAGGTGAGAATGCAGTAGTAACACTTATCCCAGACAGGGCACATGACAAGTATATTCCTGCTTGTATTACAAATGCCCCCATGGTGTAGACGCTCAGGGCTGGTGTGGTGCTTTCTGGTCATTTATATTCCTATTTTCAGCCAAGGACGTAGTACAGTTAGCCATCTTCTGAAGTGCACTGGGTGTGCAACTCTACAAATGAATTTGTAAAATTAAGTATTCATAATTTGATAGTGGCTAATGAGGTTTGGCTTCCCAGAGTCAGCGCCCACACACAGAACAATCCTGCGATGGGCCGACACCTCACAGGCTGTGATAAAAAAAAGAAAGAAAAACAATCATCTATTTGTTTAGGTAACAATCGGCATTGTTTTAGCGGATTTTAATTTTGGGGGGTGGGTGTGGCTCAGCAGGTGAGGACGCAGGTCCCTGTGATCAGAAGGTTGCCAGTTCAAATCCTAGGCCTGACTGACTGATGCCACCATTAATCCCCTGAGTAACCCCCCCCCAGTTGCTCCAGGGGCACTGCACACCAGCTGACCCTGCACTGTGATCCCCCCCTCCAAGCTTGCATTAATCTGTATATATATCTTGGCATCTTGCGGAGAGCAAGATGAAGTAGGCAACAAGAGACTTTACATGAGAATCAATATCATTATTCCATAGATTAAGTAGCAGTCATAGCCCAACAGTAAGTGAGACTGTTCTTCCAAGTCCCTGAAGGAAGGACGTCGTCCTTGTTGTGGACAAAAGCATGAAGGAGAAATGGATTATGTAGAGTGGAGTATGGGCTGAGTGCAGATATGAGATGAATCTGGAAACCCTGCAGATTGTTCATTTACCCGTTTGCCATTTAATGTGTAAAAGGATGTGGAATGATGACACTCCAGATACACGCTTTGCGTATAAATACAAAGTCTCGTGTGTCTGTGGTGGCACAGAGGGGCATAGTGTGTAGGGAGGGCATGGCCAACAGGGGGAGCTGAAGAGCAGCACAGCCACGGGGTCTGTGATGGGCACTGGCTCATCCCCCCAAACGGTGGGTGCTGCCTGGCAGAGGAGTGAGTGGAGAGAGCAGTTCCCGCCTTGCAGGCAGCGTCCTACTTAGACACAGGCACGTGCCAATGCAGGGATATGGGTATGTGAGCATTACCCAGCATGCTGTGCGGGGGAGGGAGCGGGCCATCACGCGGAACCACCTGTGGTTAAGGAGGGGACATCCTCCTGGTCGTGTGCCCCATGCACCCCGCCACGTTTCAGGTCAAATCTGTCTTTGGCTCCAGGGTTTATTCAACCTCCACCCCATCTGGGTCAGATGACCTGGGAATAGCGGCATTGCCCGTTATATGCCATCACTGTGACTATTTGTGGCTCTGGCCTCAAAGCTGCCCTCTGGTGGAGGTGCGGGGTGCATCCCTGCCCCCACTGAGGGATTGTGGGATAGTGTGTAGCCCATTACCAGCAGTCTGGAATTAAGGAGCAGATTAATGTTGATAGAGGGGAAGATGAGTAGATGGAGCAAACTGGGCGGCAGTCCTGCTTTGGGGTACTGCCGAAAGAGCCTCGACATCCCCTCTGGAATGCAGGAGAAATCTGGCCAAATGCCCCAGATGATTTACCTTCTTCTATTCTATTTGCACTTCCTTTGTCCTCGCTGTGCCCCCATGTGTTAAAGAGAAGAGGTAATTGGTTCCGATAAGTTGTACTGAAGAGTAGAAAATGAACGAAAATTGACTACAGACTGGAAGCAGAGGAACAGGAGTTGATGGGAGTGTTAACAATGTGAAGGTCGCTGCAGCATTTTCTCTTTTACACGTCCTTTTTTTTCCTGGCTATGGCTTAATCAGCGTTGATGGAGCATGTGTGTGTGTGTGTGTGTGTGTGTGTGTGTGTGTGTGTGTGTGCGATGCAGTGAAGTGCTGAAACACCTGTGCTTGTGTTCCTGCACGTCGTGTGTTTGTACCCTAAGAACAAAGATGCCACAGTGGAGAGCTTCCATTTGCATATTAAAAACTGTCTAAAATGCATCAAACATCAACTTTCCATTAAAATTAATTTGCCAGTTTATTTGCATATTTTTGAGGGAAGTGAAGCAGGCATCTACATCTCTGCCTAATCCTCTTGCTTCCTCTAGATACTCCAAACTCTCCGATCCGGCGAACTGGCTCAGCATCAACACAACCAATGGGCAGATCATAACGATGGCCATGCTCAACCGAGAGTCCGTTTTTGTGAAGAACAACATCTATGAAGCCACATTCCTGGCAGCAGATAATGGTAAGCAATGAATGTGATATTACATACACGCACACAGACTAGCCAATATAAACAATATATTTAAACATTAAGAAAATGAGAAACTTCGATAAACTATCGATACGGACCATTGATAGGGATGAGTAGTGGTGGCCTGATGGTTAGGGCAGCACACTTGTAGTTGAAAAACTTCTGGTTTGACTCCCCAACCAGCAAGCTACCACCCGCAAGCACTGCTCCCCGGGAGCTGAATTAGCTGCCCCCTGCTATGTCATGATGTCACATATGGGTTAAATGCAGAGGACACATTTCACTGTTGTGCAATGTGTGTCAACACTGATCTCCAAATTCTATAATTTGATAGCATACATCAGCTTATCACACACAGCTGTGCAATGTTGAGCAGATGATTTCCAGAGAGGTGCTTTGCAGATTAACAGGAGAGTTTAGTATAATGATCTACTCATATGATTGTGATCCAGAAACATAGTTTTTCTGTCTTGATTTCAACAGCATGGAATGACGTGGTGATTTCTTTTGTCTAACCAAAGCACAATCTGGGCAAACAGGCCATGGTGCATTATCTGACTCCAGTGTGGTGTAGGGATGTGATGAATTGATTCTGATACTGATTGATAGGAAGCAGGAGATGAACAGGGCTGCCCATAAGGGGGGAGAAAGGTGATGGGTGGCAGACACTCGGGTAACAGTCCATAAGGGGGAAAGGCGTTACAGAAAAAAGGGATTGTTATGTAACTTAATGAATAAGGTTCGGATCAGGACCTGCACTGATTATTTATAATCAAAATTGGGTTGAAAAGAAAATCAGTGGTATTGCTATTGTTCAATTACTTTGACTGAAAAATTCATGTTTATTGAAATCTTATTTTTATTAAAATATCGGTCATCTCCGAGTCGTGCAAATGTATATCGATTTCATTTCCAGTCTAAATAAAATGAAAAACAATCATGTAAGTAGACTTTAGATTTTTAAATATAAACAAATAATCAGCCTTCAAAAGCCTAATAAAATCTCGAGTACCATTTTCAAACACATAATCTAAGTTTCCCAGAACTTTCATTAAAGGATAAAAACCCCAAAGCCACAGCATACATGTAGCCGTTTCCCTGAGGGGGATGTGACTCGCAGGATCCTCACTGCTGAGGACCCAAGTGGCTGGATCAGGCCGAGGGGACGTCCACGTAACACCTGGCTGCGGCAGATGGATGGTCATTTAAGGGGGATGGGACTGGACCACATGTCGACCTGGGGGGTTGCCAAGGATCCCGGGGTGTTTTGTTGTGTGGTGGGGGAAGCAATATGCTATACCAGTGCATGCTCCCCAGTCTGACCTGGAGCGGCCCTGAGGGCAGTATGGCTATGGAGAGTCTACGAAAAGCAAATATATATGGTAATCTAAAAGGTTGCTGTGTGTTTCTTATATGTCAGTTTGTTTAAAAAATATATATTTTTATATTTGTAGAATCTAAGATGTGTACCTGTACCACGCGAGGATCTACAAGTTAGATTCTCCATCCATCCATCCATCCATTTTCCAAACCGCTTATCCTACTGGGTCGCGGCGGGTCCGGAGCCTATCCCGGAAGCAATGGGCAC
>JAODJX010000109.1:7422119-7433597 GCA_026776945.1 Isichthys henryi
CCTGCCCCATCCCACCCCATTCTGAACCCAATACACCCCAACCAGCCCCCAACCACACGTTCATCCCAAAAGACTCTACAACACGGGGAAGTAAAACAAAATTCAGTGATAGTTGCTGTTCAGTCTGCCTTTTTGATGGTGGCAAACAAAAGAACCTCATTGGAGTTTTACAGATAATAGTGATTTGTTAGTGGGAGCTAATCAGTGTTTGAAATAGGACCATCCAGACTAAGACAGCCAGCCTGTAGGGTGTAAAGGTGCAAACCGTATCTCTGTCGCTTTGCACTTCGTGCTTCTGGTAACAGAGCATAGGTGCAGGTCTCTCCTTTTGTAAAGGCCTGAACTGCTTTCTAAAAAAGAAAAAGGAGGATGGCTTTTTTCTATAGAAAAAGTGTGTTTTTGGTATATCAGTTAGAAAAATGCATGACCTGCTACCCTTAAAAGGTCTCATTATAGCACTGATAACTGGTCAGACTGATGAAGAAGGTCTGAGAAGAATCACACTTTAACGGGACAATGGGACAAATGTACGATAAAATTTCCAAACGTTCGGAAGACCCTCCAGAATAGCCTTTTAGCGGATTTGCAGCAGGGTCGATAGCTTCCTCTCACGGCTGGTCGTTCCCATCTTCGACTGCTTAACGGATATTTGGGAGGTCGTCATACGGAGTGAATCGATTTTATATACCGCTGTTGACACGATTTTTGTTTTTCGCCTTCTGAACTCACCAAGCGAATGTCCCCTTCTGTTCTGAGGCAGCCAATAACTTATGTTTGGCACCGGTGACGGAATTCCCTCATCTGAAATGCTGGTTGCACACAATCGAAAAAGCCGTACCTTACCGTCAGAGTTAAGCTGGCCCTAGTCATTGATAATGTCTGTCACAATGACTATAGTGCCCATAAAGAGCCATTCTGTCCTCTTGCAAGGACCACAATACCCATGAATAGCCATTCTGATGATTAGAGCTCAACGTCCTCAGTGAGCTGTGGTGGAAACAAGACTAAAGCGCTTTAACTATATTATATGCAAATTCTTTTCATGCGTCTTTCAGTTTTCCATTCCTGTGGTTATGTCCACTCACCCACTCACCCGCGTAAGATAACTTCGGGAGGGGGGAGTTCTCTTCGTAAATGCCCTCCTTCGTTCTGTTTTGAGCTCTGCTCTGGGGGCAGACGGAGGGAGGGTGAGCGAGAAGCCGTGACCGAGCGGGATCGGGAGCTGTCGTACGCCGACCCGACCCACGGCCGTCTTCGCCTGATTTTCGTGAGTTGTTGTTTTGTCTGTGTGTGACGTGTTATATACAGTAACGATATGGGGGAGGAGTGAAAAGTGTCATTTCGACTGGAGACTCCCATGGAAGCCCCTTGTTGGCTGTGGTCGTTGAGCTAAGAAGATTCTCATTCCGGCACAGTGGTTTCAATTAGATTGATGAGGAAATAGGGGGTTTTATTCCACCAGCAGTTTATCTGCAAATTAAGCAGATGATTAATCCCCGGAGATAATCTCTTTAGCTAAAAGGACCCTAAATCACCAATGAGAAATGGGCAGACTCTCGCCATTAAGGCAGAGCCCGGTTTTCGCACCAGTGCTGTCCTGACCTCCTTCTTCATAATTCTACTTTTTTCACTGAAACAGACAAAAATGTCTGACGGAGCAAGACGAGGGGGTACGCTGAATGGGTATTGTGGAGCTCAGGGGAAGCTCCCAGCGGTCTTAAAGGGGCGCCTTAAAAAGTCTGGTTAATGAAGAGCCACAGGGGCAGAGCTGGGTGAAGCAGGGACGTCGCTGTGGTACGACAATGCCTCGTGGTAGCTAAGCAACGGCGTGCCACGGCATTGTCACCGCGAGCACCGCCAACACAATCTTATCGCTCCTTAACAGTTCAGCGGTTGTGTAACAGACAGGGAGGCAAAAGCAAGGCTGATAACACTGCTTGATGGCTTTTTGATATATTCTTTTTCTTTTTTTCTATGATGCAGTGTATTTTAATGCATGTACTGAGTAAATAGTCGTTTTCATATATTATTTACGTCTTTAAAAAAAAAAAAACGAACCATGGCGTGTATATAAACTTTTTTAGACAATCCATTAGCGGCTTTTGTACTTTTTTGTACATTCTCTCAGCCATCCTATGCAGTGTATTGTTTCGTTGTTCACTCTAATAGCTACCATCAGTTCCCAAAAATACATTTGAACCTGAAGCTACATGCTTATCTGTCGCTATACTATACACTCTCTTATTGTTGAAAGTAGTGGCACAGAGATAGTGGATCGTCCAGAACCTCTAAATACACAGGTAAATTTAGTACCCGTGTCTACTTTAAATTCAGTGCAGACAGGTATCTGCAGCTCACTTCACTACAGCAGCAACATGCTGTGTGTGAAATCTGTCCCCAGGCCATGGAAGAGATAGTATATCGCCAGGTAGGCATTGAACATTCCTCAGAGGAGTGGTCCTCTTTCGTTTTAATTGAGCCCCTCTCTGACAGTAAACTGTCTTTATTAAGTTACCGACCTGCCCCAGAACACGCAGTAAGGATTGCGTAAGCCTTAATGAGTTCAAGAAGAAGCTTGTGTTAATTAACTTCCACCCACTATATTTCTGCCTGTGTATTTGACTTTTATCTTGACCCTATAAAATGTGTTCAGTGTTACTTGCATTTCTGTGCTTTGCTGAAAAATACAGATTCTGTGGTTTCCCATGATCTTTTATAATACCTTGCTTGACCTTTGCAACCATGCTTTTGCAAGGAAAATATGCTTTGATTAAGAAGTACCTCATTAGGCAAATACATATATGCATTTTGTCTGAAGCGAATCAGTAGATGAGAGCCTTTCTCTCATCTCTCAGCTCATACCTTGCACCATTTATTAGGAAGTCAGCAGTTAAAAGGTCACGTCTGCTTAACTAACTTTGTTGGCAAGAGTTGAGTAAAATTGTCTTATTATTCATACATTCAGTTTCAATAATAACAGCTTTAATGACCATGGAGGCTAGACGTCTCCAGTACGTCTTGCCCTTCTCAGGACAAAAACATTACTGACCATTTCCCAATCGAAATATGAGTCTGTCAGCTCTCCCATTCTTAATACGACTGAACACGAAAAACAAACTTGCAATTAGCAGCAAACACGAATCTGAGAGATCAAAGTGCTGAGTGAGTTTCTGCATTGAATGCCACTAAGGTCCTCTTTCATGTCACACTAATGCTGCGTTCTGTTTAAACTCGTAACTCGGAAATTCTGAGTTCCTAGTCCGAAATTTCAACTGGAACTCCCCCTGAATTCCTACTTGGAATGTTGGAGAAACCTACATAACCCAGATCTCAGAATTCAAGATGGCCACGCCTTTTATCAACAGAAGTTAAAACTGTAGTTATGTACTGTGTATTAGCATTTACGTCTTATTTGTGGCCCATTAAATCGTTGTTCACACAGTACTGTCCAACCACTATCTGTGGACATGTTGCTACAGTGTTTTTATGCGCAAAATACCACATAATGTGTTGTTATGAACTGATACTGCTAACAATGGCTAACAATTAACCGGGCTAGAACTGGGGCCTTTTAAAGAATGCAGGATTTCTTGCTTTGCCGGATTTAACTTAGTTTGGGCTAAATGTAAGTGTACGAAGATAAACGCCATTTAAACTGAGGTAAATTAAACCCGATAAATTATTGCTTCTTCATATGGGTCCCTGGAACTGCTAAATGGCTTCCCAACTTGCTGAACTGGGAAGTAGTTAACTCTAGTGTGACTCCAGTCAGTCCCAGCTCCAACATCTAACCACCGTAGTAAATGGAACACAGTATGATATCGATGTTTGTGTTATCGGAGTAGGGTGCCATGTCAAACAATTACCCTCCATCTATTGAACCAAACAAGAGCCATAAAGAACTTGACTTTTGCAGGAAAGGTGTACAGGTTAAAAACTCAATGGAGTGAAGGTGGCATCTTCAGAAAGCTTCCTGTGGTATGAAAGAAAAAAAAAACAATCTGGGTAATGCCACACAATAGTTAAAGAAGTAAGCAAGTTACTAGCAAATACATAATTAATGAAATACAGATATAGAGCCACAGTCCAATAGTATGGTAGGTTCCTTAGAATTAATCTTGGGACGTAAGAGCTTGTCTAACAATGAAATCAGACTCTTTATTTGAGCACCCGTGCAAACACGTTTTCTCATACTTTATCCTGATCATGAATTCCAACACAGCCAACTCCCACCTTGACATCTCACCCCAGTACACAGTAGAGACATGCAAGAGTGCAACACATCACCCCCCCCCCCCACCACTACAAATGATACGGTTCGCAGACTGAGACAGCCAGGGACTCACCTTCCCTGGTGGCTGAGGTCAGCCAGAAGGAAACTTGCTCTTTAAAGTTTAAGAAATTGCCTAATTAGAGTCACCCAATGTTACTCACTTTTGTGTGTACAGTACATAATGTAGTAATTGCTTGAAGCTAAAAGATCAAGTTAGGCAAATATACATGTACAATTGGAGCTTTTTCTGCATGTGTCTTTTTATAATGGACAAAGTAATTACATAATTATGATCATACTGGAAATTGAAGAAGAAGAAAAAAAAAGACGTGTCAACCCGCATGATCGTGGTTGTTTTCAGAAGAAATTCTGAGCTGTACCATACTGACATTAATATAAAAGAAAACTAACGAACATACAAGTAAAAAAAAAAAAAAAACACAATCATTGCACAGTTAACAAGTTACAGACTTTTTTTTGTAAACTGTCAACAGCACAAATATTTTGTATTGTTGTTTGTATAATTTTGTACCAAAAAATTAGAAAAAAAAAAAGTATAACAAAAAAGGGAAAGAGTTTGTTTCAAGCGTGTGTTTCTAGTGCCACTGCAATCTTGGTTCCAAATACATAAGCAGCCTTGCTGATTGATGGTGTAAAATAAAAGCTGATGTGGTGGCTTGACACCAGGTCTCTTGTGTTATAAATAAAGTCCCCTCCTTTTAAAATCCTGCCGTCTCCTGACTTTCTTCCGGCTTCTCCAATGAAGGTGTGAATCACGCAGAGACAGCAGAGGCAATAGTCCTCTTCACAAATGCCTCGGACCATGTCGCCGATGCCTTTAAGTCTCCGTCTCTAATTTAGCACTGATAGCCCTGTTTGAGATTGAGACACGCAAGACGTAAGCTCCACGTGAGGTCAGTACTGCTGGCTCTGTCGATATTTCTGCCATTTGGCCACAATTTCATGAAATAAGTTAAATGGGAATTAGAAGTTTCGTGTTGGGGGGGGGGGGGGGCAGGGCCCTCCAGTTTGTTAACTTGGCCTGTGGTTCTCCATATATTCTGTATCACCACCTACATCCACACATGCACATAAAATTTCTGTTCTAAATTTACTACCATGCCTATCTGCATGTCTCTAAATGCTATTTCTATACCTCAAATGACCCCACAACACTCTCTACCAACAGACCTACTCTAGTCAACTCCATGTAAGCCAACATAATTTCTACACAATAATTAACTGCAGCATTCCTCAAGGGTCAGGCAGAGGACCTACACTGTGTCTACAGTGCATGAGACAGTGCTGACCGGACTACAGTGAAGGAGTTTCTCTGAATAAAGGACACAGCCTGGGGGTAAGTCTGTCATTTTGCTGCATTGGCTTCTGCTCCAGTGAGAAGAGCATTTGTTATGCAAGACGAACAGCACAGGCCCAGTTGATAAATCGACTGGGGTCAAAACGGGGCGTGATAAAAGCATTTCCTACCAGCAACACGATAGCATGAAAAAACTCAGTGGACACTTCACTAACCCTCATACTGACAGTCATAACGAGGTGTAACCATTGGACGACGCCATGAAATATGCTTCAGAGAAGATAAGGGGCAGCACTAAAGCAAAGTCCTCAAACTGTAGTAACAGGAAACAGCATAAAATCGGGGGGAAAGAAAGCTGTTGTATCTGCTCTTATAAAAGGGTGCAATTCTAGCCCATAGGTAACCCTGAAATCAACTGACATTGATTTTTGGATACCTCAGTACCAAAAGCCGAAGTCAACACCTCGACATGATCTCAGTCATGGTTTGTCGTGGGTAGTATAGCTAAACTCAGACTTCTGAGTGGCCCCAATGTGATACACTGCTCTGTCAGACAGTACTTTACACACAGCCCTAAAACCACATAAAATAATGGTTCATCCAATAGAATTCTTTCAGGTTCTCTCCTGCCAATTACAGGACTTCCCCATATGAACCCATACACAGCTTGCAGAGCAAATGTCTATGATACACACTGCTGGGTTGCTATTTAAATGCACCAGAAGATGCTAATTAATTAAAAAAAAATTTTTTTTTTATGTTTTTAAATTCTCAATGTGAACTGTAAGACTGGTATTAAGCAAGGACATTGGTGTGTACCTTCAACACTGAGCTATTACAGCAGGAATACAGTTAGCTTGTAGCACTAAGCTATTACTGCTCAAGTAATCCCTTAACCTGTAGGCATCTGTAGGCAGAGGTGGACATTTCAGATCCAGAACGTTAAACTCTAGACCAAGACTTTGTTTCAGCCAACCAACTGAGTATAAAGACTTACAGTCACAGAGGACTCAACTGGTTGGGTGAAACAAAATCTTGGCCTGGAGTTTCTACTTTCTGGGCTTGAAATCTCCACCTCTGTCTACAGGTGATCACAACAATGAAATAAACGGTAATATAAATATTCCAAATGTGACAGAATGCTACAAGAACCAGCCACAATAGCTTTAAGGAAACAAAAAATCAGTCTAAAAAATTAAATAACAGTAACATTTTATTGCCTTTATTATGCATTACACCCATATACTGAACTCTACTGTATTCAGAGATGGAAATTTTATGTACAGAAAGTGAAAACGCAGATTAAGATTTTGTTTCAACCAACCAGTTGAGTACACTGTGATTGTGACTCTATACTCAGCTGAGTCTGGGTTTATAACTTCTGGACCTGAAATTTCCACCTCTAACTATACTTGACTATGTGCATAAAGCAAGGCTCTTATGGAACATCTCCTGTACTTTGAGACAGTAAAAACTGTCCTCAAACTGTAGTAACAGGAAACTTAGAAAGCAAACCCAGTTGCGGATCATTCTCTGACCTCACCCTAATGTGAGTTGTTTCTAATATACAACTTCTTGTATTTCCATTCTCAGTTGCATTTCACTTGTCAGTTACGCGTGTGTCAGGCACAACGGCAGACGCTGAGAAACGATGACGGACTTCGACAAATGCTGCAATACCTGAAGATGAAAAAAATGCACATAATAAGAAATTCGAACGGACTGACCTATAGCTTCTTTGTCTCCATTTGTCCAAATGTATTTAATCCAATTACTGAAACTCACATTGATTAAGGGTTGATGTAATAGCCACACCTTCCGCTGCATATAGACAATCTCCTTACAAAGTATTTATCTGTGTTTTGCTGCTCCTCAAAAATAGCTGCCAAAACCTATTTTCCAACACACCTTCTTACTCGTATAAATAAAGGTGCCGTCCTTGAAGAGGCACCCACAGTAAACGTTAGTCTCCTGTACTGTCAGGAATAGTACAGATACCTGGCATGAGCGTGTAGACGCAGGGTGCTTCCTGTTGACATCTCTGCTTTGGGGCGGTGAGATGTCAGAGCAATCTAGCTACCGGCCTCGCAGCCTGGCACGCCACTGCCAGACGTATGCTGCCTCCTCCACCTCTTGCACCATCTGCACGGAGGAAAAAACACACAATCATAGGAGAAGCTCTTGCACTCCCCCAGGCCCATTACCACACTTCTCATTCATTATTCAAGTGTTTCACTGGGCCGCAGAGTGTCGATTTAGCTGCACATGGCACCCGATGACCCTCCACTTCATAGCAAGGCAGGTAGACATGGGAGAACGTTGTGTCATTTCCTGGGGATACTTTGTTCTGGTCGTCTGCTCATTAACAAACATTAAAAACCGTTTCAAATCCAGGCAACTTACTGACCTAACCTCAGCATGTTATCCTGGTTTGCAATAAAAACAGATCTATCAGACATACAGAGACAAAAGTTCAAGTTCAGTGCTCTGTGTTTCATGTTTGTCATTGTATCCTTTTTAATTAACGTGCACACAGTCTTTGACCTTCCCCGTGACGCCATTAAGTTTAAATGTCACCACAACTGCTAATCTTCATTACAGACCGATTCTGTGACTAGGTGATCTCCGTCGTCAAACCGTGCCATTTCGAAGCTATCTTCTCCAGTCATCCAAGCATAGCAAGCCCATTCTTCCACATAATTTGATAGAAATTAAGAATTCACTTTCTGTTGGAATTACAGCTCAGTTTGGGTGTTAATTATGAGAAATCAATAACAAAAATAAGTCATTCTGCCACTGAGACGCAAAATCTTTAGCCAGGTAAACATTCAAAGGACATTTCTGTCATACACGGAGTCCTCCATTCTGAAGAACAGGCCTTTTATAGCAGTGCAATATCTTCCTGCTATTGAAATACAGTAAATGATTTTACTGAGTAACACACTGCTTCAGCAGAGGCAGGACTTGTGCAGAAGGGGAGATAAAGTCAGATTCACAAAGTCCTGCAACTTCACTGCATTACAGATGGCACTGCACACCTGGGGGGGCACTATTGCTTACCTTCACGCCAGTGATCACATAGGTATTCACAATGTGTTCAATCTACCTTTGACTCTTTTTCTACACACTTATAGAGCTTTCTCTCCAAAATTTGGTCTTCTGTACATTAGCTTTGCATAATGCTTGTGAAATCTATCTTCCTAATAGCTATTGAAAAAGAGCCCCTCCTATGAATGCCACGCCCCCTTAAACGCAACAGTGAAGGACTTAGGGAGAAACGGCGTAAAATATATAATAAAAGACACTCCATTGAGAAAATACGAGAGGGACTGGGGGTCTCAGGCATTGCAATGCATTGAAAAAAAAATCCTACCAGCTTGCAAGCCATTTCATTTCTGAAAGCTCCTGTTCACTATAAAAGAAAAATAAAACACAATAACTGCAGAATGCTACTGCTTAATTATAACACTCAAGCCATGCATAAGTAGGTTTCATTAGAAAGTAGATATAATCATATCTGTATGGAGAGGTACGAGGTTTGAATCCATCATAACATACGAAAAGCAAGCGATTTCCTTCACTGCTGGGCTATATTTTATTATTGATTTATTTATCGGAGGCAAGTCGGTGTACTAAGCGGCTGCGTATTTGCTTAAGCTGTTCTGGAGATACAGAGTACAAGGCCCTGGCCAGCTTCTGCTAATCATCCCGGAATGAGCTCCATCAGTTTTCTCCCCACAGCATCTGCTGCAGACTTGATCTCTTCAAACAATCTTAGACACCATCCTGAGATTACGCTGAATGAGGAGACACGCGAGTGGGTCAGGCTGGGCAGGATTAAGCGAGTAACAGTGTTCCTCCGGTAGGCAGGACTGCGGATGGAGAGGCAGGGCTGACAGAATGAGTACTTTTTCTTTAAGGGGAGAAATGATAACCGCCACTGCATTTGGTATTAAAAAGTACCTCCAAAAGTGTTTTGTTTGAGGGAGTAAATAGCTGAAATCTGTAATGTATAGATGGCTGAGCCCAGAGAGGGAGACAAAAATCATTCTGTCCTTTATTTAAATCCCATACTTCCCTGCATGACTCAAATGCAGCAACGACACCAGTTCCAGAACTAGTTTATTTTTTATTTTTTTGCGAAATCAGGACCCCGTCCACATGAAGACATTTCAATAATCTGGAGTCCTGAGGGTATTGCAGTAATGGGACAATTCCATCTACCAGTGAGCATTTAAACTCCAGTGATAAGAGGCGGAATATGAAACAGCAGCGCTGGAAAACAGCAGGTGACACTCGAATCCGCCAACACACTTGCACTTCAAGTAAAGTGACTGCTAGAGATGGAAAGTGAGGAGTCAGGAGGAAAACGATCGCTTTCTTTTTCATCACGTTATTTTGTTTTTCTGCCTGCCGTCAGGCATCAGCGAGACCCTTTACCTGTGACTGCTCCAAACAATCAGCAACTTGCTCCACGTCACTAGCTGGCCCGCACCCCGAAACTCACAGGAACAGAATGTGGAATTCATTTCTTACATGTTTCAAAATTTAGGAAGAAGAGACGCTTCTAGCAGAGTTTCCCTGACAAATATAGATCTTAAATATTTGCTCTGCTTATAAAACCTGAAGAGGAACATTATTCCAAAAGAAACAAAGTTATGAGAAAACATCTGCAGAGGAATCCAGTTCAGCGAGCATTACTTTTATTTTTAATGGAAGCCAATTATCGCTATTAACTGTTGTGGGCAATTAGACAGCTTGCTTCCTGGGCTATTAACACAATTTACTTTTCATTAAGAACATCAAATCAAGGGAAATTACGTTTGTGAATGGCCATGGATTGCACCACCCTGCTACAATTTGTCATCATCTGCTCCAACTTGTAAAAAGAGAAGATCTATTTTCGACATTCAACACCCGGTGCGTGACTTGAAATGCAGGAAACCTCCTTTTTTTCTTCTACATGGTTTCCTTTTTTTTTGGTAAGGGATTGTATTCAGTTTTGTACTCATCAGTCTCCGGAATGGATTAGAGGTTAGAAAGCAAACACCGGCAACAATGTGTTGCGTGTCTGTTGACATCAGAGATCAAAATTGAAGGGAGAAGCTGTGGTGTTGGATACAGACACATCCTCTCTCGTTAACCCCGCTTCTACAGAGCACCGGGGCGGATCGCCTGCAAGCATCCTGCCTGCAAGTGCCTATTAAGAGGACAACAGACAATTAACCCCAGAGTCAATACTTCCCAGGTTCAATGCCCATTATAAAGTCATTCAAGTATAAGAGAGACATTGGTGATTTGATGATGGTCGATGGTACCTAACCAGGTGAAATGGTCAAAATTCTTTAGCTCAGCCTTTGGTCTTTGTCACCAGAAGTGCTGCTTCACCAAGCAGTCATCAAGCACTGGGTCATAGACCACTCAATTAACTAATAAACAAAGCCGGTTCATCATGCAGTGCTTGCCTAAAGGTCAGTTTACATTAGTTAATTGAATCAAGAACACGATATAAATCGCATCGTAATGTCCCTTGGCAACACATAGCGTTCCACAGTAGAGGCTAATTCCCTCTCCAGTTAGCTGCCCTCTTGCCCCTACGATGAGGCTGCAGACGGATACGGGGCTGTCAGCGCCAGACTCTGCAGTTTAAAATAGTCTTTATAAAACAGTCCAATAAGAAATTGCCTTTAGGAATCTGCTGAGGAATAAGATGTTTCACAGCACCGTTGCCAATGGGTGAGAAGAAATAGAAGAGGAGCTCTGTTTACTGACATTCTTCTCGTGGTTGTACTCATTGAGGCTCAATGACAGCATAGATAGATAGATAGATAGATAGATAGATAGATAGATAGATAGATAGATAGATAGATAGATAGATAGATAGATA
>JAODJX010000109.1:7433697-7446868 GCA_026776945.1 Isichthys henryi
GATAGATAGATAGATAGATAGATAGATAGATAGATAGATAGATAGATAGATAGATAGATAGATAGATAGATAGATTCGTAACTCTACTTCACCTTAGTATGTTTTTGGACTGTGGGGGGGGGGGTGCTAACCCTCACCCTGCCCCCTTTAATTTATCTCAAAGTGACTTTAACTCCCAGCACAGGCTTGGTGGAGAATTACAGCTATTCTGACTGCTTGCCTTGTCATCATTATACATTCGATTGAAAGAATAAGAAGAATATCATTTATTCAGGAGTACATCAAAAAAGGTGATTAGAGACTGCAGTGTTCCACTAGCCTGGCAAACAGATGGTTTCTCGGAAATGTCCAAAGAACAGAACAGGTGAATGTCAGTACTAAGAACACAAAGACAGTCCCTGTGGTCTTGGCAAGGCCGGTCTTGGTAACTTGCCTGCCAAGAACAAACTTGGGGCACAATGAATCATGGGATTGGTCTTGTTCAGCGAGGATGCAACCGATGTGTTCTTCATATTTGCAGCGGAGCAAAATCAACATCCGAGCATTTTTACCGCCATCTATACTTGTGTCTTGGTATTGGAACTGGTCTTTGGCAATGGAAAATGACGTAAAATGAGTACAGTGGAACACAAGTACAGTCAAGTACACATAGTGGGATTCACACAATGTATCATACATGTAGCACAGCGAGGGCTGTAGAAATGGCCACGTGATCATGACTAGAATGCATTGCATCATGCTGTTAGACCTCCGCTTGTTTACATTCATATCATTTGACAGCAACGGTCACCTGAGCCTCTATTGCCATTACATTGTTTCCCTATTATCATTTCCCCAAAGAGAAAGCTGAATATCTATGATGATGAAATGAATCAAATGCGCTAAAATAAGCATGCAAAAACAAATATGCCCAATCTGTTCTACAAGCTCCTCTCCTCAATACAGGAAAGGAAATGCCAAACGTATCTCAGCCACTGTACTCCTTCACTCATTACTTTTCTGATTACATTACAGTGTTACTACAGTGTTCATTTCTGCTGAACAGCTCCATCTGTGCAACATGAAGCAGGATAGTCAGTCCGCAGTTCATCACAGGTGGGAATAAGTGGCCAAACGTAAATGTTCGAACAGCTAATGCAGACGGTGATGAACTCGGCGCGTCCTCCAAAGCACGAAACACTGCTTTTACTTTGAGTAGACATTACATTTAATGTTTGAAATATCGGTAGGGTTTTATGGATCTCAACTTTAATAAAATTAAGATATTATTATTCTCAGTGGTAAAGAGAAATATGAAAACCTACCACTTGAAATGTCACAAGCGTTGCAGACTAAAAACTAATAGTCGGCTTTCTATGCTGTTTAAAATAGCCCAAGTTAGTTTTCAAGTTTTGTTCAGATTGTGTTTGATCGGGAACACAAAACATCTGCCATGACATCTAAACAAATATCCTGACCAGTGGGTTTACAAAAGGAAAAAGTAACCTTTCGATGACTACATTTGGAAAGAGATCTAGATTAAGACAAACAGATCAAGCACCTCATTTTGATTATCTTGTTGGGTCTTCACTTTGTGTTAAAGTACATCTCACGCACCCTTGTTAATGACATGTTTCAAAAGCTCATTTTAATTAGACTACATGGTTAAACTGCATTGATTTCCATCTTGCTCAATTTACCTTGAACGGCATTTCTTAACCTAACAATTAATCTGACAATTAAAGGTCCGCGATTCAATGTTGTTTCCTGTAACTTAAATAATTATTTATTCCTCCTGCTGTCACACCAACATGCACAAACAAGGATAACAACACTGGCATTAAAAAGCATTAACATTCACATTTAGAATAAAACATTCTACCATAGATGGATAATGAGGCATGTATACTCCTGTGGATACTCAAACTAGAGAGCGAAACCCCCCCAGGCAATGCCCACCACTGTCATCACGCACCACACAGAATGATTTTTTTCCTTGAGGATTCACTAAATTGAAAACACTTCAGGACATCTCGCATGCGGAGCAAAAGCATTACTTTTGGAAGGAAGAACCTTCCAGAAGACTTGTCTCGCTGACTCTTTGCTGTGGACCAGGCCTGAACTGCAGTGAATCCGCAACCATTTAAGCTTCTTGGATTCAGCTGAAATGCTGTGAAGTTCATATGTTTCAGTTGTTCCATTTAAATTTTTTCTGCCAAACAATCCAGTTTTAAAAGCTTGCTGGTAGGGACATGCGAGTGTTTAACCTTTAGAGGGGTGTGGCTCCATGCAGGTTCCCTGGAGACAGTGACCTTCCCCGCAAGGATCATGGCGTGTAAGAAAATCCAGTGCACTTGGTTTTTTTGGTAGCCTAAATACAGTGATACAAAATGACATCATGTTCACTACGTCTGAAATAAAGGCTCAGATACCGCCGTGTACTGCTGTGAAGTCAGACCATGTTTTATTGCTTTTGTAATTAGACTTTGGTAGAACTGCAACTCTTTGATATTGAAGCCTTATAGAAAAGCAAGCAATACAGAACAATGGTAACATGGCAAATCTTAACTGGCCAAAAATCAGGCTCTGTAGGGAAGTTGTTTAGAAGACATATATATGTGTATATCAGAAATGGAAGGTATGCATGCACAGGCCAGTTCAGCAGGTTTTCACTTAGTTCAAGTGGAATTTAATGTCAGTATTGCAGGCAGGACCCCGCACTGCACACATATAAAGAAACATGAGAATTTGGAGATTGTGTTTTCTGAATGGAGCTCTTTCTAATTAAAACACTCATAGATTAAGGTTGACACAAATGGAAAATCCCACCAGTCTCAGCAAATTGCAGAAGGTGATTAGGCCTGTTGATACAGCATTTATAAATAGTTACAGCTAGAAACATTAAAATTGCCAACTAGGTTAAGTAAACGAAACTGAATTTGGTTACTTATAAAAGGATATGGGATTATTTACTGGACAGCCATTCAACAGGTGAGTGACTGTAACAGATGGCTGAAGCTGTCAACCATCACCATTATTTAGCTTGTGTTTGCAACCGTTTCAATATTAAATTGGATATTTACTCTAAAACATTGCTGAGCTAAATCATTTCACCCTGGAAATACCACTCAAACAAAAGGAATCTGCATATGTGTACAGACAAACCTTCATCCGCAATCATTATCTAAACATTTTTCATAGTGTATGGAATATTGTTGAGAGGTTAGAAAACTGCATCTTGAGGCTTCTTCGGAAACTCAGCCGGACTCCTTCGAGGAAGTTTAACCCAACTCAGAAAGATCAAATGGGCTAAAATCCCAGTGTGGCCAGTCTGTCTGTTTACAGAGCAGTATTCCTCTTCGACTGGATCGCATCTAGAAATAAGACCTAAATACAGCAGTGCATTTTCACTCAATTTCCAATTGCATTACGCTATAATTTACCCAGTTCCACACTTTAGGCAATTCTGGGACTTCTACGTCAATTGATTTAGCATAATTAATTTATTCATGCCAGTTTGTTCTTTACACAGAAATGTTTCAAAAACTGCTGTGAAAAACGCAAACGGAGTCCGTAAACACTACAAATCTTTAATTAGGGCAACAACAAACCGTTACTGCTAATACTTCTTGGAGACGTAGGATAGTATAATTTATATCCAAACTCTATTCTTGGTTTAATCTTATACCAGCGTGCTGACACCGGGGGGGTAAACAGACGGCCGGCGGTCTGCCGCGTTGCGGGCGTCACAACAGCGCCTCGCTGTGGATGGTTTTCGCAACAGCATCAACGGCATCGCCTTCAGTACTGATTTTAATAAGGGGCGCCGACTCTTCGTCCTCGGTATTTCTCAGGCCGTCTCATGTGACGAAATTATCTTTATCTAAAAGCGCATTTGGTGCCAATGTGTTCCGCTTCGGAACCAATGCTGTGTGATAATGAAAACGACTGGGAAAAACTGAAAAACATCTGTGCACGTGAGCTGGAGCGCATTCCTGACAGACGTCCTTCGTAATAGATGGACACTTGGCATGCACACTGCAGCCTGCGATTTGTACAATCCATAAAAAGAGATGTCTAGGTAATTATGTTTGTCATGATATATTGAAAGCAGGAATAGAGAGCTAATCAGAATGCCTGACAGCTGCGGCGTACAGATGCTATCAGACCTCTTGTCCAAGACTATAAAACGAAAGCGGGTCATTTTAACAGGTAACAGCTGTTCGTGGCTAATTTGTTCAATTAAGGGAAGAGGCTGCAGGCACAACTTGCTTCAGGCCCAGGGGTGATCTATTAGGATGTAGGGACCACTTTTCTTCTGGATTCTGACAAAATGTACTTCTTTGTACCTTCTGACTATGAAGTACTTCAGTTTTGAAATGTCTAGTATTAATGTCATTTAATTATACACATATACTGGAAATAAAATCAGATTTAAATGCCCATGAGCTCATAGTACATGCTCGACCGCAAGGCAATTGGAGATCCTGGAGGACCAGTGACATGCAGCCAGGTCCACAGACCCCCGCATCTCCTCCACATCACGGAGCCCTTCTCCCCTCGGAAAGGGGCACATCCTGGTCCCCCTGGTGTGATCGGGGGGTAAACTACGTGATTAATTATTAGACACCTTTTTAAGATCGATTAAACGCGGCAAACGTCCATGCTGCTGTGTTTTAATTGCACCTTTTATGTTATTCAGTGCTGGGAACATTCCATTCAGTATTCTGCATGTTGGCTCCCATTTTGAACATTCAGTCGAAATAATTCTAAAAAGGTCTAATGTAGATATTGAATATAACGGGGAAAAGTTCGTATCAGAAGCTGAACCGTCTTTTCAATCCAAAACATATTATAGTATTTGGATATCCGGGAAAAATAAATAAATGCTACATCGTCCATTGCTTATTAATGCAGTAACCTACTTTAAAACTAGTGATTTGCTCCTTAACATTCACTGTAAATGAAAACAAGAGGGAGTCATTATCTGCTAAAAGAGATCCCGACGTTGCCTCCTTATTGAGCGTTTAACTACTTCCTGTAAACAACATGTATTAAATTTATCCTTAGCTCAAACATCACCACAGCCAAAGACTGCTTATTAAGGAGTGCAGGCTGGGAATCTGGCGAGCACACTTCACAAGGGGCTGCTTTTTTACTCCAAAGTAAAGAGGAAACTAGTCAGAACTAGGTTGCATTTATAAATCGGTTTCCAAAGTAACAGCACAGTTTGGCCTGTTTGAAAAGAGCGCTCAGTGGCACAACAGTGCCCTCAAGTGGACACGTCACCAAATAACTACTGTCATAATCAGCACTACGAAGCCCTTAACGGCATTTTACTTCCGTTAATGCATAATCAGCCCCTAATAATTATATAATAGTGCCTAATGGCTAAAATTAACATTTTGTCTCGACAAAAATGCATGCATTTTATTTTAAAACCTTTGCATACGTTACACCTACAAGCCTGACAATAAAAAATTAAAAGTCGTTAACTCAGCGGGTCTATGTTCTCATTGACTGCTGTGTTTTGGATGACTGTCAGCACTGCAGCTCGCACTTATGGAGGGTAGAAGCAGGCTGCTGAGATTATAATGGCGCGACCATCTTTCTGCTGTCTAATGCAGCACTAATGCAGTAGTAATTCATTGCATTTCTCATTAAAACGTTTACATACACTGCAAAACAAAAGATTCATTTTCTATACTAGGCAAATGGATTGATTTAAAGTCTTTCGTTAGCAAATATAAAAATCTGTTCTAAGAATTGCATATGATAAAAACAAACTCAACCAAAATACTGATTTAGTTTGAATACACTGCTGAGAAAATTCTATATATCCTAGTACTAATGGGTCTGTCATGGTTTGACACATTATTCAGTTCCTCCTTAACAAAATATCGCCACGAGTACCGTAGAGACGCTAAATATCTGACAAATGTTCCAGAAGGTGATGTTAAACGCACAAACTTCTATACTGTGATCCTTTTAATGAAAAGGTGCAATAAAAAAATCATACAGTTATGGTACTAAAAATTTTAGGCTTAAGGGCCCTTGTTTCTAACATTGTGTAAAGGACAAAAACCAGGACGCAATGACAAGATGTACCGTTCAGATTAGTTATCCTTTAAACATCCCATTGGTTAAAAGATAAGCTATTATATAAATATGTTAAATATAATTCTTTAGTTTTGTGATTTCACTAATTTCTAATAAAGCGAATTTTCAGCATGTATTTCAACATGCTCATTTTCATGTTACAGACGTACTTGTGTATATATGTAAGCCTAGCTTGCAAAAGTATTCAGCCCACTGCTACTTTCTGGAAGCCGTCAAAAGTGCACCGTTTTAATCACGTGTGACAGTATTGGCATGCGCACACTGCCTACCACCACGTGGAGATCTGCCATGACCGGACACCGTGGCTTCTAGAACTGAAGGACAAATTGCAAAAGTACAAGTGTTCACAGAATAGAAGTTTACAATGTATGAAAGATCTATAATTCATTTTACAGCAAAACCACACTATTCTGTCCTTGTCTGAATACTGATGCAGAGCATTTCTCTTAATTTTTAAATGTACTTTGTCTTTTAATTCATATTTGAACATGTTTAAAATATTAAGTTAAAAAAACTCTTTTAAAAAAATCCACATATCAGTAATTCAACTAACGAGTAATTGCAAAAAAAATATATTTTTCTGACGTACTCCGTATATCTTGCAGCTGCTTATCCTAGTCAGGGTTCTGAGTGACCCACAGGCTATGTTGTGCCATATATTTATATAATATAAAATGCTGTACAGACATAATAGAAAACTAATTCATTCAATTCCAGTTTAGGGAAGACTGCTTCTACTGAGCTGATAAAATGTTGCATATGTCAAAAAATGTAAACCCTACTCTTAGAATATTTATGTGAAGATTTCTGTATTCAGGTGGCTTGGTGGTGCAGTGGTTTGTACCGTCGCCTCAGACCTCTGGAACTTGGGTTCGAGTCTCTGCCAGGGTTCCATGTGTGCAGAGTTTGCATGTTCTCCCCATGTCATCATGGGGTTTCCTCCTGGTACTCTGGTTTCCCCCCCCCCTCAGTCCAAAAACACGCCAAGGCTAATTGAAGTTACCAAATTGCCTGTAGGTGAGCATGCACCCCATCCTGGGTTGTTCCCTGCCTTGTGCCCAGTACTGTAAGGATAGGTTCTGGACCCCCTGAGTAGGATAAGCAGTTTCAGAAAGTGGATGGATTTCTGTATGCCTTATAAAAATAAAGTACTGCTTTCATCAAAAAAAAAAATGGCACTTTTTCAAATCAAAAGAGAAATTAGCCAAATGTTGTGTAATGCTGGATGCTTATCCGTGTTTCTGTACAATATTTACATACATAAAAGTACAGTACTGGTGAGAGTCCCCAGGGGAAGCAGAGAGTTGGAGGTCTTTAGGGTGGCCCACTAGGTGGCGTCTGGTAGAGCAGGAGAGAATAGCCGGCCTCGCGCTCAGGCAAAGCAGCAGGTCCCTGAGGGTGACTCGAGTGATGCCCAAACTGAGCTGGGGACATGGCCTGCACCTCAAACCCTGTGGAGACACAGAAAGAGAGAGAGAAGTAAAGAGCGTCAGCTACCACTCGCAGCGGAGGGCTGTCAGTGTGGGCCTGCATTTGGCCAGTGTAACACTCTAACATTTAGTGTCAATCAACACACTTTCGGGAGGGAGCCTAACATTAGCATCAGCTTGGGCCGCGGTGCCAGCCTACGTTAACATCCAGGCGGCTGTGCCTGCTATTGCTTCGACGTTCGAGATAAATGGCCCCTGCGCGGCACAACAAGAAGCACTAGTTTTATGCTCGGCAATAAGAAATGGCAGAAGTGTCTGGAGCCTGCAAAGAGACTGAAGCGAAGTTGAATGATTTTGTGTGGCGAGAGCACGGCCTGCCCTGCCGTCAGTGTCGCTTGATGTTTCGTGCTACTCGGCAGTTTTTTTACCCTTAATTATTTATTTTCGCTTTAGGCTTTATATATGTAGATATTTAATGTGCACATTATATATTAATTATTCATGAAAAATATTGAAATGATGTTATATTACGGTGGCTAAAGGATGCCCTCTATTCAAATTGAGTTTCTTACGAAGTCCCTTATGGGGAAAACAGGCTTCACGCGACGTTGTTTCACAACCAAACGTGATTTGTAAGAACGTACACCACAGCGACGTGCTCTACGAGGACCAGCTGTCGTGCTTTTGAATAAACACCGACGCTATGCCTGTCATCTAAGGCAGAGAGACTGTCATGTTATATGAAAAAGTAAAATCACGGAGGGACTGAGATTACAGCCCCGTCAAGCTCTCAGTTAGAATGTCCATTGTCTGAAATGACCGTGCTGTCATCAAAAAGATGAATGAATAATGTACATCAGCTCCAGGCTCAGTTTCTGGACAATCTGTCTTCCATTTCCTCCGGGGCCCGATAGCGGTGAAGTCCGTGAGGTTTGCGTCGCACTGCCTCATTTGCACAGCTCCAGCGGCTGCACCTTGTCTCAAGCACAAACATGGAAACATGCCAGCCCTTTACACATACATCACTTGCAAACTGGCCAACTGTACCCCAGTACAGGCACACAAACTCCTACCTCCTTTGCCTTACACTTTAGCCTTAGCTGTTCCGGGTTCTCTTTCCGAGCCCGAGACTGAGAGCAGAGAATACCAGCATTGATTTTAATCATGTCTACATCTCATTTCTACACGGTCCTATAGTTCGCACGCCGCTATGAGGAATAAAGGTCACATTGATTGCATTAAGCAAGATTTACATAAATCATGAGTCTCCACCAAAGAATGAGATATTTTCACTGACATGGGGTCTGGTGTCTGATTCTAGATGACTCATGCTATGTAACATCTATCATTTATCTTCTGCTTACCCTGGGCAAGGTCATGGGGGAGGCCTGGAGTCCCCGGCAGAATAGGGGACTAGGCAGGGGTTCAACCAGGATGGGACGTCATACTAAATACAGACTGCTAGTGGGCAGCAGGACATCGCCTTAAACTTTTTTACACAAGTACACTGAACTTTTTCTGTGTTCAATAAAAACTAGTAATAGTAAAATGTGAGAGCTGGTAGGTTCAGCTAGATGTGTAAATTAAGTGTTGAGTTTTTCGTTATTCAGCAACCACTAATTACTGTTACTCAAAGCGCTCTAGTGATTTTGGTGATATAGTGTTAATTTCCTGTTCCGGTTCCTCCTGCTTCTCAGGTCAATCGCTGACCTGATCATACTGGCCATTGTCCTTCAAGGAGATGGGGAGGGAAGGCCAGCCCTTCAGGTCATGCCTGGAATGCTTTATTGTTGCTTAGACTGGAGGTTCTCGGGTTACCTTAATACCCCTGATATTCACCTTCGAGGACAGGTCCTTGTGCTGAGCAATCTTGGACACCTCTATAAGGTTCTGCAGTCGCTGCTCGGCAGCATGAGACATGAAGGTGATGACCTCTAGGCCGAGCTCTGTGATTCCATACTCTTTACCTGCAAACACAAGAAAGGGCTTTATCATCAGCATTTTCAAGGCATACAATGTAATAGGGCAGTATTTCCCAGTCCAATCCTCAGGGACTCACATCCAGTCGACATTTTTCCTCCTGCAACCTCCCTGCACAGTCCACATTTTTGCTCCCTGCCAGACTTCAGACTTCCCTGCTCCCTTCAAGCTCCCTGCCAGACATTCCACATTTTTGCTCCCTCAGAGCCGGGAGCTGGGAACCTCTTGACTTTTTTTGTATTTACATTTATATTACAAAGAAATATGCCCCAATAAAAGGTTGACCGCTGCTTGAAGTGAATATTTAGTAAATTTGATGAAAACAACCTGTGGACATGTACTTCTAATTTTAGAACGACTTAAAGTTTCTACAAAGACACTAACTTATGGAAAACCAGACTTTAAGTCTTTTCTATAGCAGTGCGAAGTAATAAGATTGAGCCACAATATTAACATATAATGTGTTTTGGAATTTTTTTTAAGACACTGCTGAGCTTGGTGTGGCTGTCCAAGTGTAACGGGAAGGGCAGCACCTCAGCGCCTGCTTTGGTTAGTCTGCAGTAACGGCTGCCCCTGCTGCTTGCTTTGCCTGAACAGACCCGAAGGACCCCCACACCCCGTCTTTCAGCTTGTGCTTTTGCGTCTCGGAGGCCGGGGGCTGGGACTGGGCGTCTCACTCCTGGCATCCGGCCTCATTTCACCTGCGAGACCGAAGCAGGATCAGAGTGTTACAACTTTCCTCTGTTTGTGCTTCAAGAATGTGTATCAAGACCTCCGAATTTAATTAGTGTTCTTTTATTTTTAAATCGTTTAAATATTTATAACTATGACATTTGGTTGGACTGTAACTTAAACTGCATCAAATTACATATAAAAAAGGAAACTATGATAAACACTCGCAGTGAGGGAGGCTGATTTCTTTCCGGACATTTTCATGTGGGTCTCGTCTGACTGGGTGCTCATGGTTCCGTAGTTGCTGGTCTTGCTGCACTGAAGTCACTGACCTGTAGGCAGTATCCTGTTTGGGATGTCAGATAATAAAGCAGTTGTATTGACACTGAAAACCTGTGCAGGTTTACTTGTTTCCTCATAGAAAATTGGGTCAGAAATTGATAAGCTAGTCAATACAATGTGGGCAGTGGCTTAATGGTTAGGGATGTGCACTTGTAATTGAAACATTGCTGGATTGAATCCCCAACCAGCAAGGCATCACTGTGGTACCTTGAGCAAAGTACCACCCCCACGCACTACTCCCTGGGCGCTGAATTAGCTGCCCCCTGCTATGTCACATATGGGTTAAATGCAGAGGACACATTTTGTTGTTGTGTGTCAACAATGATCACTAAATTCCAATTTTAAAGAACCAGATCAATAAGCAGAATTGATAATGGGATTGGTATCAATGAATCTTATCAATGCCCATCCCCAGTGACAGAACAAGAACGGAGACCCCGCTCTGATGGTGCGTTTGGATAATAGGCGCCTAAATAAGCCAGCGTTGCCAAACAGGAGATGCACAGCTGTCTGATAGTGGTGGTTACCCAGAGTGCAGACTCAGGGGGCTTTGCTGATAATAGGCTGGGGGAGGGCACTGGGAACCGTGCTGCACTGTAGTGGGCTGCTCAGCAGCTGCTGAAATCCTCAGGTTCGATTTTTGCTTCCTGCACACATGAGAAGCAAAGCGGAGCTGGTAAGCGAAGTGGAGTTATACTAACACTCCATTCAGCTGGGGCAGCCTGTGAGAGCTGGAGAGATGGACCTACCACAAGATTCTTCACGAGGTCTTTCATGCTGACTGCTGTCTCTGAGGACTGTTTCCCACTCGAGGCCAGTCTTATGAATGTGGAGAGGAACATTTTGCTTTTCTTCACAAGCTCCAAGGTTTCCTGCACAGAAAAGCATATATGTATGAAGTTTTACAAAGCTAATTTTAACTAGAATGGGACAATTAGGTAACACCAAGGACACTTTTACATGTCATTCAATGCAGACACTGGAAAAAAACGAAAACATTAATTGTCAAAAGTTGTTCTAAACATGTATGGATTTTATTTATTGTTGGGTTAGTTGAGGTATTAGGGGAAATGTTATGGGGAAAACGTTATGGGGAAAACATGCCCATGTTAGGGGAAAACGTTGGGGTTTATGATGTTCCAGTGATGATCACTAGGTGTTGCCAGTGAGTTAATGCATGAAGGGTCCATCTGTAGGCGCCTGTAGAGTGGAGCTCCACTGGAAATACGTCACCTCCACAGGAAACACGTGACCTCAACTCTGTGTTACAGCGAATAAACCCTAAGCTTAACCTTAACCCTAAACCTAACCGGTACTAGTTTTTACACCAGTGGAAAACTGCACAAAAGAATTACCATACTTTTGGTACTTTATGAAAGTACTGAAAGTACAGTACCTGGTGAGGTGGAAAAGCGCCCTAAGAGACACAGGCCACGCAGGTCTGCTTACCAGGATAATACCTGCATATTGGTCTCAAACCTGAAAGTCCACCCTTAACATGAGGAAATCTGTCGCAATGCATTTAGGCTTCCCTGGGCCAATTTTATAAAGCCGAACAGGCTCTAGACCATTAGGCTACAGTAAGGATTCCTCTCCACAGTGCCATCTAGTGTACAATACTCCAAATAACTATCCCATAACTATGTGAGCTGTCTGCAAATAACAGAAAATAGTCCTTGGGGGATAATGGGCAAAGTAGTGCACAATAAATATGAGCCTGCACTTAAGGAAAGTATTTTTTTAAGTGCTGGTTTACCAGGATTATAATGCAGTTGTTTCTATAGGGGTCAATAATTAAACTTATGGATAAAATTCGATGTAATAAATACAAAACAATTTGAGCAAATTCTCAATAGTAGCATTGAGCCGTGTACGTTTAATGTGAATGTGCCAATGCACCAATGTGAATATGAATGACTTAACATGTGTGAGTGATGCTGCATTACACAAACAGATGCTACTGTTACAGCTGTTTGACAGCAGTAGCCAAATTCTTATACCGAGTGCCTTTTTCTCCAGTACAATCTGTTACAATCTTGAGATATGAGAATGGCAGAGTCAACTTGTACTTGAAGTACTGAACTGTTAATTACTGATAAGTAGATGTAATTATATGAACGTCAATATGACTCGTCTGATTGCTGAGCTAATTCATGGACTAAGGGCAAATGGACTGCATAATACCTCCAAAATTCCAGGACGGGTGTGTTAATTATAAAGCATGACAATACTCAATTAGTTAATGAGTTCCTGGTGGTGTCAGTGTTCCAGAATGGAATCATTGACAGCGAATGACAATCATGCAATGATAAAGGCTTAAACCAAGACGTCTGTGATTTGCACCAGATAGCTTTGCAGGCATTATAATAAAGACTAAAGCCTGGCTTGAGCCTGCTAATATTTTCTTGAGTGCATTGTTACATTTTAGATATCGCTATCAAGACAAAAACTAAAGCTATGGCATTTAACACGCCACCACCGGTGACGTCCCTGCATCCGGCTCGCCGTTCTGCCTGTGTCATCTTCCATGTATGACCCGCTGCCTCACCTCTAGTTGCCTGGTGATTGGAGGAAGACTCGGCATTGGCTTGTCACCTTCCTTGCTTTCCAGTTATTTCCCAAATCCTATGATTGGGACAGTGTGACTT
>JAODJX010000109.1:7515476-7533424 GCA_026776945.1 Isichthys henryi
CCGCACCCAATTACCCACCACCACCCCCAAACCCAGTCACTCCTTCTCACAGACTATTTGCTTAAATTGTTTGTTGTTCACATATAAGTGTTTCTGTTTATTTGCATGAAAACAATTAGCAGCAAACTGCATGTACTTTGCCTGTGAGTGACTCCAGTCTGGGGGAATTTAAGAGTCAACAGCCTCTGTCCGATTTATTTCTTTCTCATAGCTTCTGGAGAATGATGAGTCCATTGAACGTTAGGTGAAATTGGAATGACTTAAGTGATCCTTTTTGTTGCAGCGGACCTTATCGAAATTTGGCGCTTGGTGGCATTTTCTTGGTTAAATGCAGGAATGGAGATGTCAGGTAGCTGCACGGCGGGTTATGAACGTAAGGTATACTAGAGACAGAGTGTCGGGTGTGTGGGACACTGAGAGGAGGCTGTAGGAACAGTCCATCAATCCCATGAGCATGTGAGTAACAGAGACGCCAATCTGCCCATCAGTCTCAGAGCCCAGTTCACTTGGATACCCCCCGCAAGCCAAGATGGTCATAAAGGTCACACGTTCATGTCGGAGTCTGGGTGGCTACTGGCCAGGTGTCAGCTTGTGATGCAGATGGGCTGGAGCTCGGCGACTGCTACAGGCTGCCTGATCGCAGTGCATTCTGGGGGACGGGGAGTCTGTTTGCGTAGCAGTCCGAAGTGGTTTGTTGACATTTTGGATGGGGTGATAGAAGTGGAGGAGGCTGGGCCGGGTTACAATGGAGAGACAGATGGACGGAGAGACGGGGGTGCGGGGGCAGGAAGCATTCTGGGCCGGCACAGAGCGTGGGCCCCTGGGACATTGTGCATGTATTGTTTTGCACGCTGAAAGTGCACTTGGAGGGGCGGGGCCTGAAAGGGGCGTGGCCAGAAAGGGGCTGGGAGGAGGGTTTACATTCCTGCTACTGTAACTGAGAAAGTGAAGGAGTCGCTGCCCCCCCCCCCACATTCAAACATCATCACTGCTGGCTGCCTGTGCTCACAGCTCCAGCCCGCCGCCCCGGTGGCTCGGCAGAGGTACAGCGCAGCCAGGCTGCATTCGGGGCATTTGCCAAAAGACTCTGCTAAGGAAGCACTCCCCCCACCTCAGTGGGACCTCGGGCGATTACTCTCTCTGTCACAGCGGGACGCGCCCTGGTCTGCTCGGAAACGCTTTAGGGACCCTCAGCGTGAGCGTCGTGGGTAAGTGTCTGCTTCGGTCTTTTCCCGAACTCGAAATGCTCTCCCGCCATGATCTGTGCCGCTCGCGGACCCTGAACGGAAAGTGAGGAAATTTAAGCGTGGAGGACAGAAATTGTGCTGTTCCACATTCACAGAGTAAGCAGAACGCTGCACTTTTTCTTGAAGGGTTCATCTGTGCTTCTGCAGCGGTCGCTGTCACTCATTAGACTGGTGCGGAGCCTCGAAGTACACGCTGGTATTTCTGGTACATTAGAATGTTCATTTTTTGGCTTCCTAAATGTTTTTATTTCCTGTTTTCATGCTGTAAAGAGTGTGGAGCGTGGAGCATCGTGGGTTAACAGGAGCAGTCACTTAGAGCCTTCTGGGAATTTTTACTCAGAACTGGGAGGTTATGTCTTGGGTTCCAAAATTAGCCACTCGGCAGTTTGATCCAGACTTTTTGTAGTTTTCTGTTGTTTTTTTTTTGCTGTATAAGTTAATTTGGAGGCCCCTGGAGTTTGTCTGACTTTTGATCGGATGTCCTGACAGCAGGGGTAGCCGCGTATCTGTGAGACAGAGAGACACTTCAGCATGATCCCGTGTGAATTCCTGTTTTCACAGCCCTGGGCTCTGACCTTCTGGTGAGCGAAGCCACTCCGCGTTTCCTGTTGTGTTTGTGTTACGAGTGCTCTCCCGGACTTGGGAGGACACGCAAGCGTGACTATGTGATGTTTGCGTACATGGGGGAGGGTGGGGCTAATGCTGTGGAAGGGTGTCCGTAGCCCCCCAGTTCCACGACCTGCTTTGGGAAACATGCAGCGACCTTGTTTTTGGTTTGTAACCAGGACGCCTCCTGACCCCTCCTGACTCCTGATTGCTGCAATGCGGAGCTCAAACATCAAGGTTCCCCTGGGGGAGGGGGGGCAGCCAAAAAGGGGGTGTAAGACAGTGAAAGTTTTAAGTCCAGACACTGCTTGACTCTCAGCAAACTGCATCCTGTGTCTGATTTTGTTACAGGGACTCTGGTCAAAGATGGCAGCCAGCTCCTGGTTCCAAGGCAGCCCTGCTGGTGAAGGTGAACAGCATCGGCAGGAACCAGGCGGTTGGTCACGCTAGTGCCCTGTCGCAGCACAGCGGGGGTGCAGTGAGCTTGGCTGCCGGGGGCAGGCCAGCGGCGGGACAGGCAGTCCGGGTCCAGGCGAGCTCTACTGATAGGATGGTAGAGCCCAGGCAGGCGGCGAACCACAGGAAGGGAGACAGCGGGAGCTTCAGCCCCACCTCCTCCTCCTCCTCCCCAACATACCAGACCCCACAGCGGTCACAGGAGGGGACCCCCCGGCCATCGTCACCCAGATACGGGGCTACCCCACCCATCTACGACGAGCCGCCCCTGGAATCGCCTATCTACGACGAGCCTCCAGTGGAGATGGAAGTGGAAGGTGCGCACTCACTCACCCGCTCCCTGCCGCTGCACTACACCCCCTCGCAGAACCTCCAGAAGCCACGGCTTCTGCCACACCCCACCTCCCACCTGGGCTCCAAGCACAAGAGGAGTCCCTCTGCCACCGAGTACAGCGCCGCTGGCAAGGAGTGCATCAAACACATGGTGAATGTGGACCCCGGGGCCAGCCGGCAGGCCACCCTGCCCGAGCTCACTCCGCCAAAGAAGGAGGCTGACAAGAAGCACTCGTGGCGCCTCCTAGAGGCGGGCATGCTGAAGAGCATGGAGGCACGGCACAGCCGGCAGAACAGCGCCGCCTCGCAGGAGTACGGCAGCCCCAGCGGCGCCGGCCACCAAGACTCAGGCTACTCCACGGGGCCCTCACCCAGCTTGCGCCGCAAGACCTGGCAGCGGCAGCTGGCTGCGCAGGGCCGGCCCAGCTCGGCAGGCAGCAGCGGCGAGCTGGGCGTGCTCAGCGAGAAGCTCATGGCCGAGGTGAAGGCAGCGGTGAGCCGCTCCAGCACCCTGCGAAGCAGCAAGGCCAGCCTGGACACAGAGATGTCAGAGAGCTCTGCCCCCCACGGCAGCGGCCTCAGGAAGCACGGCGCCCGGGAGCACGTGGGCTCCAGCAACTGCTCTCTGTATCGCTCCGGTAGCCACAGTGACGCCCCCATCTCCCCGCTGGCCTCGGAGGGCACTGGCCGGCAGAAACGCACCTATGAGAAGGTCGACTCCATGGAAAAGAGCGTGACAAGCCAAATGAGCCTGACCAATCAAGAGGGACCCAGGTCCTCCTCCCAGGTACACCCTGTGTGTCTGTGTGTGTCTGTGTGTGTGTGTGTCTGTCTGTGTGTGCACACTGTCATGTACATCAGCTTACTTGGGAGGGCGCTTTTCCTGCAAATATCCAGAATCTTGTATGATTTTGGGAATTTTCTTGTGCAGCCCCTCTGCTCCCCTTGACAGTGATTTTGAAGTATATTGATCCTCGGGGCACCAGAGGCAGCCTTTCTACCAATCGTTCCCGCTCCCCTCCCCCATCCCCACCAGGCATCCGTCTCCATCCTGTTACTGTAGAAACAATGCGAAAGAGAGCTTCCTGTTTCCAAAGCCGGAACATTCCATTCTGGGGAAAGCCTTTCGCTGCCTCCAGCCCCCGCCTGCCCCGCGCACAGGCCCAGCATATGCAGTTGAATGCGTCTTCTGTGCCCCCGCACCCCTTATCTCTCCCACTCTTCATGGTCAGCGTGTTTGTATTTGTTTAGTTTCTGTTAGTTACCACACCCCCCCCCCCCCATAACCGGGAGGACGCCTCACATGGGGGAAGTAAGTTACTGCAGAGCAGATCGCACGTCAGCTCCAGGTCACAGGTGTGGGGAGCAGTCTGAGTGATGTGGATGGGTCGGGGAGGGACGAGTCTCCGGCTGGACCGAGACAGGTGGCTGGCACCCTGCGCCTCCTCCTGCGCCTCCTCCTGCACCCTTTTTTTCTCACTGGAATGTCGTTTTGTATCCTGAAGCTGTTCAGTTCATAGGTTAAAGGAGAAGCTGAAGCGGGGGGGTAGTACCCAGTGTGATCAGAACTGTGCCTGCGAGGGGTGGGGTCAGGTGACCTCTAAGCAGCTGTGTGGTTGGGGTGGGGGTTTGGCTTGTTAAGTTAATTAGAACAAATCCAGCCAACAACAGAACATTAGTGAAGCTGTACTATGGACTTAAACCTTAAAGTGCCTTTTCTCCACATCTTCTCAGTGTACTTGGTACTATTGTTCCACAGCTGCTTTTTGCAGTGTACAGTTAGAACCACTTGGATATTTCTCGAGTGCTGGTTGCAGGCACAACCCTGGTTTTGGCACAGCGGCATGCAGACAGACCCCTGACTGGATGAAAAGCAAATGCAGGTGTTTTTTTAAGAGATGTGACTAAGGAAGAGACATGGGAACACAAACACAGTGAACGCCGCTCTGCTCACCAAGTGACACAGCGCTGATTCATCGCCGAAGGAAGAGGCGCCAATGTACCCAGGAACTCGCAAATTCCGAGCTCTCAAGTGAGACCCCTGTCTCAGTGCGTCAGCCGGATATAGCTGGTGGATTAGGGCTCAGCAGAAACCAAATCAGCCATTCCCTTTGGCCGCTTAATGGAGGGACGTGCCGAGTAACATAACAGACATCAGCACATCCTTGGATTTGAGTCCAGTCTTGGGTCATAGTGACCTTGGAGCCTCTTCCAGCAAGGAGGCAGGTGACATACTGGACAGGATTCCAGCTGCAACAAAGATATTACAGTGTGTGACAATTTCAGTGAGTGTGGAGTGTGTGGAGGAGTCCTGGAATGGCACCCCCTTCTGTTTAAGAGCAGTTGGTGCTCGGGGTCGGGAGACTGTGGCTGCAGTGTCTTTGGTTTTTATCAGACTTGAGCGGTGATGGTGGGGGGGTTTGGCCTGGATGTGCTTCAGTCAGATTAATGGTAGCGTGACAGTGCTAACGGCCCCCGCTTGCTGTGAGGCGCTCTCTGGACACACTCTCATTCCCTGGCCCTGCCGGCCGTCATTAATAACCACCAAGGTGACACTCTTCCACAGCGTGACGCGGCAGACATTCACTTCCGTCTCCTGGTGTTTCCGGGGTTGGCTGACAGGCACATTTTGCCCTTGGTGTCTCCTCTTTCCATTGAGGAAGGTGGCTGCCTTACGTGCTGTCAGTGTGCGGTGTATGAAATGGCAGTGGGTGTGATCTGTCAGTGGATAAGCGGTTCACGGCATCCTGCGTGTTCATCGGCACCATGATACACATGATTGTTACTTCAAAGGGAAGTTCATATTTCCCAGTCTATTCCCCTGATTGTGTCATCACTGAGGTCATTGGAAGCTCTGTGGGAGTTGTATAGTTCTTCGTATGTAGTGCACACATTATCGTTGTTATAAGGGGGGGGTGGGGGGCAGCTGGGGTGGAGACAATCGAAACCGAATATCCTCTTCAGTTCAAAGCTGGACCTTTGCAGGTATCTTTTTGTCTTCTGTGCGCTGTCCACCGTTAAAATACTTTAGAGGGACACTCAGATGCACTTTCCATTTTTAGTGGCTTGTTTGGGGACTGAAACACTGTAATATTTCTGTGCCCTGAGCCCTGTTTTGTTGGAGCTCGAGACAGATGAACGATGCGACAAGCCAGCAAAGTGCTGTGACACCTTGCTTTCACAACTGCCCTCCAGTAGTGTTCAGTTCACCGGAGAGAGTGAAGCTGAAGCAGATGGTGGTGCAGGATGCCAGCCACCTGTCTCGGTCCAACCAGAGCCTCTTTTCCCCCCCCCCCCCCATCCACCGCAGTCAGACTGCTCCCCCCACCTTTGGCCTGGAGCCAACGTGTGATCTACTCTGCAGTACCTTAGTTCCCCCATGGGAGGCATCCTCCCGGTTATTGGGTGGGTGGGTGTGGTGACTAACAGAAACTCAGCAAATACGAACACGCTACCTCCACCCCCCTATTTTGCTTCTCTAACCTTGGCCCCATCCCCCATTCATATGTTCCAACATTGGCTCCGCCCCCTGTTCTTACTCTAGCCTCAGTCCCGTACCCAGTTCTGCCTCTCCAGCCTGTAACATCCTCTTCCTCTTGTTTGTCTGCCTGTCTTTAGGCTGGAACACTGGAATCCAAGGGCCAGGTAGAGAGCCGATCACAAGGGGGCGACAGTGGGTGTGGCGGCACTCTGAGTGCCCAGCGCAGGGGCCCAGGGCCAGTGAGGGCCGGAGAAGGCAGGGCCGACTACCACTTCTCATACGACAGCATGTGCAAGGCACCGCCTGATGCCAGCATGGTGGACTGGGCCAGCAAGAACCTGAACCTGCATACGCAGGGGCTGTTCAGGCGGCGTGTCTCTATCGCCAACATGCTCTCCTGGAACCGCGGATCCATCAAGAAGCCCATGCTGATCACCAGCGACCGCTCCATCAAGAAGGAGGCCTGCGACATGTTCAAGCTGGTGCAGGCCTACATGGGCGACCGGCCGAGCCGCCTGGACCGGCGGCATGTGGCGCTGCTCATCGTCACTAAGTGCTGGGGCATGCAGGGCCTGCGGGACGAGCTGTACGTGCAGCTGGTGCGCCAGACCACCGACAACCTGTGTCTGCGCAGCCTGGCCGCGGGCTGGGAGCTCATGGCCGTCAGCCTGGCCTTCTTCTCACCCTCGCCCAAGTTCCGGCGCTACCTGGAGGGTTACATCCAGCGGCACCTGGAGCCACGCTCCGACGACATGAGTGAGTGTGCCGGGCCGTGTGTGTGTGTGTGTGTGTGTGTGTGTGTGTGTGTGTGTGTGTATCTCTCTCTGTGCTCGCCTGTCTGTCTCTGCATGTGTGTGTCAGATTACACATGCCCTCGATTTCCTCTCTTCCCTCCTGTTGTTTTTGCCCCGCCCCCCCAGACCAGGGTGAATTCAGAGGTGTGTTTATATTCTGCGGACCCCATGTAGCCTGAAGTTCTCTGCTAGTTTAATAGCAGGTCTGGGCCTAAATACAGCAAGTGAAACAGGATGCAGTTACAAAAATGAGAAACATAAAGCGGGGAAAAGGCTTGGGCTCAAATGCAGCCGAGTGTAACAAAAGGAGTTTCATTCCAGTTTAACGTCATTAAATATTGCGAATGTTTCGGCGATGACTCTCAAACAGCACGCAACCCTGTTTCTGTCGTTTTCCTTTTACCTGCTGTCCAGTAATGCAGAACATCACGGAGCAGCAGGACCTGAAGAACAAAAAGAACTCAAAATCGAGGAAGAAGAGGAAACAGAACCTCGAAGAGGAGGAAGAGAGTAAGTTCCACGTCTCGCCGCCGGGAGACATTTTGGAGAAGCTTTTCAGGACATGCCTGCTGCTCTGAGTAGCAATGGCCTCAGAATGGAGCGGTGTGAGCCGGTCACTTTGGGTTCACCCTCGAGTCTTTGGAAGTGTGCGGATCCTGTCCTGCTAGCCTGGAGCACAACCCCCCCCCCCCCCAAGAGATGCCGTGTTGGGTGGGTGAGGGAGAGAGGCAGGGATGGGGTTATCCCATCACTGAGCTCACTCCCAGCTTCGGGTGCCTCTCTGCAACACAAAAGGAAGGCGGAGCCACTGACAGACTCACCGCTAATGCTGAGGCGTCCACACAAACCTACGTCAGACATCGCCGACGTACACGAGGTCCCCATACCCCAGCAGTGCAGGAGACCGAACAGAAAGATCCTGCTATTACTAAGGTCCCGGAAACCCCATTGAATTCAACTCGGCCTGTTTTTTTGTGATCCTCTTACAAGAAAGAAAGTCTTTAATGGGGCTGACTCATTGATAATTAGTACTTTGGCTGCCCCAAGGGGTAATCATGTCTGTCCTGTTTATAGCTTAATTAGTCACTTGTGCGCTAATGGCCCTGCAGCTAGAGAGCCCCTCCCCCCGTCTCTCCGGCTGTGTCTGTGTCAGCATGGAGCACATGTCCTAGTGTATATCGCTCCCCACCAAGGCAAACCCATGAGTGAATAGAAGGTCAGCAGGTGAGGGGATGAAAATGTCATGGCAGTGCCACTCACATCCTGGGGGTTGTAAGAGGGGTGTCCCGGTTTCATTGAAGGCTGGGTGGTTTCTGGGTGCCTGACCCTGACATGACACAGGACAGGGTAGGTGCCATCAAGGGGGGGGCACAGTGGCTCCTGTGGTGATTTGGGTGGTTTTACAGCTGTGCTGTTAAACCTTTTGGGTCTTGGTGATTCTGAGGTTACATGCCGTCTGGGTACCATGACCTGACTGGACTTAGTGTGCCATAACCAAACTTTGGGTGTCCCTTGGGGGGGCGGATAGCCTGCATTAATAGGAGAGCAAGTGACAAGGGGATGGTGGCTGCCTATCACGTGGGTGGTGTGGAGACAGGGGGCACTGATGCTTCAGCTTGGAGGAAGGGGGGGGGGGTCCTTTGTCGAGACTCATAGATTAACGCCCCGCCATTATAGCATCAGCCATTGGTATGTAAATGTGTGGGGGCAGGGCTGGGGTGCTGCTTCCCCCCCCACTGCAAAAGCTGCCTGTGTGCCGGTTTATTTCATCAGGCATGTCAGTGAGGCTGGCTGGATCGCTCTTGGCCAGATACGGGGGTGTGTATACTGGCAGTTCAGGCCTCAGTGTGGACCTTAACCCCCCCACCCCTCCCAACTGGCCCTTCTGACCCCCAGCAAGCCTCTGAACACCCCCCACTGCCCTCCCCTCCATTCCTCAAGATGGTGCCAGATGGAATATTTCGCCTTATAGGTGAGCTCTTGTGGGATCCTCTCTTTGGCTGCATCTGATCAGGCAGGAAATGTATGTTGGAGGAGAAGAGGTCTCCAAGTCCCTGTGCACTGGCTCCTCCCCCTGCTCCTCTGCGCTACGGGCCTCCTCTCTGCCTCACTTCACCTCATCT
This sequence comes from Isichthys henryi, assembly GCA_026776945.1. NCBI lineage: Eukaryota > Metazoa > Chordata > Actinopteri > Osteoglossiformes > Mormyridae > Isichthys > Isichthys henryi. The sequence goes on from JAODJX010000109.1 coordinate 7,524,517, forward strand.
CTCCCTCCTTCCCATCTTATGGTCTCCTTTTCTCCCCCAAATTCTCTCTTCTTTTACTCATTCTCTCACATTATCTTGTCTCTCCCTCTTTCTTCCCCCACTCTATCCCTCCCTCGCTTCCTCTCTCTCTTTCCTCTACTCTGCCCCTCCCTCTCTCCCTTTCTGTGGATTTCTGCATGCCCCGTCATCTCACGCTTGGTGTGAGGTAACATCTGCGAGTACTTATTAATCGTTCAGCCGGGAGCTCCAGCACAGGCTCGACACGGCCCCGCCCACCAGCCGGCCCCGCCCACCAGCCAGCCCCTCCTAGCTGCCCCCGTCCATCTCCGTGCGGCGCTGTGCCTGCCCTGCTCCCTGAGTGCTGCCCATTCCAGTGGTAACGTGAGCCGGAGCCTAGTCAGGCGTGAGATGGACAAATGCAGTGCGTCCTAGGGGTGGGGGGTCTGCAGTGTAACATCATTAAAGTAGGTTAGATAGCAAAGATTGAGCTTGTTGTCAGGAGGACAGGAACAGAAAGCGGTGCGGAGTCTGGTCGCCCTTCACGAACACGGCACCCCCATGCTGCTGACGAGCACAACTGTGCATGATGGGGTGGGAGGCATCACTGTGACCTGGGGCTCCTAGTGAGAAAGGGGTGGCTCCGTTATCACAGGCTCAGGGCCGAGCCGCTACCGGCCGACCCCTTTCCCCTGAGATCCTGTGTGCAGAGAGAGGGACAGGCGTCCGTGTTCCCTTCCCCGAAACCACCGCAGCAGATGATTTTCCAGTGGGGGTTTTTTTTGTTGTCATTTATTTATTTGTTGTTTTTTTCTGAAGTTGAGTCATATTTACACCATAAGGTAAATCACTTTGCAGTTCATCATGTTCCTACCGGCCCGGTCCTGGGAAAAGTTCCAGGTAGATCTATGTTTCCACTAGAACCGAACGGGCTTTTTTTCCCAGAGCAAAGTTGATTTGGACCCTCAGGGCCGGTGTGGAAACAGGAGAAACTGTCAGGACCAGACAGTTGGACATGAGACCCTAAGCCCATTGCCTTCCATGTTCCAGCCCCTGGCACGTTACCCACTGAGGGGGTCTGATTCTGGGTGGGGGGGGGCCCACGGTCCGGAGCCAGAACCCCCCTGTGTGGTTCATACATGTGTGCGGTCCTGCCCCACGATTACAACAGTATCCGATCAGTATGAAAGCCAGAGTGCAGGACTGCGGTGTGTTCTCTGCTGCTCAGGGAGTGATTGGGGGCCTTTCTGGGCGGGGTGGGGCGGGGTGGGGGGTTTATTTTTAGATGTCTGAGAAAATGCTTTTCGTTTTCTGGCAGGGTTTTATGTTACCCCCTCCACATGCAGATCGCTTGCACGTCCGTCACTGAATCTCCTGCCCCACTGGTGAAGGGCCCTTCTGAAAATGCTCTCTCCCCCCCACCCTCACAGGTCTCCCCATCAGTACGTACGCAAAGTATTGCTACCGCAAGCTGCAGAAGGTGGCAGTGACCGGGGGGAAGAAGGTAAGGGGGATGCACTTTGGGGTGTGAGGGGGTCATGCTTCCTGGAAATGTGTAGGTTGATTATTAGTTAACGGTCTCAGTGTTTTTTTTCTGGGCAAAGTGATTCTGAAGCTGACTTCATGGGCTGAGGAGTGTCAGAATCAGGCATCACATATGAACTAAACATGTAATCCTAAGGGGAAATTGGAATAAAAGTAAAACAGAGTTAGTAAAATAGAAATGACGTGCAAATAAACATGTAGACATGGGGTTTTCAGATCTGGCCCTCGATTCCTAATCCAGGCCTCGTTTTCAGGTCTCCCAGACAGTTAGTTTAATAATTATTGATTCTTATTGAACAGAGGCTTCACACCTGGTGCACTGGTAAAGGAAGGCTGGAAAATGAGCACTGCCCGCATCTTGAGGACCGTGTTTTGAATAGCCCTGGTGTAGACAAAAAAATTAAGTGGTAAATGTGTGATGCGGACAGCTTGAGGTACATGCCAGCGAGCTTAAGAAGACAAGAAGAGTAAGACAGTGGGCGACTGGATGGGAAGCAGTGAGCTTCTCATGGGTCCTTGTTCAGGAGGGATGTGGTCTGGCGGGAGAATCTATTCAGGTGAAGATTAGTTCTTGTATTCGGGGCTGGTGGGTGTCTCAGTGTGCTCACAGGCAGCATCCCAGCAGCGGCTGCGTCTGATGGCCGCGTTCCTCACCGCCGTCCTCCCACAGGGTCTCCGGAAGCCCACGCTGGAGGAGATCGACCACGGGCGCAACGCCATCCTGACGCCCTCACTGTTTGGCAGCTCGCTGGAGGAGATCATGGAGCGACAGAGGGAGCTCTACCCCGAGAGGAGGCTGCCCTGGGTACAGGTGCAGCTGTCGCAGTACGTGCTGGCGCTGGGTGGGGCGCAGACCGAGGGCATCTTCAGGTGAGTGGTGGCTGGGAGGGTCTGAGATAGAGGGCAGGGGGTGGGGGGCAGTGTTGGTGAAAGCAGCCCCAGCCCTGGGCCTGGAACTGGAACAGGCTTTAAACAGGCAGGCGGCAGAAGTGCTGAACTTTGCCCTTTATCAGCTAAACACACCCGCCAAGGCCTTTGGGTTTAATCATTGACCAATCAGGGCTCAGCAGAAAACCTGAGACCTACCACTTCATAGGGGAGATCGGAGCGTACCAACATAGGCCTGTATCTCCACTGACAAGCCAGACAGCACTGAAAGTGATCTGGGATTAAAGACCGGGTGTTTTTAACAGGGGAGTAGCATTCTCTAGTCTGCGTTCCGCCCCAGCTTCAGACCCCCGCAGGCCTTCTGAGTCTCTTACCCCTCCTGCTGGAGGCGACCAGTGGATATCCTCTGTGATTCAAGCTGACTCTCTGTGACTCTCTCAAATTCAGCATCCACTTCATACACCATGGAAACTTTACCTCATGTACTTCATGGGAGACTTTTGCATGCCGACTGTGGCAACAGCAGGAGTTGAATTTAACGTCTGCGAAACAGACACCTCTGGTGCCTGCTACTTTTTAACGACATCTACAGTGCCCCCCCACGAGAGGCTAAACAGGCAGGAAACCCATCCTTACAGTTTATTTTCGGGAGTCCCCTACATGGATTCCTCCTGTTATTTCCATTTCCATTTATTGTGTCTGTCCACAGAGGGAGCTCAGTGGCGCAGGTCTGGCTGGCACTGTACCATGTGATGCCCTCGGGGCACTACATCAGCGGTGTTCACGTCTCTGCTTGCAGGAAGCGTGTCGAGTTATTAAGTCGGGGGGCTGAGAAAATTCAACCTTTGGAGGGGATTGTGGGGTCAGAGAACCACACAAGAGCTCCAGCCTTAGCAGTATTTATGTTGAACAGGCGCCACCTGGTGACCACCTCGTGTCACTGAATGAATCTCCGAAGTCCACAGGAAATTATTCCGTGTTTTGGTGCCTGGCTTATTTCTGGGTTGCCCTGCTTGTCACAGGGTACCGGGGGACATCGACGAGGTCAATGCACTCAAGCTGCAGGTGGAGCAGTGGAAAATCCCAGAGAACCTCTCCGACCCAAACGTCCCTGGTACGATTCTCCGCCTTCTGCAGGAAGCTGCTGATACCGGGCTGTTGAATGAGGATGATGAGTAGGATCATCCAGCCAGGTTTTGGTGCAGAAAGCGTTTGCCTCCCTGCTCATGGCATCTTCCCATTGCTGACCCCCCCCCCTTCCCACAGCCTCCCTCCTGAAGCTGTGGTACCGCGAGCTGGAAGAGCCAGTTATCCCTCAGAGCTTCTACCGGCGGTGCATCAGTAACTATGAGGACCCCGAGGCAGCCATCGGTGTGGTGCAGTCTTTGCCAGAGCTCAGCAGGCTGGTGCTCTGCTACTTCATCCACTTCCTGCAGGTACTGCTATGGGCCAATCATAGTCGCTCTGGGCCAGTTACGATTGCCAATCCCAGTCGTCCTGGGCTGGTCCTGGTCAGTAAGGGCCAATCACAATCACTCTGAGCTGGTTGCGATCACTCGGGGCCGGTCACGATCATTATGGGCCGATCAGTCACCACACCCGACCTGCTTTTTCTAACCCTAACCCTCCCTTCATTGTAGGGTAAACGCCCTGAGTTCCAACAAGCCTTTTTCCAGTTCTGGGTGGGTCCCTAACTTCCCGAGCTGACACATGTGGGGATGGTGTTTCCTTTAATTACGGGAGGCCGTCCCATCCTCAGCCCTCCAGCAGGAGAACATCATGCACTGCTCACACACGTGACCTGCCTCAAACTGTCAGAATGTGACCTCTAGCACAACACCCAGCTCTAAATCAAAGTCGTCCTGCCCTTCAAGGCTTTCAGCTTCTCGTGCACTAAAGCTACTGCTTTCTCACATTAACCAGAGCAAATAAACAATGAGTCTTAGCGTCTGTAGATCTGCTCCGATGACTGTAACGCAGGAGCCACAGCAGCCGGTATCTTGCTGTGCTCCCTTTGTCTGTTTGCTGCATTTCCGGCCTGTAAAATACACTCTTCAGCACGCCTGCATTCTTTCTGCTCCTCTGCCTTTTCCTGTCTCTCTTGGCGTGCCGCTTATGAGCACGGTGTGAACTCCAGCCCACTGAAATAGCCGTTTTCTCTTCTCCCAGTCCCTTATAACATGATCCGTCTGGTAGGAGTCAGCAGTGTCGGCTGACTGCGGGCTTCATCCCCTCGTATGAGGAAAGCCGTCCGGCCGGTATCTTCCCGGATGTCGTTCCCGTGACCTCACATGCACACATGCATAACCAGCATCTCCACTCCATCTCCAGGTGTTTGCCCAGCCGGTGAATGTGAGCAAAACCAAGATGGACGTCAACAACCTGGCCATGGTGATGGCGCCCAACTGCCTGCGCTGCCAGTCGGACGACCCGCGGGTCATTTTCGAGAACACGCGCAAGGAGATGTCCTTCCTTCGCCTGCTTATTGTGCACCTGGACACCAGCTTCATAAAGGGTGTGGTCTGACAGCTGTGCCTTGGCCCGGCCCCCACCGGCCCGCTCACCAGCTCTCTGGAACTCAGCCTTGGCTCCTTCCTGGACTTTGATGGCACCTCGCTGACGACTAGAACCCTCCTTTCGGACCATCCTCAGCTGGGGTCTGCTCCCCCCACACTGGAGCGTGCCTTTGATGAAACGCGTGTATAGTTAAAACAAAAAACTAGTGGGCAAATGCAAAGAAAAAATAGGAAGCCTTTTTTTTTTTATTGTGAGATGTTTTTATTTAGAGTGGCAGCAGAGTCTGTGTTTCCTATCACCTTACACAGTGACTTTAAGTGACATGGGAAGGTGACGCTCTCTGTTGAAACACTGTCAATTTACCAGCTTCTGTTCTCCTTTTAGTTTTGCTAACGCAGTTGCCTGCCAGACAGACCACCCCCCACCCCCCAAGGAGTGAGGCCGTACTCGCACCCCTCTAAGAGACTTAATTTATTTTTGACCCGCACCACTGTTACCTAACCTTTGTTCACTGGGCTCCATCACCATCTGACCGAGGGAGGCGGAGGGCAGCCAGTGGCGGGTGTGTGCATGAGTAAGCGGTGGATTTCACACTAAGATGCACCCTAAGGTCAACAGTGAGTCGCAGAGCATTTCTGCACCCGGAAAAGCACAGACAGGACGACAGAAGCCGCAGGATGATGGGAAACGACTGACGTTAGCTGGTGGGCGTCAGAGGACGGGATGGTGAGGTACTGAGAGGCTTCAGGGAGAGTGATGGCATGGAAATGAGGAAAATGGTGAATTAGCGCATGTCCTCACATTTCCGGAGAAAGCCGATTTACATCAGCTTGGGATGAGTATTCATCTCGGTCACAGATGGATTTTAGCACCTCCTCCTCCCTCCCTGGTGCTGTGTTACAGTAATGTGCCTCCCAGCACCCTTTCCAGTGAGGGGGGGGGGGGATCATCCACTTGAAATGCTCACTGATGCTTTTCTTAACACTAGACTGCAATGTGATTCCTGCTAGGAGTGTTGAAGCTTGAAAATAGTGGGTGCCTTAAACGACAAAATAACTTGCTGGTTACTCAGTGACCGTCCGCATCATTCAGAGCAGACCGCCCCTTCCCTCACCAGATTCCTTTTTTAGTCGCTCTCCGGTTGAGAGATGGTGTCTTACCATCAGAACACACCCTGCAAACCTTCTGGCCGAACTCTGTTTTTGGGACATTTTCCAAAGGCGGAGTCCTGCGCATGGAAATACTACAGTGTCACATGGCCCAATCACCTCGGGGCTCTGCATTGTCACAGGTTCTGAACTTAAGAGCTTGTATGGGAATTTCCAGAATCATCAGTACAAGCAGCTGAAAGCCAAACAGTAGACGTATTAAAATTATCGTCCCTGGAGTCCAGTTTTACCTCAGAACATCTTTGGAAGGTAAACCAGAGGCAAGTTGCTGTTGTAAATAACCTCTGGTTTCATAAGATCCTAATTACTGTTTAAAAATCATTGTGGATACACTTGACTATTGCTGTTAAAGACTGTAGTTGTGTTCTATTGCAGACTGCCTATGCCTGGCATTTCCTCTGCACTCTAAACCTGTTTATTTATGTGCACTTCTACGTTACTTTCTCTGCTGTGTCTGGGCACCGTTGCCTGGTAACAGCCTGCCCTCCTATACTGCTGACTTCTCTCTGCCGGGAGGCTCTGCTCCTTGCACCAGGGGGCTGCTGCCCTGTGCTGTAAATGGCCCTGCGGGCTTCTGGAATGCTCTCTGTGCATATACCCCAAGTGACACTTGGTTCTCCCGAATTTCATTTCATAAATAAATGAAACGTTTGTAAATTTACCAGAAGCTTGAGTCCTCTCTTGCCATTCATTTCTTGCTTACACACGCATAAGTGAACTTTCTGGTCTCTTCTCTGCCACTGTATAAATATACAAAAATGTCTAATAAAGCAGCATTTTTCAATGAGTGTACTAATGTGCTCTGTGTGTGTGTGTGTTTATGTATATATAAATCTTATGTTAATTTAGGAATGTACTAAAATTGGCTTAGAGGAAGAAAATGTTTTGTGTATAAGCGATTCTTTATTCATTTTATTGATGAATTGGTGCAGTGGTTAGCACTGCTGTCTTCTCCCTCTGGGACCCGGGTTCGAGTCTCCTTCCAGGTTTGCATGTTCTTCTCATGTCATTGTGGGGGTTCCTCCGCGTTCTCTGGCTTCCCCCCACAGTCCAAAAACACACTGAGGTTAATTGGAGTTACCAAATTGCGTGCACTCATGTGAGAGTGAATAGTGTGTGAGTGTGCCCTGCGATGGGTTGTTGTCCCATCCTAGGTTGTGCCCTGCCTTGTGCCCACAGCCTCTGTGATTGGCTCCAGACCCACCGTGACTCTTAGTAGGGCAAGTGGTTACAGAGAATTGATGGATTAATTGTCCAATAGACTGTAAGTGCACTTGTCAAATGCAGCCAAGAACAAGGCCAGCCTACAGTTTACAACCATTCATGTACACAGTCTTGGAGAAATTTTTGAAAAGGATCATTTCAGAAATCAAACTTGATCCTTAACCAACAAGTTAACAGCGTGGAGGGGGTGGTCTGTCTGACAAAGTATGTATTACTGCTAAGAGTCAATTAGTGGCATGTTAATTACCCTATGAAAAGTGTGTCGTGGCAGAAAAAAAGGTTGAGAAACAGCGTACTAAAGAAATGTAAGACGCATGAAAAAACTTGACCAGATTTAGATTAAACACACTTTTAAATCGGCTCCCCCTGAAAATTGACAAAAGGTAAAGTATATTTTTCATCGTTTTTTACAGTGAGCCCAATTTAGATTGTTGTTGGTTAGTTGAGAGTATGCAGCTTACAGTAGAGGCAGGACACCCGAAGTGAATATCTGCTCAGGATCACTGCAGTAGATGAAAGACACTAAGCAAAAAGATTAGGGGTCTCCAACTCCAATCCTGAGGAGCTACTATTCAGTAGGTTTTCTTTCCTACCTGGTTTCCGATGACCTTCACCTGTTCCTGGTATTTACCTGAGAACAGATCAGAAGCTTGGGAGGACTGAAAAGCTACTTGATGGTAAGTAGCTCTCCAGGACAGGAGTTGGATGACCCCTGTTTATAGACCTTGTAGAGATGGAGAATGCTTTAGCAGTCTAAATATGCAGAAGCACTCCCCAAATAATAATATCCCTGAAAGTCAGACAAGTTATTTGTAGGCGTCGGTTCAGTTGAATTCAGTTAAATGAAATAAATGTAATCGCCTCACTCAAATTTTCGCCACTAGAGGGAGACACCAGCACACATACTAGCTTAAGCTGGTGCTCTAAATATCTGTAATTCATAGAGCTGTTATTGTAATTCTTGGTAATAACGATTGCAATTAATTTATAATTATGTGTTTTCAGAGTCCAAATATTTTTTATAACCCATTATATCCCAACCCTGTCCTGGATAAACAGCTGTAAAATGGACTTATGGATTACTTATTGTAAGTTAGTAGTGTGTGTGTATCATGGCGATGTTCCATTGTTTGGCACTATCAGATGCTACTAGATGCTCTTACATTTGTTGCATGTTACGCTTAGTTTCTTGCAAGGGTCTCTTGGGTGATATTTGTATGATGGCTGTATGCATAGGCGATTCTAGGCTTTTCTCGCTGGGGGAGTAAGGTGAGAAAGCCCAACCAGTCATTTGTCCATATGAATTAACTTTTAAAAAAATCGTAAACACATTTAAAATAAACTATAATTACACAAGCCACATTTTATAATATAAGTTTACAATGTAATTTAGTTTCATTGAACTTAATTTGTTGACATAGCATTAAGGGACCACTAAGGGGCGCAATTGCACCCCGGTAAAATCGCTAGCAGTGTATGCTGCGTGGGGCAGCATGGTGGTGCAGTGGTTAGCACTGTTGCCTTACACCTCTGGGACCCGGGTTCGAGTCTCCGCCTGGGTCACATGT
>JAODJX010000109.1:7533524-7562340 GCA_026776945.1 Isichthys henryi
TGTGCCCTGCGATGGGCTGGCCCCCCATCCAGGGTTGTTCCCTGCCTCGTGCCCATTGCTTCCGGGATAGGCTCCAGCCCCCCCACGACCCAGTAGGATAAGCGGTTTGGAAAATGGATGGATGGATGGATGGATGCTGCATCAGTGTTTCAGCTAATATGAAGTTCATAGCATTTCTGTTTACAAACGCAAGGTTTTTAATGTATCCTCTTGCTACAGCTATCTTGCACGTGTTTCCCATCAGTTACTGAATGAATGCATTAGTTAGAAGCACTTGTACATAAACTGCATCCTTGTGAACTCCATGCATGTTTATACACTCACTGGCCACTTTATTAGGTACACCTGTTCCACTACTCCTTGACAGTGTATAACACCATGCGGACAGAGGTCAGAAGCTTCAGTTATTTTCAGATCAAACAGCAGAATGGGGAAGAAATGTGATTTTTGTAACTTTGAATGGTCGTTGGAGCCAGATGGGCAGGTATAAATTAACCCAGGCAGTCCTCTTTCCCTAATATCATTCATTCATTGTCATATCATTAATCGCCCCCTGGCACAGTCAGTCCCCAAGTTCATTTCAAAGTGCAATGAGTTTGTTCAATGAAACAATTCAAAATAATATGTACGGCGTTAGCTCCACCCTCTCCAAAAGTGTAAAAAGTGTAACTGTGCTAGCGTAAGGTCAGCATGGTCACCATGCCAGAATTCTACGCCATAGACTGTAAAACCCTCAAGCAGATATTGCGACACCGTAAACTGTCTTCATGCTCTATTGATATTTTGCCTACAGCATTTTAAAAAGGTTAATTGCTTAACATTGGACTTACTGGAAATCGTGAACAGTTCCCTCCTATCAGGCACAATCCCAGCACCATTAAATACAGCTGTTATAGAGCCTCTCCTAAAAATAGAGAAACCTAGATACCTCAGTCCATAACAAACATAGATCCATTTCAAATCTCCCTTTTATAGGCAGGGATACAGAGACAGTAGTTTTCAATGAAATCAGCAACTTCCAGAATGTGAATAACTGTCTTGATTATTTTCGGCCTGGCTTTCTTTCACACCATAGCATTGGGACAGGTCTTACAAAGGTACATTAACAATTCTGATTCTGTTGGATCTCAGTGCAGCGTTTCATACAGTTGACCGCAAAATACTTTTAAATATACTAGAACATTTGCATGGGCCTATCAGGAATGGTCCTTGGTTGGCTCAAAATGTACTTATAAGGTTGTGGGTATTTCATTACTGTAGGCAATTATAAACCCAAATGTACCATCAGAACATGTGGAGTCCCTCAAGGAAAGCTTGTATCTGAAAAACTAAAGAGAGGTGAAACCTTCCTAATGTAAGAAAAAACACAAGGGTGTGAGAATCATACATTTTTTTTGATAGCTAGATGATTGTTAGCAACTTGCTATACCAACCGTATTACTATGTGGTGCCCTGCATGAGTAAATTGTTTATGGAAATTAATAAATGATATACTGGAAACTTTTTTACATGGTCATTTATTATAATAAAATGTTTATATGTAACAACTGTCCAGTATATGAAACCACTTCAACTTTTCCTAACATTTTTGTTATTGGTCATTCATGGCTTATTTAGACGGTCAAAATTTCTCACAGTGCAGCTGTCCAACCATAACTGCTGCTTGGAAAACATTGTTAAAAGCATTCTAAATCTTTTTGAACTTTTATGTACTTTTATGTACTTTGCGCTATCATATTCCTTGGGTACCCTGAATACAAATGGTTTTGGGACCGGTCCACCGCCACTGCAGATACTTCTCAAGCGTTGCAGGCACGTTTTATGGGTGAGCAACTGGAACTGATCAAAGCACCTCAGAATTGAAGTAACACCACTCAGTGGCAGCAAAGAGAAGGGTGACCGCAGACAGCGTTTGACCTTGTGAATGTGATAAGTCAAAAAGTATTTGATGGATCCCATTACTACTTCACAAAACGTATGGATGAATATCTACACCTGATTTCTTTTTGAGACAAATTGCCCTAAAAATGGAGCAACAGCACTGTGGGGCAACAAAGGAGACACTTGATCTTGTGAACGCAGCATTTAATCGATCTTTTCCAAACATCGCGGACACATCATATGGGTGAAGATCTGTACACCTCTGCTGCCCAGGCCTGGGGGGGGGGGGGGGGCTAGAGAATAGATCTGTAACGGTACACATATTCATCCTATGCCACTCAGTTACATCATTTTCGATGAATACATTTCAAATGAGTACTTTTCTTGACACGGGTGGAACCTAAATTCACAAATAGATGTTCAACGCGGGAAAACATTATGCTAACTAATTATGGCTGTGAGTCGGATACAGTTAGTCATAAATTAGCGGTTTGGGAACATTTCGGTTTCCCAGTAAATTGCACCAGTATTGTAGAGTAGTTCATAAGACCAGGACTGTCTGTTGACTGTTATTCCGAACTCGGATATGTTGCTGGAAACACATCCAACATGCGAATGTATTTATTAAACCAAATTGTATGTAATAACAAGCATCCAGCACTTTAGCCAAAAGTAATTTAAGTGACAATGTAAAACTCGGAGTGTTGTTTTTTTCCATTGCAAATAGTAAATAGTTCCTCTGATTACATGTAATAATCTATTATGATTATGAGCCAAGGCCTGTTAATTGAGTAAGAAGTTATTTTATTAGCCGCATTTGCCCAAGGGTCTCGACAGACAGGCACAGACAGGGGAGACCGACGGTAGACACATCAATCAGGGTGCTCATGAAACAGAAGGGCAGTTCAGTTTCAGTTTCAGTTTTAGTTGTCATATGCAAGTTAGCTCAGGGTCAACATTACAATGAAACGTGATGGACGAGAATCAACAAGTTTCTCAGCAACACGACATTCTATCGCTACAGCACAGCATAGCAACATGGACATTCAACAACAACAACTACTCACATCAGGGCAGCCAACGTGCACCGAGCGCTGTTCTGTAACGCAGTTTCATATTCCCAGAAGATCAGAGGCAGATGACAGTCCCAATCACGCTGGTGGCGGGTAACCAGGCTGGAGAGCTGCATAGCAAGCCTGCCATTAAATCACTTCACCAACTCATCACCCTGAGGGTGGAGGGGGGTTGTACAGGTCTTCGCAATGCCTAGCTGTTGCAGACCACGCCAAAGACTTGTGCCTCAAAATTGCACGCCTGGTCACTATGCAGCTCCTTTGATGCACGATACAGCAGAAGAACTCCTCGCAAACCCCGTTTCCATCAGTGCTCTGGACTGGCGGCTTGGTCCTTTCTGGGCAGTGCACACATCACAACAATGGACAAACAGCATGGTGTTCTGGCTGCATCCAGGCCGATAGAATTAGCTTTACAATCTTTGCACATCGGCTTCCAGGGTCTTTGCCGCTTCAAAATGTCCGGCCCCTGTCGCACCGTGCACCGCATGCAGGACATCACTCAAAGGCTCTGGAGCACTGGCAGCTGTAACAGATGGCGGCCACCATCCAGGTACTGCCAGCACTGGTACAGCTCACTGTCATGCTCCTCGAGTGCCCTTCACTGGTTCTAGAGGGCCTTGATCTCTGGGTCTAGGGCAGAGACCTCTCTCCTCTCTCCCGCCACTCGGGTCAGCACCGGATTGCTGTCTTGCTCCACCCCTTAGCTGCTGGCGATCAATGGCTGCCAGTCCCTCAGCGCTTGTGACTTCCAGCATCACTACCGCTGTTGCACACCTCTGGTTGAGCTGCTCAACGCAGCGACAGTGAGAGCAGTCATCCAGCTCACAGGGGTGCAGGAAGGGGGGGGGGGTCAGAATTGCCATGGAGCTTGCCTGGCTGGTGCCGGACCTCCTGCCAGTGTGCCAGTTGTCCCTCTGGGATGCGGAAGCTAAGCAACCAGGTGAGGGATGCATGAGCAGTGCGCTTCTGGAAGTGCCGTCTGCAGAGGTAGGTACTCAGTAACTGCAGAGTTCCAAACTTCCTCTGTCATTAACTCCAGCACAAAAACTGTGCAGCATGAACTTCACAGAATGGGCTTCCATGGCCGAGCAGCTGCATGCAAACCTCACACAACCAAGTGTAATTCCAAGCCACTAGACTGTGGAGCAGTGGAAATGTGATCTGTGGAGTGATGAATCATGCTTCTGTGTCTGGTAGTCTAATGGAAGATTCTGTGTTTGGCGGATGCCACGAGAACGTTTCAGGCCTCATTATATTGTGCCAACTGTAAAGTTTAACAGAATGGAGATTGTTTTTCAGGGGTGGGGTTTGGCCCCTTAATTCCAGTGCATTTAGAATGGGATATCATATAAGTTTCTGTAGGTGTAATAGCCAGGTGTCCCAGTACTTTTCTCCATATAGTATATTTGCATATACAAATACTCAAATGTAATCATGGAATTGAATGACCTGCAGGGATAGAGGAGACGGTCCAGGCCATATATAAAGTCAAAAATTTTAAAGAATTCAAACCATACGGGAGCTGGAAGTAAGTCAATGTGGTTGCTTGGGTTTTATCTACGTTTATGTTTTATCAACAATGAAAAATAAGTTTTATATGTTTGATAGAATAAAAAGGAAAATGAGACATTTAATATAATACTATAACCATACTCTTTTGTATATAAATGCAGTTTTTCTATATGTTGACCGTAGGCTTTTGCATTAATTAACTCTGGGGTGTATGTGGATGCTAGTCCATTTAATTCTTGCCATCTTCCGACCATATTTAGCAGAGTTTCATAAAGTATACTTACCTAATTTGTAGAAGTGTGGGTTTCTCCTCATGCTACAACGACAACAACGATCGCAGCACACAGAATGCCTCTTTCTGATGTGTGATATGTAACTCTAAACTTAATTAGATCATTTTCTACAGATATCACCTTTACTTTTCTGTGCAGTATTGATGCTTCTTATTCAAATCTTAATTTAACAGTACTTAAAAACCATTTTGTCAATTTACTGGGGTCACCCTCTACATGACTTAGCATTGTAATGTTGTTGAGAGTTGTGCTAATTAGTTGCCCCGCTAGTAAGGAAGAAGTATAGTCAAGAAGTATACATTATTAATAGGCCTTCTGTCTTTGTAGCCGTTTTGCAGTTTGTCATTTTAATCCGAAACAAATAAATGCGTTATTAGCCCCATTCTGCATCGTTTTAAGCAGCTGAACATTTTTGTTTAACGTGACACTTTCCTTTTTCTGCTTTACATAACATCGAAGACAGGTGGTTTCTGTCGGCATCTCCGCCTTCAACAGAAATATTCATTTTCACCAGAAGGGGGAGACGGATGCTTATTTAAATTGAAAAGATACAGTTGCCACTAGAACCCATTCCAGTTGTACATGATAAATCTGTAGGGGGACACGCCATAATTCAGTCTCTTCAGTTATTTTGCTGTGTAGCATATCATTGAGTGTACTAGTAAGAGCTCAGTTATAATAAAATAATTACATCTCATTTATTTCATCCATCTAGGTACCATCCTTTCATGCTATAACGGCCAATCAGCATCACGTTTATTTCCACTGCCACAGAAATTCCATTTCTTTATTATGGATTAGGGTTTCCTAGCTCTTATAACCATTAAAATAGTAGCTATGTGACAGCAGGGGGACCCTGTGCCATTGTATTCTTAATTGCCATAATCAATCCACTGATGTCTCCAGATTTGTGAGCGCGGAAACATCAGCGGGGTGGCTTACGATCGCGGGGCCGGGCCGGGGTGGTGGTCTGGCCCTCACAGCTCTGTGCTCCTACAGAAGATTGATGAATTGACTGCGGCACTGCTGCCGGTGTGTCTGCGTCCGCGGCGAGGGAGCCCCGGTTACGGCAGGGAATCCCAGCTATGGCACCCGTAGTGGCTCTGCTATTGTGGCTGACCAGCAGGGGGCCTCGGGGGCTGGCAGCTCTGGGAGCGACTCTGACCCACATACTGCTGTCAGGCCCATGGAGACACATTGTGGTGGGGGGGGGGGGGTTGTTAGAGAGTTTAGTAAATTACCCCCTTAACTGAAATGACTCTAACCCTACCCACACACCATGCTCCACCTTCCAGAGGCTTCTGACATGAGTCAATTTTTTTCAACGTTCTTTCACGCTGAAAAAGCCAGGCGTGCTCAGGCTGGTTCCCAGTGTCTCAGAGCGGAGGCCTTTTGACCTTGGTCCCGACCAATTCTAACTGTAATGAAATGGACCTCGAGAGGTGGTCCCGGGCCGAGCAGAACGGTCACCGCATGATGTGAAGCGCCGCAACCACCCCCCCCCCCCACGCCGCCCCTGTGACACGAAGAGGACACAGAGCGTTGGGACACTAGGTAGGCTTTGACATTTATGTTTCCAGGGGACATCGAATCATTAGCCTTTCGCCCCCTAAAAACACATAAATCTGTAAGTGAGGCAGGGAAGTTGACGCGACATTGTCAGGAGAGTCACTCTTTATTTAATGAAGGCAGACTCTGCCCAATAGACAATTTAAAAAATTATGTACCTCTAAGTGTTTAAAAAGCCACATAAGGCCGTGATGAGGAAATGATGTCATCTTCCATGTAGGATATGATGATGGCGCCTTTAGGACGATGCTACACAAAAGTTTGAGATCACAGCATCATTTTTGTTAATGAACAAAAAAATATTCTCTCCCCCCCCCACCCCCCCCGCCAAGATTTTTTTTGGGCTTAATGACCTCTTTGGCTCAGTACCTGCATTTTCATGAAAACAATTAACTGAAGAAACTGTTTAGTGAAGTAGTGAACCATTTGCTAAGATGTCTGGCACTGGAGGATGGATGGAAAGACGAACGGATGGATGGACAGACAAGCAGATGGATTATAATGCCGCATTTTTTTTATGCTGCATTCTGGTGAATTATCTGCGACATATAAATCAGTTTCACTCTGCTGACCTTATTCAGCTGGATATGTAAATAAATAGTTGAGGTCATCATCTTCAAAATGTTGCAACAGGGCCGTTCAAACAGAAAAATAACAGATTTATTCTCCCTATAAAGTAGCACACAATGTAATGACTGCAAAAATGGATCACGTGATGACTTGATAAACAATTTTTTCATTGTTTCCAAAATATTTTCCGTTGGTATAGCTATTAAAATTGAACAGTGAACACCAAAAACTCACATTTTTAAGAGAAGCCGATGGATTGAACATCAGAAACTTTCCGAAAATTAAATGAAAACACATTTTTATATTAAATAGCAATATTCTGGGCAATAAATACACAGGCAATTATTACAAGCTAAATAAGACATTATATAAGAATGTGGAATTTTACGCCATCGAAATTTTCAGACCACTTTGAGTGAAATATACATAATTCCTCTTAGCGTTTAAAAAAGCGACTCACTCGGGACACTTTATTGTGGATTATTTCCATGAGTGTCTAGAGGCACAGTCAGAAGGTGGCTCACATAATGGAGGAGTGCAGACGCAGTACTCCCACGCACGGTACTGAGCAGGATCATTAAAATGCAGCGTGCGGAGGGCTGTTAGACAGGCTAAGCAAACAGCAGTGACCTAGAGGCCTGTTACGAATAACAGATAGCTCCATTCACACTTACGTCACGATCAATCGGAGAACGAACTTTATCCAAATCAATCTGCCTTAAAGTCCACTAAACATCAGGAAAGTAAAATCACTGTACGGCAGATTACTACACGTTCAACCTGGGCGTGCGCAGGCTGACTTTCGTTTCTGGCGTGTCGCTCACAATGTACGCATCACTATGCAGAAATAGGAGAAATATTTACAGAAATAATGCCAATCGAGATAGACGTTAATTCATGTTTCTTGGTCTCCCACTGAAGTATGCTCGCGGCACATGTGGAAATGTGCCGCGTACATCCTGCCGTCCTCCTGTGTGTCTCCTGCACGAAGCAGATGAATCAACTGTCTGAGCTCATTCCCAGCTCTTCTGGCCATGCGAAACCTGGCAACAGTACGCTTCGCACGCAGCAGAGGGTATTGTGGTGGCGTGGATGGATGCACAGCCTCTGAGTGAGAAGCGCTAGGGCTCCATTCCGGTACTTTGCCAACCTCAAACGCGAAGTAAGTGCAGCTCAAGTAAAACGACGACAGTGAGACACTGTTCCCATGTCCAAGTGACTTCGCAGGAAGCTGATGTTACTGACAGCCAGAACGGCTTAAAAGGGAACAGAAAATGAACTGGAGTAGAAAATACACCAAAGTGCTTTCAGGGCTTGTTCAGCCGTATTTCCAGCATGCCTGCTATTATGCGTGTATAACTATGTCTGTTTGGCTGTCATTGTCTCCCTTCAACAGCAGCTCATTTTAAATACCGTAGTGTTAATTAAAAAAAAAACAGCAAAACCAAACAAATGCACCATGACAGTCACAGCTTGTAATAAACTGCACTGAAAAAAAGCCACTTCTGCTTGATCCGTAGCTATTACAACGAAAGAAGAAAAAAAAACGCTGAATGAAAGAACAACTGAATTGACTTATAGTTTCGAATCTAATTAGACAGATTAGTTACACTAAGCATTTAGCAAAACCAAACCCAGAAAACAGATGGAGTTACACAATTTTCTCAGCCGCTGCCCATGGCTGAGAAGTAGGACCATTCGTCAAATCGACACGGAAACTCATTCACAGTCTACGGGGCCTTACAGAGACTCAAAGTCACAAAACTCACAAAATGCAGGTATGGCATCCCATTCCAGAAGGGAGACCTTGAAATGTGTCATACCATCACACACGCCCCTATCCCTAAATGCACAATCTTAGGAGGACCCATAAGCAGCACCTTGGGGGGGGACGACTGGTGTCGGTTCCATGGATCCAGCATGATATGCTTTCATGGGGCCCATAATCTTTAGTGACACCCCTCCCCTGCTCCCATAACACCTCAATCTGACATTCTGCAGAAAATAAACACGTGAAAGTTTTCCCACTTTCATCAGCGAAACATTCAGCCAAATCAGCGTGCAGCAGCTCATCGTCTGACCTGTGTGTGAGTACATGTGCCTAAAATCCAGCCAACACTCACCCACCCGACAACAGAACAGCAACAACAACAGCAACAACGAAAACTCTGTGACACGCCCCTTGTGTGCCAGACCAGGCTCACTTCTTGTTCTTGAGCTGGTTGGCCAGCCAGTCCAGACCCTCGTACAGGCCGTCGCCGCTGGTGGCGCAGGTGGCCTGGATGTACCAGTTACGGTGCCGCAGGGAGTGCAGACCCAGTTTGTCTGTGATCTCGGCCGCATTCATGGCATTGGGCAGGTCCTGCGGGGAAGCGGCAGAGGCCGAGTGTAACAGGCTCGAATGCATATTCCTACACATTTAACCTACATGTTGCTTAGGATGTGAAATGGAATGAAATAGTAAGAAAAGGCAAGATGAAAATATAAAAGCACATCCGAGAAGAGAAGGATTCTGAGTGAGCCTCTAAACAGAGAGAAAGAGAGAATACAAAATGATAAATAGCTCCTCTGGCTGACAGTCTAAAAACCAATTTTCCCCCAATACTGAGAACCAAAAACAGCTTCACTTTGTGGAATATGGGTCTCTGTTAGTGAACAGGCAGGAGGGGGAGGGGAGGGGCACCTGTTTGTTGGCAAAGAGCAGCAGGACAGCGTCACGTAGCTCATCCTCCGCCAGCATCCTCATCAGCTCCTCCCGCGCCTCGTTCACTCTCTCCCGGTCGTTGCTGTCCACCACGAAGATCAGTCCTGCCAGGGCCCAGTCAGGCTTTTGTTTTGGTTATTTTGTTACATTAATGGAGGGTGCATAACTTGAGCAAACCTCAAAATAATGAACAAAGGTACGTATAGTCATCCAGAGGTGGGGGGATACAAGATGATTATTGGTTTAATAAATATATGTAAATAGCTGTAACTGTAGCATATTTGGACTATCTAAACTTAATTTGCTGCGGTCCCATTTATTTAAATAATGCAACAACTGGACCTCCACATTTGAACCCTGGCACTGGGATTCTAAAAGACACAGTTCCAGTATCTGATCTGGTTAACCGCCAGATCCAGCCGACTTGGCAGACGGATCTCGCAGTTCATTTAAAATGATGTGTTTCAGCAAACAAAACAAAAAAAAAATAAAAAATTCAATTCTGCAGAGAAGAAGCTGGAGGCGACATGATTTGTTAAACCGACTGTCGGAAACGGGATTCCAAAACTCAAAATGCATTAAGAGGCATAATCGTAAAAAAGAAAAAATCGGAAAAGAGCCGCCAAACAGCCATTAGCTCCGGGTGCTTCTTTGACCCCTAGCTGGCTGCTGGTGTCCTGCTCCTCACCACAGCACACTGCATGTTCTTCGCTTCTTCCCCGAGGCATAAAGAGACCAAGCCGCTCAGCACCCTGCTGGACATGCACCCATTCGAGGGCCCTGCAGACTGACCTTGGGTGTTCTGGAAGTAGTGTCTCCAGAGAGGCCGAATCTTGTCCTGGCCGCCCACGTCCCACACCGTGAAGCTTATGTTCTTGTACTCCACGGTTTCTACGTTGAAACCTGAGAGTGTGCGTGTGTGTGTGTGTGTGTGTGTGGGGGGGGGGGGGTGACATATCTGTTGGTTCGAGCCACAGATTGCAGCGATAACTAGAGAGAAAACAATAGTACTAGCACTGGAGTGAGCACATGGAGTTCTGCCAGAGTGCAGCTTGTATACATCCTCCATTTTCACACTCCCGACAGTGACACACATCTCCAGAGTACTGAGTAAATACACTTCACAGACACGCATGCATTAGCGTAAACCCCCTACCTATAGTGGGAATGGTGGTGACGATCTCTCCCAGTTTGAGTTTGTACAGGATGGTGGTTTTCCCAGCTGCGTCCAGCCCCACCATCAGAATGCGCATCTCCTTCTTCCCAATCAGGCTTTTCAGCAGGTTCCCGAAAATGTTCCCCATTGCGGCCTACGTGCCTTCTGGCTCCCGTTCTCCCGTTCCAGGCTCTGGTTCCGTGACAGCTTCGAGACAGAGGCTCCGTTTGGCCCACGGCTGTGATTTTGCTCGTCCAGGCAGCCTGTGGTCTAGAAGATGGACAGGGGATTCGGTCTGATGCACGAGTGGAACAGGTACAGAGGGGGAAATGGCAATATCCCTAAGTGAGCCGTGCCTCTTTAACATGTCAGATAACTCCTATGTCCTAAGCGTGACTTCTTGGTGAGGCTGCTCGGTGAATTAGGCCAGCGTTACCAGCATGCAGCCAGTTGACCTTGGAACACCAGAGTTTTTTCTCTTATATTAAATTATGGAGTTTTGTTTCCTCTGCTCTGTCGTCTTCTGGCTTTTATTCACTCTTCATGTTTACTATTGTTACCCTACAATGTTGTATGTCAGTCAGTGACACTGCTTGGTTCTTTGTTAACCACTTTGGGGCAACTATGCCGGGAAGGACACTATATGAAAATGAATTAAATTGAATTATATTGAACTGAGCTGGCGCTGTCTTCTCTGATCAGGATCAGCGGCATTCTGCACTCAGTCGAGGTGACTCTTCGTGAGTGACTTGGCCAGGATAAATGGTTGGAAGATGGATGTATGGATGGATGGATGGATGGACAGACGGACCGACGAATGGAACTGAACTGAGTATTTCTGCTGTGCTTTTCCCCCCTTCACGTGTTACAGGAGCGATAAATACTACAAACGTTACATCAAGCTGTAGTTGCACTTTTATTACACCTATACAGCTGGACCTTAACAGACTTTACAGGTTAATTGTCTAAACATGATTTTACAGGTACTAAACAGGTCATGATTAATCTGCATGATTACCACAAGTCATTTTGCCAAAGCTGAATTCAACTGTGTATAAGTACATCAGCAGAAGGAGAAAGGGTTCATGTGCATCCCAGTAACGAACACACACACACACACACCTATTCTCATATTCATGTGGGGACTCTCCATTCATTTCTATGGGAAAAAACCTAATCGTAACGACCTTAACCCCTAACCCAGCCTTACCCATAAGTAACCAAACAAAATACTAGGCTTTTGGAATGTTTAGTTTTTTGATTGTAGTCACAGATTTTTATAAAACTGAATTTCCCCATGTGGGGACAGAAATTTTTTTATCCCATAACATCAAAATAACAGAGTTTTATCACATTGTGGGGACATTATCTTAATTAATAATTATTCTTAATTTACCATTATCAGATTTTATAGAACAAGTAGGCTCGTTCCTGAATCTGTCCAATAGTTTTACCATTTAAACACAAAAATTAAGCAATATTAAGTAATCACGCGTTGCTATAGAATAATGTGATATAAATGTATCATACTGCACTAGAATTAGAAGCTATTTTATTAAAAGAATTTCCAAACATTAATGATACCGCGATTCCGCGAAATATCCGTGTTTTATTGCAACATAATGAAGACAGAATATAAACATACTTTTACAACATGCCAGACACAAATTCTGTTCATAAACGTCGTTTACCTTCAGCAAATTAAACCAATGGCGGCACTGTTTAAATACAGTTATTTAGAGTTACAAGCGCACACGTATATTGCCATCGTGTAAGACAGCAATGTTATATTTCACCAGCGATTGACATCTTCATAATTCGTTTTCCTCCTGCAGTCACGACACAGACAGCTGCCAATACAACTGCGAAAGTCGCTCCCAGTCCCAAACCCTACCGTGACACTGTAGCAGTAAATCATTAGATCGTGAATTTGTCTTTGCTGTAGGCGATTATCCGGCGGTTTGCTCTCTAAATATTGTCAATATTTTTACCATTCATGCGCACGCCTCATCACTTACCTCTAATGGTAACGGCTGCTGAATTGGAGCGAGTGACAGCTAGAAAGCATCGCGATATTTTGGGTTAAAGGTCCAAATGCGTGAATGGGAGGTGTGGAGACTCGCGAGAATCGTCTTCGCCAGTTGTCATCGTCACCGCTGCTCTCCGTCCGCGTCGTTCTCGAGCTCGTGTTGCGGTGCTGGTATTAGAGTGGCTTCGAAACTTAGGTCAAATTTAACAGACTTTCTGTGCTCATGAATGCAAAAATATATCCATTTTTTTTGCACAGTTTCCCAATAGACGAACGTAAGGTATAACTTTAAGTTAACTTAAACTTTAACTTAAGTTTTTAATTAAACAAATACAAAATGTAGGCAACGGCAATATGTAGGGGTGGAAAACATGGCCTTAAGTAATGAAATTAATGAATCGGCTAATGAATTAATCATATGTCATCGCCTGCCAAATGAGCGCGTTTGGCAGAACCCGACATGGAAACGAAATCTTAAAAAGGACAGAATGTGCTTGAGTGTGGGCCAACAAGAGACATAATATTAGGCCGATATAAAGTAAGGAATAAATACGGAAAGATTACGATTTTTTCTTCAAAAGACATTGTATTCAGAAGGTATTAAGATACTAACTCGCAAACCCCGGCCGTCTTATCCATCCGGTACTGGAACTCTCCAAAATATGGCAGAAGCACGCTGCAGTCCATCTTTACGGCATTATGCCTGATTGCTGTTAATGTGCGTCATTAGCAAATGTTCTTATCAAAGACACGAAGTGAAATGGTTTTGAAATAGTGTAATTTTAATACAAATAATGTATGTTAGCTTGAGATGAATTCAAGTGACTATGGCTAAATACGAGAGGTAGGCCGCCCGAAAAATACCACGGAGAGGAACGATCCTGGTACGTGCTACTATAGACAAAACGTTGCCATTTAAACAACGGAAAAGGAAATGATATTTTAATTTCATATATTATTTTGATATAACATACGTTTTCTTTTGAGACAGGAGCAATAGTCTTAAAGGCTACACAAAGTACAAAGAATTAATAGAACAAGACTTCAAAAGATCTTCGTAATTTATTTAGTTTCCTCTAACCAGTAAAAACTAAGCAAATGGTAGGTTGTCTAATTACCTTTGCAATATTCGCGAAACACTGTATTTTTTACTCCCGCCAAGTTCTTCAATAATTAATCTTGATTGAGCTGTTGATTTATGCCATAATTAAAATCAAACGAAAACTTCGGTCGTGCTAAATTAAATAGTTTTTTTAAGATAATCTTAATGTAACAGTAAAAACTGTAACAAAAAAATAAAAATATTCTAAAGATTATAGATACTTTGACTTTTGCTTTTACGTTAAATAAAGTGGTGATTATTTAATCCACGGTTCCTTGGTCATAACCGTTGACTATTAAGTTATGCTTCACAAATGATAATCAGGACATCAGCTAAAGTATTTTGTAAAATGACTTCTTTTGTGCAACAAATCACTCATAGTTAATGAAAGCTCATGCAAGGCCCAAAACCAGACCTGGCAAATAACCCAGACACTTGCATTCGTTCTCTGCTGATAAATCTGTGTTAATACAGGGCAGCATCAGGGCCCTTGGGTACTGGCTAGTTCATATTCGTTGATACGTTAAGTGTTTAAACAACAAGTTAACAGACATAATGAAATGTTGAGACTCCAGTGTCCTTCACTGGCGGCGCACGCGCATTGCTGTTCACTACTGGCGCTGCAACCGATGCTTGCTTCAGCCTGTGGCTGAAGAAGAAGCTGCACGAAACAGCCTTCATGTGTGCAGCTGCAGGCCAGATTATGGGATGAAGTGGCGAGTAGGGGTCTGTGCAGTGTGTGTGTATTGGTAGTTAGTGGGGGTTATGGGGGGGGGTTACAGTGAGCTGCAGTGGTAGTAGACCCATTGGAGGGGGGCGGTGTAATTGAAAGGAACCTTTCCTCTGAAGTGTTTGCCAACGCGTGGCCCTCCAAATACACCAACACAGGTCTCTTCAGCTACAATTGTAGAACTAATGAGGACTTGCCCATTGGGGGGGGGGGGCTTTGATGTTCTGGGTAGCTGGATTCTAGCATCTGCTAACCGCCTTCCCACACCGAGTCCCTCTAAAATCAGAGGGCAGAGAAGTGGGGGTCTCTGAGCATATGTCTCCCTCCAAGATTCTGCTGCATCTTCTTTGCTACTCTGTCTTCACCTACCGCTCAAAACGGCTGCTTGTTACCAGACGTTAGAGGAGCGCGTGGCCTTTGTGCTGCTGCGGAAATGCGCAGATCCTGAATCTTAAGCTGCCTTGTTCCTTCTACATGTGGGGGAAAGCGCCTTAAGAATTTCTAAAGAGTGAACAATTTATGTAACGTATGTTTGTTTTTTTCACATAGAAAAGGGACGGTAACTGCCTCTCACTCTTAGCCAGTGGCACAATGTATCTAATAGTGCGTGTTTGTGTGTCTCTGTGTCTGTTCTGCTTCTCTACATACCTAAATGAACTCATTATTAATCTTCGCTGTTTCATGCCGGGCATGGCATCAGTTTCTATCTCGCTTTCTCCTCTGTCTTTCCTCGCCTTCTCCTTCTTTCGCTGTATAGGCCATGTCTGGTTCTCATTATTCTGGGAGCAAAGTGTGTTGCCGTGTTTTTGTCAGGGGCTGCAGTGACAGAGAGGGGGAGAGCGGGAGGGAGGGAGAGAGAGCTGAAGAGGCCTTCCCCTCTCCCTGTGTCACAGATGGGAGAAACAACGACAGGAAATTCCCACTCACGGCAGCTCTGGGGAACAGCGGAGTGAAATAATAGAGGAATGACGAAATGCTGACTGAATCTTTAGTCCGCACCTTTCCACGATGCTCACCTTTGTCATTTGTCTTTTTCAGTCACCGCCCCCCCCCCACCCCACCCCATTTGTTCAAGTGTCTCAGGTCTGGTTTGATTTGGAAGAGGTGCAGCAGTCGACCACTGTCACTGAGGAAGGTGTAATCCTGGGGTTGTGAGTCCGGGCGACGCACAGCTATCCAGTAGCTCCTGCTAAGGAGGCGTGTAAATCAGACAGTGGTCAAGTCTGTCTCCATGGCAGCTGAGCAAGCAGGGACCGGAGGGCTTGGCAGCATGCGGTGAACGGTTCCCCGTGGCTGAGAACGATGCACGTTCAAACACAAAGATGTCGCATCTCGTGTGAACAGCTCAACACCTGCAAACGAACTTTTGAATTGTTTATTTTGGGTTATGTTTCGGTAGTAGGGGCTGTGCTACAAATCTCCTGGTTTCTAATTAAATATGCAGAAAATGGCCTTTCGGCAATCACGTGTGCCGGACCACTAATGCACCGTTGCCCCCGGGGGCCTCAGTCTCACTGCAAGGACACAGAGCCCTCCTGAGTCTGTACAGCAGTGAGCAGGTCTCTCTCAGCTCGGAACAAATCCACGGCAAGCTGAAGCCCAATGTCCAGGAAGCCCAGAAAAGGTTCAGAAACAATTCACTCTTAATGTCCACCGTTGACCTCAACTCCCTACTGTCTCACTCCACCTCTCTTCACAGATCCAAAACAAAAGCCCTTTAAAACCTTACCTAGCTACACCTACTCATGTAGCATCAAAGTCTTAAAGGAGTCACCCCCCTCATTAAATACAATAGCAATGTCCAAACAAATGAACAAAGCAAAACAAAAACGTTTATAAAAAAACATTTCGTAATGTACACTGACATTTTTTTTTTTTTTTTTACTTTTTCGTCCAGTTCCTGCTTCACTCTCTGCTTTCATTTCTCAGAAGAAGAAAGTATGTTCAGACCGGGGCTTGTTCAACTGGCGAGAGGAGGATCCAAATGGGGAGGAAAGATAATAATGTCTTAAGTCACCTCATTCTCAGTCTCAGACTTGGAATCTTGTGAGTAACAACAGCAACAAAAATAAAATGGATCCCAGATGACAGGATAAGACCATAGGAAAAGTGGATAAGCAGATAATGTAAGGAAGGGAGGCTCCGTATGTAGGGGGGATATTTCTCTGGTGGCCAACAGAGGACAGAGCATTCTCTGCAGTGGGGGGGGGGGGCAGCGGCATGCTCATTTACACACGTTGACCCACTCGGTGACGCGGCACTCCTCGCATAGCACGTAGCAGCACCAGTGGAAACGGCAGTGGCAGCGCTCACTGCGCGTCTGCCTCAGGATGTTGTGGCCACGCCCACAGCACAGCGAGCTACAGCTGTCCATTCCGGGGCTACTCTTGTTGCAGATGCGCCCCTGAGTGCCCAGAGAGTCCAGTGCCGGCTCCCGCTCACAGAAGTCGGGCGACTTCTCGAAGTAGACCAGCTCCCGGGAGACTGGCCGTCGGCGTCCCCTTTCTTTTCCCGTTCCCGCTCCCCCCCAGCTACGGGGGTTGAACACACCGTTGTTCTTGTTCTGGGAGTTTATGAAGATGGCCGAGAGAAACTTGTCGCGGAGCAGCGCCCCCACCAGGCGAAATTCTGGAGACACGTACCAGCAGGTCTTGAACTGGCAGCTGCCTGACGTCCCGTGGCATTTGCACTTCCTCTTCATGTTATCCGTTACTACCTGTCCGGGAGAATGCCAGCTCCTGATTGGGTAAAACACTGAACACGAGCAGGTACTAAGCTAATTACGAGTTAGAGGGCCACACTCACATTCTGCAAACGTTGTGTGAACTCTTTAAGGTCTGCACCTCATCTCTTTCCATTTATACTAAGGCTGAGGCACCATTCATGGTTCAAAGTCACATCTGCAGACACAGTTTTGTGTCGATCTGATCCAAAGATGTACTGTAGCTTGACAGCTTATTGGTTCATTTGTCTGGCCATAAATATTGAGGCCTTAGCGTGCTGAATGTCGCTTCTCACCTGTCGACCCACCCGGTTATTGTGCATCCGCATGCGGGCGGGAATGTCACGCGGGGATTCCCGGGAGTCCAGCCAGTCACGGGAGAAGCGCTCGCCGAATCTGACGTCATGACTGCAGCCCCCCCACTCCCAGGTGTCCTGCATGGGGGAGATGTCATCTGGGAGAGGGTCGAGAAGGGCTATGGGGTGCGCGGGATTGGGCAAGAGCTCCGAGCGTTGGGACCCCAGCTGGGCGGGCGAGGAGGGCGGTCCGTACGCCCCCCTCAGCGTCTGAAGCTGCAGCTGTGTCAGCTTCAGCCGTATTTTGTCGTCGTCCAGGCGGCGCTTGGCTTCACAGCCACACGCTCGCAGCTTCCCCAAGCTGCAGGCCGACGCCACGGAATGAGCCACGCCCGCTGCCAACAGTGACAGTGTGAAGGCGCTCTCACGGAAGCCTGCGAGAGGCCACACGGTACCATACATAAGGTCTACAGAGGCAAACATTTGTATTCTTCGACACCTGCATTTTTCACTCAGTTCCTGTAGTTTCAGGACACGCAATTCAGTTTTCAGATTCATTATGCCACCCCAAACCAAACTAAAATATCCGCCCCTCTTGTAAGGACGTTTCCTCTATATGTGCCCTCATCTGTCTTCCATTACTCCTCCTACACACCAGTTCCCCATTCCCTTCTCTTCCTAGCTAATTACGTCCTCCTGTCCTTGCTGCCTCCAGACCGCGTATCCCCACGGGCCCCGTGACACTCACCCCTGTTAAGGATGGCACTCTGTTGGGGCAGCTTTCCATGGCTCTCCAGTGAGGAGCAGTTCCACCGCTGGTCATGGAGCTGATGCTGACACTCGTGGAGAGCAACCTGGATGCCCTGGAGTGCCGAGGCTGTCACGTCCGGGCTGCGTATGCACAGCCGTGTCTGCCGCTTGGTCAGGCCAGCCAGGCGCAGACACACCGTGTTGGGTGTCAGCACCGGGTCACCCGCCACCTTCAGGCCGAGTATGTCGTTACACAGCACCCTGCCCAAATGATCAAAACGTCAAACAACTTCCCATCATATACCAGTATACAGAGAAACGAAATAGCAATTCTCAGGGTCCACAATGTACACACAGTGCAAATAAGACAAGTCATTACGTGCAGAGATACAGGTAGCTGGCAATACGCCAGTACGATTAGCTACCATGAAATACACAGACACGCGTTACAGGCAGTGGAACTGGTCTAACACTCAGTTTGAACGTTGGCGTTAGAAGCAGCCAATGCTGTGGAGTATAAATAGTAAACCAACTAGGGTCAAAGAACTGTACACTGTCATTTTCATGAGCAAAAATCCTGAATAGATTTAAAACACCTTCAACTTACTTATATCACACACTTAAATATATACCCACAATTAAGAAAATGTAATACTAAATAAGAAAACGTAAATTGCCAAATATAAACTGTTGAACTCCGGCGTCAAACGTACATATCCCTGAATAAGCAGGGCAAACGGCCTGTTGTTCCTGAAATATGCACAGAGCTGGCTTGTGACTGCTGGAATTATGACCCATGCTGTCGCCCTGACTGTGCTGTGCTATATTACACTAAAATTATTACCAGCACCCCGTGCTGCTGTATTAAAGCGAAGGAATGTGCTGAAAGCCGAGTCTCTCAAATAATCAGTAGCATAGTACTAGGATTTAATGTACACTACGCATCAATTCTGCTTTTCGAACACCGGAGCGCCAGAAGGCACCGCAGTTTAATGCCAGGTTTCTTTGTACATGAGGAAGAGATCAGATGTTTAAGACAAGCATCTTTGGAGACTGTCTGTGTAGTACATAGGTTTTCTACCGTGTGTGTTTCCTCTGGATGCTTCTCTTTCCCGTTACTGGAACAGTGCGCCCAAATCACGGTCTGCTACTCAAGTATAGAAATTCTGTCTTTCAGCAGTATTGAGAAGTTTTTCCCGATTTGCGGAAGACTTCAATAACTGCCGTATTATTATTTTTTTGCTGTGAAATGTTCGATGTACATGTTTCCGTATTCATTTTAAAAGTGAATTTTTTTTCCAAGTATGAATTAATTTCGAGTATGTTGTTTACATGGTTCTTGCTATTTAATGCATTTAATAATTAAAAAAAAATCATTATTGCAATAAGACTAGTTCAATTTGCAACGCCGAATCGACTCCTTAAAATGCGCTCTTCTCATTTGTAAGGATATTAACGGTATTATTCGATTTCTACCAAATGAAGGACCCAAATGACAAGACAGCAGGACTTAAGATGCCTAAATTTAAATGACATTCATACACAGCTCCAGTACATTGTATGAACTCCTATGTCTTTAATTATTGTCCATATACATCCAGCGTATATGGTTTGAATTAAAGTATGCACGTGCCTTTTAGTCTGGGTATATGAAATAAGTAGACCACAACAATGATAATAATTTTAGTTATGCCATGATTGTCGCGTTATAATCAGAAACAACAGTAATTAAGTATGTCTTTGGATCAATCAGCACTTGTTACTAGACAGACTAATTTATTATGCGAATAAGGAAGAACTAATTAATTACCATAATTATTTTTACACAAACCACTTACAGACCACACACACCCTTTCTTGACTGTTGCATCGGTTCCCCTCTGTCTCAGCTGCGAAACGTCCGAAACTCTCCACATTTCTCAACTCTTTCACCTTTACTTACATGAACGCAGGTGACATGAACGCATTGGCCAAAATCAGGAAGTATTCCCACCGGCATTTAAGTAGTATTTCCATTTCAGTAAGCGTCTGTCTCCCCGTGACATGAAAAAAACAGTGTTAGTGGGTAATATTCCCTCTGACTATGAATCGACAAGACGATGAATCTACCGCTGCTGCGAAAGTTAGATCGTTGTTCCCGAGAAGTAGACAAGAGAAATAAGAGAAAACTGCGTAGGATGGGACCAATACATGACACTGTAGGGGAGGGGGAGAAAATAAGGGAGGGGATACACCGCGACCACCGACGGTTATTCTTGAAGTAGCAAAAGTGTCAGGTAATAGATTTCATTACAGCAATAAAACATATGAACAAAGACGAAAACTACGGTTTCGTAATCCCTTGTAGTATTGTTTAAGGTATGAGGTGAACGGCAGTATTTTGAGCAATTACCGATAATTAATTATGTTTTGAAATATAACGATTTTGCTTGGTGAATGTTAACAGAACTTCAAATTTATGAAACTTTTTTTTTTAAAGAAAATGTGTACTATCCTTCATGCTTCAGTAATGGCTGTGTGACATGCATGTATTGCCGAGAAGGCGATGTGGAAAAGTAAAATAATAAGGAAGCATAAAAGGTCAATAGTGGCATGTGGTGCAGGCGAAAAGATGGGCATTTGAATAAAAGAATAAGAGCAGGAGAGCTCCGAAGTTTCAGTCCACGACAGGGAGGCAGCAGCAGGCAGGCGCGCGGTTATCCTCGAGGCTTTGGAACAATACCCAGTCTGGGCGCGTGGTCATCTGTTACCCCCTACCCCGGTGCCCCCCAGTCCTGCCACCACCTCCTCCTCACCGAGCCGATTTTATACTTTATTCTTTTTTCGACATACTTTCGCCCACAATATGTTTAGTCATCGAAACGTTTGAGAACATTAAAAACAACATTTAAATAAAAAAAATCACAAGTTTTCAGTGTTTCCAGCATCTTAAAGGAAATCTATGCTTATCCGTTTTGTAAAATATACATGACGTCGCCGTTGGCATCTTAATTTTTGTCTTAATATTACAGAGTTATAAAGCAGCGGCGGACCAGAGCAAGTTTCCCTATACGTTGTGACTGAGACTGATGCCGAAAGGGAAACAAGTTAATGGGTCTACGTTAAATATTGAAAACTGCCACGTATCATATCTATAAGTTCATTATAACACGTTCCACAAGTTAATCGATCAAAAAAATATATAAAATAGACCACTGCATCTGAAGGAGCTGGCAAATTACGCTGAATTGACGCTGAAGACAGCTAGTGACATCGCCTGTAACAACACACAACATGCAAAAATGCTGATATCGGTATCGTTTTAAAGATAACGGAAAGCCACTAAATATGAACATAGTTAAAATTACGTCAGCGATTTCTCTGTCTGCCGTGTCTGAAACAGCTCGTCGTGAACTCCGTGAATTTACCCCGCTCATCCAGACCGCGAAAACATTCTTGTCCGTGTGAAAATGCAGACGATAGGCTTCGGCTTGATTTCCCCCCTTTCTGTCCTCACTTTCATACAAAGCTGACACGATTCTGTCATCTGTCAACTCATCAGAATTTCATAAAGTTGAGGGGGTGTGGCTGCAGGCTTCGCTTTCTCTATGACGGAGGGGGGCAAAGTCGACATACCCTGCAGTGACATAGAGTTAGAGAACCTCCAAGTGAAACCTTGGAGACCTCTTTCTGGATCCCTGTTTCAGTTTCCATTTATTATAGCACTTCTGATGCAGAAATTTGTTTTACGCCCTCGAGGAAACTTTTACACATTCCCAGTCCTATTTAAGTGCCTGGAGGCGGTAGTCCCCGAGTATAATGATGGCCTTATGTTTGTGTCTCATCCAAGGAGCTCCTGCAGCTCTAAAATAACATTCCTCTCTGGCTGGTAATGCGTGACAGGGTAAGGAACGAAGTCGCTTTTTTTTGTTGGATACCTCGAGGCTTTTGTACTGGGATAAAACCCATAAAGAAGACTATTTCAAGTTTTCAGTGGGTGCAACACCCCAGGCCAGTGTAGAATTTGCCAGGTGAAATACTCATGTATTTATTAGCGGCAAAGGTGAGCGAGTGGCTTCCCTCATTATCTTCGGCTTCCACAGAAACGCATGCAGATGGCCATGTCACTTCCAAACACTGATGTACAACAAAACCTATAAGTAATTTCTGGCATGTCAGTTTATCAAATTACTCACTATAGCTCAAATACTCTGTACATTACGTTTTCATTTCTGTTTCCCCAGTAGGGGGAGCGCTTCAGATAGCTGATATTTGCCAGCGAACATTACTATTGTAAGCAGAACATCACTCTTCATTTTAAAGTAATTCCTACTCTTTAAAATGTTATTTTGCTGCCCCATATTTCCATATTTATGTCATATAGCCTACTTTTGTTCGTTCGCCAGCTTTCAGTGACCCTCCTGAATTACTACTGTCCTATGAAGAAATAATTCTTGTTTTGTTTCAACTCGTTATGACGGCGTAACCCACTTTCAGCTCTCCTTCCAGCTATTCCTAAAAGGAGAGAGTCAGAGGAATGGACTGGCAACGAAGTTTAATAAAATTAAGTTAAAAACACCCCCATAACCACCGCTCACATTCGGACAAGCAGTTTTCCTCTAATCTCCACCCCATTCTTTGAGACCGTTGGCAATGAAAAGTGCATTAGCATGCCGCCTTGGCGTGTATATCTAAGTGGCTTAAAAGTGATTTGAAGTTGATTTGTGTTTAAAAGGCGGCCCTTTAACCGGATTGCCATTCTAATCTGCTCCGTGCTGCATGACTTCTCCAGGAAACCCGTTTGCGTACTTTCAAGAGATGGCGAGTAAGCGGAGAACAACAGTCATTAAATACCACGGACAAAAGCGCACTTCCTACGTTTAACCATGTGCCTAAGCTTCATGAGAACTACACCATTTGCGCGTGCGTGTATGTGTACTTGTGCGACATGGAGTGACAGTATAGCAATCTTTTTTCTTTTTTTTTTTCATCAGCTCCAGTAGGGCTCCGAAAAAAAACCTATACTTCTTAAGTATACCTGAAACACTCGTGCATGGCACACTATTCAAATTTTACTCAGACTCAAATGATCCCCTTACGGATTTCTATTACCCTCATATGAATGAATTAGGCATCATATTTTTCACGAGGAAGATAATATTTCTCTTGAAGAAGATATATTGGCCGGTTTGGTTTATACTGGGAAATCACTGTCCAGATGCGCTGAGGGAGGTCTGCGAGCCAGATGTGGCTTTTCCCCCCGAGTTCCTCTTTATCTCTTCCAAGGTGTCACATCTCAGCATAGAAACAGTGGACAGTTATGGTCAAAGTTTTAAAGCCGCATACATTTCGAATAACGATATATGTACGTGTAACAAGGAACACTGATTGCTGTTTACAAACTAATAACATTCTGCTTCGTTTGCTTGTTTAGAAATATGTACAGTGTACTTAACTGATTTGCTCGACTATGGGAAAGACGATCCAATACAAGACCGCGTGATATGCCTACAAACCAAGTTTGCCACCAACATTACTGGATATTATAATTCACAATTTAAAAAATCTGAATATGAATGTGCGATTTTCGATGTTTATGTGTGAGCGCAAGGGGAAGACGGGATGTAGTAACGCAATATGTTATCGAATATTAAAAGAATTATGCTTTAAGGAATAACAAGGAAAACATCTCAAAGGGTGCACGTGCATGTTTCTGCTCTCCCCGCAAGTTACGATGCACTCCGTGTTTTTGGAATTAGTCTGATCATGCACACCCACTGCTATCTAACTTATAACCTATAGTTTCCTAAAGACAGAATTCAGGAAGATCTATGCAGGAGAGATGAACAGAGGCAATAAGCTTTTTTGTATGTACCGGACATATTTATCGAGGACTAAAAGGAATTCAATCATTGCAACATGTTCCCATTTAAATATTATCCATGATACGCACAATGTATTTATAAGTTTCTATAGGTTTCATTTGTTTTCTAATGCGCGTTGTCCAGATTTGCTTTCTTTATTCGTCGCGCTCTATGAAGGGAATTAACCTATCCCTCCTACAATCCCATTCAAAAGGAGTAGGAAAAAACAGGGAGATGAGAGCAGCAAATCCCTTTTTTATTCCTCTTGTTGCGCTCAATAAGTGAAGAATGTGTCGCCTATCAGTCATCCAAGGGATCAAGTCTGCTGGACTGTCCCACGCGCTCAATGCGCTCTGCAGAGCATCACTGAGACAGAGAGAGTGAAGAAGACAGCAGCAGCATCCGCAACGGAACAGCACAGCGGCCAACACGAGACTGATAGTTCTGTTAAAGAGCAATTATACTCAAATACGAGCGGGCTTCTCATTCGAGATTTCGTTTTGTTTTGTTTTTGCGTTATTTATAAGAGCCGACCAGTGAGCTGACGATTACCTGTTACGACGGGTGTAGCGTAATAGTGCGACCCACGGAAAGTATAGGTTCACGGATATGCGTTTGTGATTTATGGATAAGCATTTACGATTTCCAGTTCCCCGCCAAGCGTCAACTACAGATTTCGAACGTTTTGAAACGGATAAGAAACGAAAAAGAAAAAGCATCATTCGAGTCTGAAAGGGAACTCTTTCAGCTAATTTTACTACTGTGGCATCAAATTCTCACCTCTGAATGAATTATTAGATAAAGTAAATAGGTTGTTGTATAGTTTATTTAATAACGAGTGTTCTGTTTCACAGAAGACAGACATCAGTCATGAAGACATAAATTACACTTTGATATTTTTTTTTCCAATGTTTACAATTTTATGTTAATTATTTTTGTAGGGGGCGTTGAGAATTGTTCATTATTACGTTAACTATAACATTCTTTTTAAAACGTTCACTTAGCTGGTATACATAAAGTCTGATTTTATAAAAGCTTTTCGGAGACACAATGCGGATCCTCGCTTTGATTTTGGGCGTGAAAGCAGCATCTATCCTGCTGGTGTCTTCGCTGCCTGGTACAGGGGCGGTCAACAATAGCGGCCGATGGTGGTGAGTTCAGCTAATAAGTCAAATGACAATTCCTAACCAACCATTACTGTTTACTAAGTACGCTGCGCCTTCGCTCTCATGTGGATATTGTCCTATTACCCTAATGTTAAGAATTAATCAAAACGGTAGGTAAACACCTTGATTGTATTTGGCATTGATCAATGGGTGTCAAAATTGCCATTTTGCTTGTTTTTTATTGATGTTTTCTTATTTTGACTAAAATTGCTAATTAACCATTTGAAATAAGCTATAGGATACCTCTATTCTATGGGAATGTACAAACGGCAGGCTATATATAGCACAAATACAGAATGAAAACTGTACACAGCTGCATGTTTTGTAGCTAATAAATTGAAACTTTATGCGCAATAATCGTTTGGTTTAGTTTTGCCAAGTGTACATAAGTGGTAACAACGCTGAGCGATTGCAACAAAAAACAACTGCAAATATAGGCTCATGTGGCTCTAAAATAGTGCGGTGAGTTTATTATGTAGCAGCCTTATAAGATAACTGATGACGACCAGAGGATCACGAGGGATGTCAGTCTAGCGAATGAGAAACCTTGTGATCACTGGCCTATGCTAAGATGCTCAATAAATTATAGGGACGCTCAATTGATGCCAACGTTTGTCACTTCACATTATTTATCAAGTTTGCCGCCAGATTATATCAATGATTTTTTTAGATTTAAATTAGTAATTTATGTAAATCAGTTGCACCGCAGGCTTAATAGCAGCGAAAATGACATATAGGAAATTCAACAATACGCTGTATACTGTAAGGCAAGAGTATACTGTTCCATTTGAAAAAAAAGCCTCTTTATTTAACCTCCATGTGTTTATTTATTTATAACAGCTGTGCAATTCCTTTGTGAATTAATTCTCTTTCCTTCTCGCGCTCTGTCTTTCTCTCCTTTTTCCCTCCCCTGTCATTTTGACAGTGTGGCTTGAACACGGGACAGAATTTTTCAGTCCAATGTGGGATAAATTAAATGTGGATTTATTTTATAGCTGTGAGCAATTCCATTCTAGGTCGCGTTCAGGGTTATCCACCTAATACGCAGAACATTTTCAACAGAAATTGCACTGTATGAATATAAACTGGTTCATCTGACAATGCCTTGTTAATAATTTACAAATTGAGCTGAAACTGGTGACGATCTGAAGATCCCGATTAACTGAAATAAGCATGTGCATTAAAGAATGCATTAGGAAAATCTGCATCAAAACCATTTGCCTGTATAATAGTAAAAAGGTTCTATCGTGGCCTTAAAAAGACTCGTTAGGCAAGGAAATCAGTTTTGGACTTTTAAATCAGTACTAAACGTTACAATAATGCGACTGAATTTCTCGATTTTTTACCATGAGTATCAGAGACGGCGTGAAAAGACGACATCGGCAAACATGCCAGCAGTAGGCCTATATTAGTTTTAAGGGGACAGAACTACGTCATCGAAATATAGAAATAGAACATCATGTAGACTTTCATTTTCTGTATGATTTTTATTGTTTGACTCTGACACAGCTGTATGCTATGCGATTATTGGTGATGATATTGGTGGCTACCGTCTTTGCAGTCCGAAATTGCTGTATTGCGGCATTTTTTGGCACTGTTTACTTAACAGGTTTAGCTGTTTTGATTTAATAGGCTTACACTTTCACATGGCCATGAATAAAGGAAAACACTCACAAAAACACATTAACATAACTATCGAGAGACATCAATGTTCCTGTTTTATGTTGCAGTCATTAGGTAGCCCGTCAGTCAGACGTAGAGGTTACCCGCAGTGGCCATTGGGTAGCGAGATGCTTAACCTCAATTGTTACATACTCAGCTGTATTATTGACTTAAGTGAAATTGAAACGTATACGTCGATCTGCATGGGTAAAGGCACCTGTTGGCTAACGCCGAATTAATGAAACGTTAAAGGGCTTCCGTAACGCAACTCTGTCGGCTTCCAAAACAGATATCTTTCAGTAGATTAGTAAGAAAAACATTATTAATAAAAAAAAACATGCAACTTTTGTTTTTGCCAAAAACTCGTAAAGAGAAATTAGAATTTTTTGTTAACCTATTGAAGTTAG
Organism: Isichthys henryi; assembly: GCA_026776945.1. NCBI lineage: Eukaryota > Metazoa > Chordata > Actinopteri > Osteoglossiformes > Mormyridae > Isichthys > Isichthys henryi. The sequence continues at coordinate 7,560,993 of JAODJX010000109.1, forward strand.
CCTATTTAAAAAAAAAATATGTCACTACAGGCAACTTTTTTCTGCATGTGAAACGTTTAGTTATTTCCCCTTTGGCCTTAAGGAATCCCATCATTTAGCTTTATCATTTATCAATAATCTTACGTTGCGCAACTTGTTTTAAAGTCACGCAGCTGTAGTTCTCGAGAAGCTATAAAAGTAAGCATTTTGATTATTATTTAAAGAAAATATTTTCCCGGAATCATCTTCACCCACACTAACCTATCTCTTGTTTTCCGGCCTGATTTAGGGGGATCGTAAACGTGGCTTCCTCCGCCAATCTCCTCACCAATTCAAAGAGCGTGCAGCTCGTCTTGGACCCGAGCCTGGCGCTGTTGAGCCGCCGTCAGCGGCGCCTCATTCGGCAGAACCCCGGCATTCTGCATGCCATCGCGGCCGGCTTGCACTCAGCCATAAAGGAGTGCAAGTGGCAGTTCCGCAACCGCCGCTGGAACTGCCCGACCACCCACAGTCCCACAATCTTCGGCAAAATTGTCAACCGCGGTTAGTCTCTCTCGCCCCTCGCAGAGCAGAGATAATCATAATGTCCTTTAAAGGGCAAGTTGTTCTCGTTTACAGAATGGAGAAGTCTTTATGTGCCCTCCGCTGTTTTGTTTTAAATATCGCCTTAATTTTTGTTGGTTGCCATGGCATGATCTATTCATTAACACTTACGAAAAGCGTGTCCCATATGAGGTGCTTAACTTAATCTGTGCTTCTGTGACAGGTTGCAGGGAAACTGCATTTGTGTTTGCCATTACAAGTGCGGGGGTCACTCATGCGGTTGCCCGTTCCTGCTCAGAGGGGGCTATTGAATCCTGCACCTGTGATTATCGGCGCCGAGGCCCTGGTGGGCCAGACTGGCACTGGGGCGGCTGTAGCGACAATGTGGACTTTGGCAGGCTGTTCAGCCGGGAGTTTGTGGACTCCAGTGAGAGGGGTAGAGACCTCCGCTACCTCACAAATCTGCACAACAATGAAGCGGGAAGAATGGTGAGAGAACTACAGACAGAGTCATTAGATGCTCGTGTTCTGTGGCATCAATTCAAATACAGGCCCTCCTTTATAATAGAACCTGCCTTGTTTTCTCGCTGCCATTCATATTCTCTGCCTCTTAACCCTCGTCTTTAGCACGGCAAGTTCACGCCAAGGCAGAACTTGCCTGTCCATCATCTAGTCAAAGCTGAATTACAATGCTTTGATTGGGTGGAGTTTGAGAAGCAGAATCCCACCCAATCAATTTGTATATTGTGTACAGACATGATCCTGGTTGACTGATGCCTGACTCTCTGTACACTTTGTTGGGGGGGGGGGGCCCCCCGGGGGGCCC
>JAODJX010000109.1:7581412-7608896 GCA_026776945.1 Isichthys henryi
TTTCTTATACTGGTGCCCAACACCCCCCCCCCACTTCAAAGAGGGCAAACCACACAGGAAGAAGGCACTTCTGACGCAAAACAACTGCATTCTGGAAAATAGAGTGCAATTATAATTTGCCGATCATCCCTTGACTAAACTTCTCCCACGACAGTTCATCTCCTCCCAGTTCCCATCTCCAGTCCAGTGCAGATCAAACCCTAACCCATCCTCACCTCCTGCACACACAGTGCTTTTCAAACCCGTGCTGCCCTCCCTGTGCATTCACCTCTCCGCTCCGGCCCGCTCCACCGTTCCCCCACCCCGAACCCCGCGGCTCCCATACCTCAGCCCAAAGTGTGCTCCCCACGGACGATGTGTGAGGAGAACTCGTAGCGGTCCTGGCTGCGGTGACCACAGATGTTGCACTCAAACGGCTGCCGGAAGCCGTGGCAGCCCATGTGGATGGTGAACATGACGTGGTCCAGGAAGAGGACGCGGCAGTGCGTGCAGCGAAAGGAGCGCACTGGCCGGCCCTCGCTGTCCACCACCCTGACTTCGCAGTTGCCCGGCTGCAGCGCCACGCTACCCGCCTCCCGCTGTGGCTCACTGTCGCTCTCTCGCACTTGGCCAGAGCTGCGGGCCGCCGGGGGAGCTGGGTGCTGCTCAGAGTCCCCACCGGCGCTGGTGGCCGCAGGCTGCTCTTCCGGCGTGCTCTCTGTGTCTGTGGAATCCTGGCAGCCGTTGCTCGGAGAGGCGGCATGACCGCAGCTGGGGGGCAGGTCCTCGTGGCCCTCCCCTGCCTCTCGTCCTCCCAGTCCCAAGGCCACGCCCCCTGCCCCACCCCCCCCGGAGTCTGTTCTTTGCCCTGGCTGGCCCAGCTGATTGTAAAAGGAGCTGATGACAGATGTGAACTCCGGCACGTTGGCGGGGTGCTGGGGAGGCAGCCGGAGGGAGCGGATGGACTCCTGGCCCCCACTTCCTCCCACGGGGCCCCCAAGGTAGCTGCTAATGACACCCGTGAAGTTGGAGGAGTCAGCAGTCCTGTGCAGGGAGCTCAGCTCGTCTCCTTCCTTGTCGATGGGAGGATAATGTTCGTAATGTCCATCGGCTGTGCTGAGGCGCATGTGCTTCTGTCCTGTACAGACAAAGAGAGCTAAGTCACAGAGGACGTCATGCTGACCAGCTCAGCATGGCCACTAAAGGTACAGGTGTATCCAGGTAATCTGCGCTATACTAAGGGGCTTCTGGCCCAGGGTGGTAAATTGGAGGCAGACAGGTACTCACCCACAAACTTCTGAGGTGTTGACCTCTTACGCTTGGTGATGCTGTTGGCCAGGCGGTCGATGAATGTCAGCTTGTCCGTGGAATGCTGGAGCAGAGGGTCTGTCACCAGCTCCACGTCCCGCATTTCCTCGCCTGCATTGGATGAGATTGACAGAGAGAGGCTCTTCAGTACGCAGGTCGCCATGGCATCGTGCGCTGACCCCTGCAGGAGCCGGAGGTGGCCCCTTACCATGCACGTGGCTGCCTGGCGTGGGCTGGGCCTCCAGGCTCTGCAGGTAGCCATGGCAACGCTCCCGGTGCTCCTCAAGCGTGCTTTGCTGCTTGTAGCTGCGGCCGCAGTAACTGCACTTGTAGGGCTTCCCCACCGTGGGGGAGGACACTGCAGGACAGAGTCAAATGACAGCATCAGCAACACCGCATATACGCCCTCCTCCACCTATTAGCGACACACGAACGAACCAGACTGATTACAGAATGATACCCCTCCACCCTACTTGCTAAGAACTTGGCATTCGCCGTCTCCTCAAAAGAATGCCACCAACTGATTCCGTCCACCTTTGAATACCGCATCCCAGCAGAAAGAGTAGCTCAGAACCATGCAGCCCGCTAGTGACGTGGGACGAGGGCACCTGACCCACCACACACTTCCGCTCCATCCCCTTGCCGAGAAACCACCCATCATGGCGTTATCGAGCGGCCGACTCCGGAATCCAGTTTCGTGAGAAATTCACCTTTATAAATTTATACCAGTTCGTACACAACTGAAAAATATCAACAGGATTTCCCGTTTTCATCATCTTGCAAATGTCATTTTTCACACCAGCAGAACCCAAAGTCTACAGCACAATATGATGTATTCATTCCACCCATTCTTCTCTCATCAAAAACAACACTAAAAAACCCAACCTGTGCAACTGTACCCTTCAAATCAGACTCAAGTCTAATGTCAGTAACTGTGCATTAACTCATCCACACAGCCTGAAGCAATCCTGAGACCCTGCTGGTACATCTTGTTCCTGCTTCGGGTTGAGACCCTGTCCCGTACGAGTACTGGTCTCTTGCTTCTTGGCACGGCGGGTCTCACCAGAGTGGGTGCGGAGGTGTCCCGTCAGCGCGTCCCGACGCCTGCAGGCATAGCTACAGAAGGGGCACTTGAAGGGCTTCTCCCCAGAGTGGAGCTTTATATGCCGTAGCAGGTTGCCCTTCTGGGTGAAGGAGGCGCCACACTGGTTACACTGGAATGGGCGCTCACCTGGCATGGCACACAGGGCTGTGGGTGTCACAACGAGAGCTTACGGGCATGGTCACATTCACTGCGTAGAGAAAAAGTGGGGGGCCACGACTATGCCCAGACAAACACAGAGGCTATCAAAGCTTAGCATGCTTTCAAACAGATATGTTCAAGTACAGTCTTATTAGCAATGATTTACTACAGCACTTTTATCTTGGGGGGGGGGGTGCCAATGATATCACAGGGTATCCACAATATGCATAGCTCATGCTGCTGTGATCCATGTGAAACAGCATGGCATTAATATGACTTCTGCAGGTACTTCCCAGCCCTTCCTCTTTTCTGAACCCTTTGTCTACAAACTGCAAGTTAGAAATCTTCCTCTATCTCTCTGTGAACATCCTGACAGCCTGGAAACTTCCCCAAACTAGATAAAACTTTCCAGAACAGAAAGCTATGGAATTTTTTGCCTCCTGTATGTGAGGAGAACTTAGGAACTTTCCATGTTATGCAGACTGGGAAAAAAAATCATCATTAAATACCCTGTTTCATCCAATTTGTACTGACAAGACATAAGTGAATGTTACATGATTTGATCTCAGATGAGTTTTAGCCCTACAACTATGCTTCAAATGCCAATGGCCATATTATACTTAATAGTCCCACAACAAAATCTGAAGTTAGCCATCTCTGTCCCAAGATGAATTCCAAAGGGAGACATTTCCACTGTACTTTGCTTTAAAAATGACTCAAATGTGAAGCTAAGTGGGAAATAAAGTTGCATAACAGCTAAAAGGGAAGTCTGTCTCAACTGGCTAAACTGGGAAGTCAAGTAAATCATGCAGGACATTTGCCAAGGCTAACCAGCCATGCATTACCACATCCCAAAGGTAACATACCAGTAACTTGGCAGTATTTTTCTGCCACCTGACCCGAAAAAGGCGAAGTTGCACGTCGTCACACAGACAAAACAGAAAACGGGCGTAATGGAACATTCCGGCTGATTTCCACTGCTCACCAGTGTGGCTGCGCTTGTGCACCATTAGAACGTTGGGCCCGATGCACACCATGCCACAAATGTCACACTTGAGCTTTCCGTTGGGAAGCCGGATTGGCCCTGGGGAAGTGGGCTCGGGACTGGCCAGCTCGCCATAGCTTCCGCCACCGCCTGCACCCCCGCCAACCACGCCGCCCAGCTCCAGGCCCCCCTCCTCCACAGGGTCCAATCGCTCGTCCTTCCATGCCTCGTCGCGCTCCCCTGCCCTCTTGGCCGGACGAGCTACGCAGCCCAGCTGGTCATCGTTGTACAGCTCCACCTTGATAGAGTTGGCTGGGGAGAGAGACAAAGCGACCTGTGACACAGTGAGCAAAAGAACTCTGGGTGGGAGGGGGGGCATCACCAGAGAAACGGGTTCAATGTGAATATAGCAGCAACCTCAGTATTTGTACAGACAGGTAAGTGAAGGTAAGTATTTACTCACCGCTGAGGGACCGGCTGGGAGAAGAGTGTTGACTGTTGGGTGTGCTAATTGTAGCACCCCCCATGGCTCCAGAGAAGTCCCTCTCCATCGATGAGTCTCCACTCCCTACACAAACACACACACAGCAGAATGAACCACACTACTATAGACTCATCGGTGAGTCTCACAGCTTTAAGACGTTACTTTATGCCAAATCAATTCAGTCACAATTGTACTTCTTACAGCTTTACACTTTTTATTTTTATTACCTGACATATAGGAACGGCCATTGCAGTCATCAGCATTCATTCTCACACCATCTAAACAGAGGACATAGGAACACAAACACTTAAGTCAGAGTCTCAATTTTCCCCGAGAGTTCTTACCTTCAGAAGCTTAGCTCATCACTCAGCTGCAATTATATCTAAATCAGCTTTCCAACCACATCCATATTATCGCCGGATGAGTGCCAGAGATTCACAGCACACCGTTCCAAGTGAACCATGCACTGCTCTGTTAAACAAGAGCTCCCTACCACAGAAGGCAAACTCCTCCCTAAACCTTCTGCAGCTTCTGTTCTCCTTTCCTTCTCTGTGTGCACTTTTGCTTATGCGATCCTTTTACGTGCCCTAGTCTTGTTGCATCCGACGACAGTGGACACACGTTTTTTTTCTTCTATCTTAAATACATGAACGAGACACTAAGTCACTCCCCCCCAGCTCTCACACTCTTCACCATAACCGCAAGGACCAAAAACGCAACGGCACAGAGAAGGTGCAAAAATCAATAGACACACAAAGAAGAACCGACTGGGGAAACAGTGGAAAACAATGAGCTAGAAATTAAATGACAAAAAAAAAACTAGAGTCTATGGGTAAATCTTACAGACGAACAATCTTACAGACATAAATATGTGAACAGGAATCAAACAGAACAAGGCCTCTGAGCTCCAATGGTTCAACAATAAGCACCACAGTAAATGTGGTCTCATATAACATTTTGCACAATCTTGGGATGTGCCTGGATGGTTAAAGCAAGATTTACCTCACCTTGATGCATTTCATTCATTTTCATATATGCACCAGGAGACAAATGCACGTGTAAAAACAGCCTTACACTGAACCACAAAGCATTCATTATACTTTTATGAACTAGAGTAACTCCTTTTTCACAACACTGATGCTGGTTCACAAGCTGACAAGCCGATTTTGACGGCTGATGTCTCTTTGGAAACATGCCGCGATATAAATGCCACGTAAAACGAGAGCATTACATACCAATGTTAAGTTGCATGTGACTTAAAATAATTTCACACACGTGACAACTGTGCGAAGATTTTTATATCAAACCAAATTTGGATGGACAATCAGAAAACTGAATAGTAAATGTATTACATGAGCAATACCAAACCTAAGGGTGGGTTAGCCCTGTAAACCTTAATGCTTTTAAAAATGCAAAAAAAAGATGTTTTGAGATTTTTGGAGGACTGTTCTCACTCCCCACTGCAAGAAAACCTTCAATGAGCAACTCCAATACAAATCTGAGAAAACAACCTCAAGATTGGGGGTCATACTCCTAACAGCTATACCTATCAAAGATGGCATAGGAACAATATGTGCCAGATTCCTCTGGCTGCAGAGACCTAAAATTATTATAAGAAGAATGACAGACACGTGCAGACTTGGAAGCCTAGAAGTTTTGCAAGTGAATTCTTCCAGGAGTGTATGAAAGCAGGAGACATGACAAGACATAGGATCAGACCAACTGACTGAAAACTGAAAACTGACGCGTGTGAATACAATTTTAGATTTCCTTAAAATAAATGTGTACCTTATTACCTTCAAGGCAACTAATGACAAAAAAGAGAGGAAAGGCAGTGACTCATTCCATAGATTTCAAATTTCTTTCAGAATATCATCAATAACACCATTGTAAAATTGATATTTTTTCTTTGTCTTCCCACAAAACAAAACATTAAAACGTGTTTTTTTTTTAATTTACAAGGTAAATCATAAATGGAGGGGGGAAAAATCACAGTGAATCACTAAACACAGATGACAGTTTGGATATCATTAGTGTACAAACGGCAACAGTATCCGTTTGTTACATTTAATAGATAATAATTAATCAGTCTGAAAACACTGATTATCCGATCTTTAAATTAGTTACACCACACGTAGAACGCCAACCACTGTATAGGAAAACCACACACAACTAAGGCTACATGAGACTCGGAATAGTTAGAGAGGTCTTGTTCTTGAAATTATAAATATATATGGCATGTAACATATGTAACATTAACAAACAAAAAAAAAGTGATCAAAGCGGGGGGGAAACCCTTACCACACTGCAAATGTCAGCTACGTATTAGCCAGTTATTCGAAGAAATGGTCCTTCAACTTACAAGCAACTGGTCTGGCTGCAGACTATGTTTCCTTCCAGGAAAGTACCCCGTTAGCTCGTTACTTTATCTGAACACAGTGTAAACAGTGGAAATGTGGCGGGCGCTTTTACGCGAAAACGCCCGTTCAGTGCTGGAAGCGTCGCGGCGAGACGGCGGGGAACGTTTCAATGAATCCGGCCGAAATTTCAGCTGTCAGAGGATGAGCGATGTCCGCGGAGCCGGAGTGACGCGCGCTCCATCCTGGCGACAGACTCGCGGAGCAGCCGCAACGAAAACCACCCGCGAGCGCTGCGGGCGCCTTGCGCGACACGTGACCGCGTTTTTTTTTTTTTTTTTACAGAAAGCGGTCTAATTGCGTTGTCGACCTTAAACTTGAATTATGTTTCTTTTCGGCCGTTGCTATGGCAGCCGCCTCTAAATCGATGCTTGCTTCTCGAGATAGCTAGCTGCTTTCCCGTACTCCCTCCTGGCTACTTATCGCAAATATACTCTAGCGCCTCAGTCGTTTCATACCTGAAATCGGCCCCGTTATAGATTTTTATTTTGAATTTACGTTTCTGCCTGTCCGTTTGTTTTTTCTGGCGAAGGCAGCATCTCCGGGTCCTTTTACCTGAAACCCCGGACAACTTCCGGTCCCACACCGGGATACAGGCCCGTTAATCCTACTGCAGACTCCCTGATCGGCACTGACTGTCGAATGCATCGATGTGCTCAAGTGGAGAAACGAGAGGGCGCAGCAGTTTAATAAGATCTTGCATATGTATCGATAAATTGTTTTACATAGTGAAATTATTAGAAATTACAACTATAAACGCATTAGGAAATAGCTTCCCTTTCTTGTATACGTTTTAGTTAGTAAAAATAACACTTGCAGAAGTTAAGCCCGAAGGTTAAATATTGTAAAAATAAATAAATAAATAAATAAATAAATAAATAAATAAGTAAGTATAATAGTTTAGGGCGTTAGTCTCTAGGAAAACTATGCCAAATCGTGATATTAATATTGTGATAAAATAATTACATAATTTTACGACTTTAAATGCATTGGAAACTAGCTCTGATTATTGTAAAATTGAAAAATCCAGTATGTCGTCTTACTAGCCACAAGGTGGCAGCAAAGATTTCTTTGTGTGCTACAGCTGAAAAACTCAGTAATTAAATGAGCTAAGCATTAATGAAAGGGACATCCATCCGTCTTAAAGTTGCTTATCCCATTCAGTGTCGCAAAGATAAAAAGGAACAATAAATACAAAATATATATTTAATGTGCAATGGATTTTTTAAACGCTATATTTAGTATAATTGCCACTATTATCATACTTTCATTTTATGGTTTTAAATGTTTTTGTATATTTTTACATTTATAAATGTATACATCTTTGTTTAAATTGTACAAAATGCGTTTTAATAGGGTGTATTATATAAGCGATTGTTTTTTAATTATTTAAAATGGTTCTTTTTTTTTTGGCTGTAGAGTTTGTAGAAATTTATAAATGGCAGAATATTCTAAAGGTAAACCAACTGCAAACTGAGAATTAACATGTGTCTAGTAGGTGGGAGAACTGGCTGCACTGTGATGAGCCTGAAATGAGCCACTGCAGCTATAAATCCCCATGACATCCACCCATTATTCTACATTCAATGACAAGGTGTCTTTATGAAAAGAGACATGCACACACTGACAAAAATGGAAAATGCAGCATATGAAATATAGATTTTAAAAGATAAATATGATCTAGACTAGGAAAGCTTTTTGAACCAAAAATTAAACAGGTTATTGATCTGTATTTTATATTAACATAACATATTCAACCCATAACGTTCCTTACAGAATAGTTTAACTTTTCTTCATTATTCTTGTGATATGTTCTTGCCAATTTGACAATATTACCAGTGATATCCGTATAGCTTTTTTTTGGAAAGCCAAAGAGAGTAATAGAACATTTAGCTGTTCTATTACACAGCAGCAGGTGAAAGCAAGTGTTAATGCCACAATAACTGCTTAAATAATTTTATTTGAGTAACCAGCCCTAGCATCACAAAGAGATATGTGCAATTTCTGAAAAAGTAAACGTGTTGTTCATTTTACATCTGTGTACCTTTTTGCATCAGCCTGCCAGGATTAGTGGGTCCATTTACAAGTGGGAAAAGGGATCCTTATTGTAAAGTGGTACCCAACACTATTCTCTCTGGGTTTTCTTGTGTCGTTGCATCAGCGTCTCGTAAGCCTCCTGGATCCTAATGAACATCTGCTGGGCCTCGGTCATCTGCCTGGGGTTGTGATCTGGGTGCCACACCTTCACCAACTCCCTGTAACTGCGTGTGATCTCCTCCATGGAGGCCCCTTCACTCACCAACAAAACCTGAAATACCAGTGGAGTTTTGCAAAAAGTTAACAGAACAGCACATCTCTACAAACCGCAATACTTTGGTTGCTCAGCAGGTGGCGCTGTGGCCTTTTTGTTTTTCTCCTGTGTGGCGCTCCATTCTCCTCCCATAGTCCAAAGATGTAGTTTAGATGAACTGTTATCTAAATTCCCCTGGAGTGGATATCCTACCTCGTCATGCATTTCCCAGGATATGTCAAAGGCTGCCATGCTGTCTTGGAAAAGCAGTTTTGAAATATGGACAAAAGCATAAATTGCAGGATTATTTCAGAGAGTCAGCTTTTGGGCATCTACAAGCCTTAACACTGGAATAAGTGTATACAGAGAACACATTTGCTGTTTCTTACTTTATGAGCCAGATATTTTGATCCAAACTTGAACTTAATCTGTTACATATCTTTAATTAATCAATTTAAGTCAAAGGTATGTCTGGTGTGGAAAATTAAAGGTTTCCTCCACATGCTGACAGGATTTTATAAGTAGATGCAAGACTGAATAAATGTACGTGTGGATTATGTCAGCCCTCACATTACAGAGCCTCCCACATATACTCAGACTCACCTGCATTGCCTCTTTCTCTCTCTTGCTGTACTCTCTAAGCAGGACCTCCAGCACCTTCTTCCAGGTTTCCTCTGGGAGCCCGGCTCCCGTCAGAGCACGCAGCACCTTGTACGGAAGCAACAGGAAGTATTCCAGCACCCCCTGGAGCCAGGGGAAGAACCACAGGGCATCCAGAATGGCTGACACGCAGTCCACCAGGTAGCCGAGGGTGGCAGTCGTGTTGTGAAAGACGCAGTATCCCAGAGGTGCTGAGAAGGCCAGCCAGGCAAGACCCAGGCGGTACAGACGTGGACCTAGGGAAATTGTAGACAGAAATGGGTTAGTGATAAATAATAGGGAGTACATGATCCACAAAAAAAGAATATAACTGTGTTGTTTGCTTTTATTGTGTCTTAATAAGAAATATTTGATAATAGAGGGAAAGTGATTATCATTGCTGACATACATCAGCAAAATGTGTCTTCCGCATGTAACGCATACTGTATGTGACATAGCAGAGGTCAGCTACTTCAGCTTTCGAGGAACAGTGCATCGCACAAGGTACATCAGTGGTACTTTGCTGGTTGGGGATCCAAACCAGCAACCTTTCAATCACAAGTGCGCTTCCCTATCCATTAGGCCACCACTGCCCCATAATAAGCAGTGCGATGGAAATCAGATGTATTATTAATGTTTTTATTAAATGATATCGCATAGGGTACCAATAGCAAATTATAAATTAAAGCTGGGCTTTTGGTAACACAGGGGGCAGAAAAAGGCGAACGGGGAGTGAGCCTACCGAGAGACTCAGGTGGGTCGTTTGCTGTTAGGGGGTCTTTGAACCTGCGATGTCTGATAGCAGTGATGCTGGCTGCCAGGCTGATGGGCAGGGGCGAGAGCTTGCTCCCGTAAAAGAGGGGGGATGTCATGACACAGGTGGTGAGGGTCTTCTGCAGGTCCGACGTCTCTCTGCCGGCGCAGGACACCAAGTGCACCCCAGCACCCACGGAAAGTGGCAATACCAGAAGGTAGAAGAAGTGGAGGGAGTTCAGGGCGATCAGGGCCACCGTGCCAAAGTAGATCCCTACGCAGACCTGGCCGGCGAATCGGACGGGGCTTACTGGGGGAGGCCGGGAGTTACGGTGTCTCACACCATCTCTGGCCGCCTCTCGATTTACTTCGCTGACATAAGCAGGAAGGCGGAAGACCTCTCTCATCCATCCCACTCCAAAGCCTCCCACGGTGAGTAGCCACAGCAGAGCATGGCTGTCCCTCCCCAAATAGAGGTGGTGAAGGCCCAGGGGACCGCCTATTACCCATAATGCATATGTGATGAGCAGTCTTTTGGCCATAAGTGAATCGGCAGCCAATGGCAGACTGGTTGTCGTTCATTTAAAGAGCCAGTCCCATCCTTGCCAGTGAGCTTCTCTGTTTCCTGTAGTGCAGAGGAAAATTATCATTATTCACACAAAGAAGCCTTGAATCTAGTCTAGAATCTAAATTACAATAATTATCGCTTGTATATTAATAATAATATTTTGTGACCCCGAAATATAGAAGACCTGTTTATTTTTGGAGCATTGCAAATTAAGTTGCGCAATAGTCTATCAATTCATCATCTAATGCTTATCCTAGCCAGGACCATGGGGGGGGGGGGGTTCATTAGAAACCATGAAGAATTTCTGCTGGTTTATACTGGAATTTCATATTTTCCTAGCAGTTCATACAGTATGGGTATCTTAATGGTATGTATTGGTTATAATGGACTTGTTGTTTTACATAAATTAATCCATATGGAAATCTTCTGCCTATGCAACAGAGTCCTACTGTGCAAAAGTCTTAGGCAGGCAAAGAAAATGATGTTTAGATGATCCTCCTGTTGGTGTAAAACTACGATATTATGCCTGTCAAAGTGTGTCCGCTTAGCCATTTCAGAACCTCTGCTAAAATCATCCTAGTATTTGCAGCGACCGTCCAGTGCTGCCATGTATTTTTTGACTTGGCCACTAACACACCTCATACAGCTAGTCAGTCTGTCACTGACTTTTTAAACCGATATATTTAATTATTTAATCGAGCTGTTGGTGAAATTTAACAAAATCATGGAACGGCTGAGGTGCCCCTGAGGAGAAGTTTGATAACTGAAGCGGTGTTCATCTAGCCATCCAACTAGATATCAGTAACGTTTTAGAAAACAAGAGATTATTACTAGTTTTTATTGTGTTACTCTTAATTTGCACATGTTCTAATGTTAAATTGTGTTTTTTTCGTTATAAGCCAAAGTTTACTTGCTATATATATACATACACAGAGACATACATAGTATTAAAGCTTACCTCCAACTCTCCCGCAAATGTTTCTTAGAGTACGTTTTCACTGCATTTGGACTTTGTATCTTAATTGTAAACTGCACACGTTAACATTCAAATGCTTCCAGCCCTTTAGCTAATTCCTCTAACGATTAAACGTCCTATTGTAAAACGGTGGATTACGGTGAATAAGAAAACAGAAAACAGTTTTTTTTACAGGTTTGCAAATAGTAACTGCAATCGCCCAGCCAGTAATACAGCCCAGTTCAGTATTTTATTTTTCACTGAAATAAACAAGGTAACACCAAGATAAGAATCGCAACCCTAACACAATCGACAACCCTTCATGGTTTTGACTGGATTCCTTTCTGCGGTTTTCAGTAAGAACACCAGACACTCATCTACTCTGTACATGATTGACAGCATAGTATTTCAAAGTTTTAATCTAATAATAGCACATCAATATTACAGTTCAAATGAAGCTATTTCGCTTTTTAATTTTATTTTATGCATCATTATACATAAAGTTGTATTTTCCACATAAAGTTCTGCTGTCCATCATTTCTAAAGACACCTTCAGTCAAAATATTAATATCTCAAGTTCCTTCAAATCATAACTATAATTTTAGTTTCTTTTTTTCCAAGCCCCGCCCACGCCATCTGGCCACACCCAATCCTGACGTACGTCACAGAGTGGCCGTGTTATTCCCTCGTAATTTTTACATGATGCCACGCCTTACTCTTTCCCAAACTCCGCCCTCGCCCCGCCCACGCCGCCTGGAATATTGTGGAGAAGCATTTTCGAAAATCCTCAGTCACCCCGCAACCGCTGGAAACACGTTAGCGGTCCGCTAGCGTCAGCGCGGACGGCGAGATGACCTTTTGATCAGCGTCCAGTCTCTTCCCTGTTGTTTAATCACTCTCCTTGACACGATATGATTGTCCGAGGATGGAAGCAGACGACGTGTCAGTCAGGGAGCAGATGTTCCACGACCGAGTTCGGGAGATCATTGTAAGTAACCGTTACTGGCCACATTACTGACGGCTGGAAATGCAATCCTCATCAACATGCTAGTTAGCTGCCCGACCACATTTACCATCGCTGTAAGACTGGTAGCTCGGTTAATTTTCTAGTGAACGTGCACCTTATGTTTGCGTTTAGTGGAGAATATCCCGAACATTTAAATGGTAGATGAATGAGTACTTTCACTAGTCACGCGGCTTTTGTTATAACTTGCAATTTTGTTGGGGATTAAACCAGTTAAACTGACTGCACAGCGGGTAACTGATGCGTAAATTTATCTTAAATTAGTACTGATTCGTTCAGCCAGTCACTTATAACTTAAAATAACTCTCTGGCACTTTAGTAACAGCAGCAATTATGACGTTACCCAGGTTCATGGTAGTAATCATGCTTACATAATGTGTATCTGCTTCATTATTTCGAATGTTTTTTGGCTGGTTAATTCTGCGCTTATTTTCTGAAAGTAAATGTTTCAAACCTGCTTTAATGTGTCTCTGTTTTACGCTAAGCAAACAAACAAAAAAAAACTGCAAATACTGGTTTATGGAGTGATATAGTTACTTCACCCATGTGCACGCCGTCAGGCAAACAGCTTTACAGACTCCATGTAATTTTGTTAAACAGATTTTTTTTTTTTTTAGTCATTCCATGCAGACAAATTCAGGAACGTTCCACTGCAGCGGGACTGCTGGAGGGTCCTTAAGCAAATTGCTGTCTAATAGTAAAAACGTACCGTTAGGGATGGAAGGTCCACTGTGAGGAGGAATGGGAAACATGGGGGGTTGATCGGACCTCCTGAGAATGAGTGGGAGTTGGGTGCTGGCAGGAGATCCTGTGTTTAATGTATACCTGTAGTGGGCTTTGGTGTTTCACAACACAACCTTATTGCTGTGGGCAATGAAAATGGTGGAAGGGGGCTTTGCAACCTGGATGCTGATGGGTGAAATCACTTTGAATAGGCTCATTTCCAAATCATGTGGCTCCTAAAAAACACTTTAGGTAAATAGTACTTCCAGCATAAATTTAGGACTGAAGCCAGGTTGGTGGGTTGTCTTTTGCACACAGGTAGTCTGTTCCGTGCCCCAGTCCACAGTGGGCGTTGCGTCCGTCATGAATGTACGCCATCCTGGCCTGTGGTACTGTGACGTGGACGACATTTACGGCTTTGCTGAACTTTGGACTGCAGAAGCTCTCCAACGAAACACCGGAGGACAGACCCTTAACCTCGCAAAGCTCAGCAGTTCTCACTTGTTCTGACACAATCTGTCGCAGACTGCGTGGTTAATCAGCTTGATTGAATCGCTGATAAATCAATTGTAAATTTGTAATTGGATATCATAGAACAAACAATGGCATGATTTTCCGTGTACCTGCCAGGTTGTATTTTAAAGTTACTGACCAGTAATTTTGGTTACAGATTGTAGAAATAAGATACTGATCAAATTAAAAGTTGCTGCATCTTTTCATTTAGTTATCGGGTTTCTTTTACTCGAAGAAACTGCACAAAGGAAAATCAAAGTTTGACTTGCAGCCATGTAAAATGTATTATTTTTGAAATTACTTATGCAAAAATGCTGCTGCACTCAGTGAAGAGGAGAACTGGTCAGCATAAAGTATTAAGCTCTTCAAGATGCTAGAAGACATAACATGCATATCAGGCTTTGCAGTGATGCGGTATATCATCTAGGATCAATCCATATGTAATTCAACTAATTTCCAAAACGGTTTCTGCATCACCATATTTGGTATTGATGAAATATTCTTTTATTTATTTTTAATTTATCTCTTTTGAGATGATAGTGCCTGTTCTATACCACAAGTACCAAAAAATATCAAATTCAGAGTGTCGACCGAAAATGCATTGGTTTAGACGATTGTAAGTAACAGGTGTTTCTCCAGTTTGTCAGGTAGATTCATTTTCAAGATGACTAAGAGCAGTATTTCGCAGGGACATGCAGTGACAGTGTACTGACTCAGCATTTAACAGGACAGTTATGTAATATGACAGATATGTCCAATACTGAAACAGATTTGGAACCAAAGAGACGGTGACTGATAATATTGCTCAGTATGATTTTACGAGGCCAAAGATTAGATCAATTTAAACAATATTTTGCAGACCAGTAAAACTCAGTCGGAATCTAAAACAAGACACTTATTAGTCCTGTACATATTAGTTTGGTTACCACAAGGAGATAATGGTAGCTTCACTGCATTTCTTTCCAGTGAATGTGCTGGTCTGGATTTGTTCCATATCAGTCCAGAGTACAGAAAATAGAAGCCCACTGCGCATGAGGCTGTGTGCCACAGTAATCACCTGGTACATTCGATCTGTCTTAAGTAGCTGAATTGTTTGTTCTGTCGAAGTCCAAGTCATCAATTCACCATCTGCTCGAATAACTATTCAGAATTTTTCTCTTCTAAACCCCTTCTCTTCTGCAAATCCTAAACCTAGTCGAGCCTTTGAAGAAACTTCTTCATCGCTGCGTCTCCTCATTTATGAATACTGCGTCTGGAATTTGGCTATGAGTAAAATTACCGGGCCAGTTGCTGTTCCCATTTCCGAACATTCCTCTGGACCGAACGTAAGGAATGGGTAAAAAAAGAACCTTGACATGGCAGCTAATCAGTCGCAGTATTTCTTGCACACGCGTCGGAAAAGTTGAGCAGGAGATGCATTCAGACAAAGGTGCATGCTGTGCCTTTAAGATTCTCGCTAGTTCTACAGATGAAAACCCTGTATCTCACTCTCTGTTTCCCTCACACTAAAGGGTGCATAAACATGGAAAGCGCATTCTATTTGACAGCGATTCTGATTTTTAGACTTCCCCGGGCCTGCTGTTTTCAGTTGGATTTTAGGACCTGCAGTGCATTTGCGGGCACCAAACCTACTTTTAACTAAAACCGGTCAAAACCTCCCGCTTGGTGCTTTGGCACACAGCCCTATCTGTGTGGAAAAAGGAGAATCCTGTACTGGCCAAATTGCGGGTCCTAGTTCACAGTTCCTGGATGTACCTGGCGCTGAGTGTAGAATCTGGCCCCATTGCTGATAAACTATGTCAGCAACACATCTGCCCCTCTGCAGGAAGGGGGCCGTGGGGGATCTCGTGTGTTTGATGTTTTTGTCTTGTTTGCCAGCTGTTCTCTCATTCCCTTCTGTTTCTTTGTTGTTGCTCTCCTGAGTGCTGCTGGAACGGACTAAAGTAATAAACCCTGGGGTGTTTAAATGAGCAGTTTTTACCAATGGAATGGGGGGGGGGGTGCCAGAGCAATGAAGTGTGTTGATTGCTGGGAAGCGCACACGGTTTTTAAGGGCGAGTTGCGGAATGGCCCTCGAGCTGCATGAGCCCTGCAGCTGCCGTGGGCCTCGAGTGAACTTGATGCCATGTTTTCAGCCCTACAGGAAGCGCGATCTGCTCAAACGGTTGCCAGGGCTTGAGGTGCTGTTCAGGTCTATTGTTTTCGACAAGCTCTTTCAAGCCCAGAGGCGAAGGCCAGTATCCTGTAAGGCAGCCTTTTCCGTTCTTCCTTCCCAAGCCTGGTCTGGACCATACTTGTGTGTGTTTCTCTTCTGCACATAATGCATTTTTCCCTCTTGTTTTTATAGAGAGAAATTGAGTAGGCTTTTATCCTCTGTCATATTTCGGGATGGTATGGCAAAGACCTGTCAGGTAGCATGAACTCTTTGCACCCAGAGTAGGTAAGTTTAGTGAAACACGTTTTTATTGTGCAATGGAAGGGAGGACTTTAGGGTTAGTTTTACAAATGTAATCCAGGTAAGTCTGAGAAGTTGAGTTCAAGGAGTGGCAGGCTGTTGGCATGTTTTTCTGCAGAACAATACTTGACTTGAAATGCTGGTTCCAAGTGTAGGAGGTTTGTAGCTGTAGCACCCCTGAAGTAAGTCCTCACTTCACACACCGTTGCCTGGGTTGTGCACAGCTGAACCGTCTGCTTGCGTGGGTAACCCAAGCAATTTCTCCGTGGGTAACCTTGGTGGACATGTTTGCAGCGTAGTGTAACTGGCCTCACTGACTATAACTTTCTGGTTGCATTGGGCCAGAGTGTCTGTGTAATGGGTGTACATCGAAAATTGATGTAATTAAGGACGGGTTAATCATGGCAGCATTTTTATTTTTATTGCATCACCATTTTTGAATCTGATGAAATTTTGCCATGTGACTCACTCATACCTTCCAGTGTGATCTGCTTTGTTAAGTTGGAAATTTTCCTTTGACATACAGCACCTTTTCTACACAGTAGGTAGCAAAAAATAATAAGTCCTATAATTCAGAGGCTCAGCTATATCTCATTGGAAAGCATAGTATGGAAAAATTAGAATTCCTTTAAGGTCAAAGATCATCTCGCAAAATGCATTTTTTTTAAACTACTTTTGGTAATTTAAAAACCAGGGAAGGGCATGGATTAACAAGTTGTTTTTGTAGAGTGCTGTAGTGGTTAGCACTGTTGGGGTTTGAGTTTCTGCCACGTCCCCACGTGTGTGGAGTTTGCAGCGGTTAATTGGAGTTAGCAAACTGTCTGCAGGTGTGAAGGGTGTGTGGCCTGTGATGCGCTGACACCCCACCCTCGGTTATTCCCTGCCTTGCACCTTTGGGTTCCACTATAAGCTCGGACCTCCCAACCGTGAATTGGACAGGATGGATTGGTGGATGAAAATATGTATGTATGTATGGGTGCTACTTGTGTTTTATACACTTGTTACTTCAAAATCGAAAATGGTGATGCAAAAACATTTTTGGAAATGTGTTGAATTAAATGGAATGAGCCATCACTGATAATTTAAAAATGTGTTATAACAAAAATCAAGGGAGGCTATTAAGCAAACGAAGGCTGTAATGAGCTGAGGCAGGGGGAGGTGAGACTGAGGTGTCTGGGGGCAGGTGGGGGCTGGAGAGCACATGCGGTGTCGAATTGTGGCAGTCACTGTCCATCGCCATAGAGACATGGTGACAGTGTTTCGTGGTCTTTAGTGCTTGATAAGTGATATCCATCGCCTGTGATATCCATCGCCTGTGATATCCATCGACTGTGACTGTGGACACAAGAATCAATTTGTCTCCCACCAGAAAGACTGCAGGAGGACAAAAGGTGAAGGGAAATATACCCTCATCAAAGCACTGCTGATGCTTCAATTGCTGAAATTCGATGAACAGCTGACAGAAAAGTGCAATTAATTTATTAGCTATATGAGGTGAGCTAGTGGTCATGTCAAAAAATACTTGAGTATGTTGAAAATGCTGCCAATACTGAGGTGACTTTAGGAGAGATTTTGAAATGGTTAAGGGCAAACACAGTTTCAGATATAATATCATAGGTTTACATCCACATGGAGTTCATTTAAACAAGTTTGTGTGACTGCCTACGACTTTTGCACAGTATATGTATGTATGTATGTAAATATGCTTGTCCTGTTTCTTTCCTGTCTCGATCCACAAGAACTTCTTATGGTTTTGTCTGAAAGCTTTAGGTTGCCAACAGTAAGAAGTAGGACTGTGCGTGTGCGATATGTAGATATATATCGGATGACGAAATAAAAACCTCTATCGTTTCAAATTAAGCTCTGTGATTTATTTCTTGGTGTCATAAAATCCATCGTTTACGGCAATACTTTTTCATTATTTGGATGACGGCATGCAATGTTACATGCCACCACATGGAATGTGGCACTTGTTTGGAAGTTTTTATTGGACTTTATAACCCACAGAAGTCAATCCACAAATATGTACCATGATCCACAAATATTTAACTATCCACAAGTATGTATTTTTTAAATTTGCATTGTAAAATCATATCCCCAAAAAAACGGAGTAATTTATACACGCGACGTGTGTTTTGCACATTTGTGGATCGTTACATGTGTGATTTCCCTCCTATTTGCAAACTTTATCGCAGTGTTGGAGTTAAGGATTAAACCCAAACAGGTCTCTGGAATATTTCAGTATAGATCCTCATATTCCCACATACATCATCAAGCGAGAATACTAGGGAGCCTGAAAGTGGGTTCAGCCATGGGTTTAAACCTTAATTTTATTGCGTTGTCATTTAACTTGTATTCTGTTTTTACATTCAGTTTTTCAGCTGTTATATCTTTCAGCAAAAGCAAGCAACACCCTTTGGTTTTCCAGGTTTCTTTGCAGGCGCGTTTTAAGTAACATTTCATTGTTTGTGTGCACTTCATGTCGAATAGCCTAGCTGTCTTGTTTAGTCACTTGTGTAGTCACTTTTGTACTTCCAACGGACACGCAGAAAATTAGTAATGGAAAAGTATTGCGAGTGAACTCAAAAATTTCAAAAAAATATTTTCCCACCCTGACCTCTTAGGGGTTACCTATAACGCAGCTGATCTGTAGGAAAAAAAAAATCACAAATGCATCGCTATCCACAAATATGCATTTTTATTTATTCATTCATTCATTTTCATTTTTATATATATATATATATATATATATATATATATATGTATTATACTGCGATGGGCTGGCCCCCCATCCTGGGTTGTTCCCTGCCTCGTGCCCATTGCTTCCGGGATAGGCTCCGGTCCCCCCGCGACCCAGTAGGACAAGCGGTTTGGAAAATGGATGGATGGATGTATTATATATAAGATGTCAGTTCATCTCATCCCGATACAAGATATAGATATTTTATCGGGATATGAGTTGACTTACATCGGTATATGACATTTTGGTCATATCAGACAGCCCTAATATTGAATATTGTTGCCACAGCATTGAAACAAAAGTTTTCAAATCTACCGACACTGGAAAATGTATTTAAACATGTGTGCTTGATTTAAAACAAAAAACTGGAACAAAGGCAGTTACTGAGAAAGCAGCTCCCTTCCACTTTGCGTCAATGAGTCTTTGTGCCGGTTACAGTGCTTTGCATTAATTACATCCAGTAAACTGGCTCCCCTTAAACTTAAATTCAACAGAACACTGAATGGAAAGCAATATACAATAGGAGTATTTCTCCTAAGCGCCTTAAATATCTCTTTGTCTCCTTCGCAAGATAATAAATTCCAAGCTTAAAATTTGTTAGGTTTCGTCTAAGTTCCGGGAGACACGTTGTAAAGTCTGTTATCGTCGCGACTCCTACCCCCCTGCCTCCACCTGTATTTTTATTTTACAGGATAAATGGATAATCTGCCCCCCCTCCTAGTGCTCCCAACATCTCTGTCACTTCTGTTTCCTTTAATAATTGCTTGTTCTGACACACATGTTAGCATTTGTCAGTAGGAGTTTGAAGGGCAGGTGGCTTATGGTGAATTTAATTCTTACTGCTTCAGCTTAGTGTCGGTCATGTCTTAGATGCTAACTGGCATATTTAGGTTAGTGAGGCGTAAAGCCACGGAAAGCAGGTTCTCAGAAGATCTGTGCCCAGTGCTCCGTGATGCCCTGCCTCTCCTGCCCTGCCCTCGGCAGCCATCACCCTGGGTTCGATCTGCTCTATGCGGCATGCATGCTTGAACCTGACTGACTCTGCAGGGGTTGCTGTCATGTGGCTGCAGCAACAGAGTGGAGCCGATCCCCTCTAGAGTGCCGTTTTAGCCGATCCCCTCGTCCTCCATGGTTAGGGTCGTTGGGAGAAGTTGCCCCCAGTACCTGGGCACCTGTGGCAGGTACAGGTGCTCTGCTGGAGGAGAGTGAGTGATGACTCTGACTGTTAATGCAGCTTTATCCTGCACCCCCACCAGATTTGCATTCTGCTCTTCGTCTGCCTCTACATCGTCTCCCACCTCATCATCACACACTTCAAGAAGAGCGCGGAGTTTGTCGCGGGTGAGTAACCCCACCCTTTGGGACCCTTCCCCTGTGCCCCTTATCTGCCTCATATTTGTGTCATGGGTGCAATGAACACAGGGTGGGGGCTGGAGCAGTATTTGAAGTAGGTGGGAATGCGGTGTTTATATACCCATGCCTGCCGGCCGATTAAGACCCTGCCGTGCTTTTTTTAAAAAAAAATAAAAATTATCGGGTTCTTTTCAGCATGTGTCATTTTAAGGTCATTGAGTGAGTTTTCAGTAGGTGTTTCAGTGAGCCATGTCAACCCCCCCCCAATCTGTGATTATCCTGGATCTGTAGTAGTAACGTCTTTGAAATGTAGCAGTGCTACAAATGAGTGAAATGAGTAAGTGAGCACAGCTTTCTGCCCGAGTTGCAACCGCTGCTAGATCGTTCGCTGACTTGCAAGACTCAGACTGGCAGGAGTGCAGCTCATGCCCTCAAACCGTCATTACAGCGCTTGAAGAATTCCCACCTCACAAAATGAGCAGGATTTAGATGGCAATTGACAGAGGTGGAAAGTTTAGGTTCAGAAAGTACAAATTCAAACCAAGAATTTGTTTCAACCAGTCAGTTAAGCATAGAGTGTCACATTCATCGAGTCCTCAGTTCGTTGGTTGAAACAAAATCTTGGTCTGGATTTGTACTTTCTGGATCTGAACTTCCCACCTCTTAGAATTGAATAGAATAAAGTGACTGAAGATTATCTCCCCACCGCCTGTTTTTTCAGTCAAATTCACTGTGATACCTCATAGTCCAAGGTATCAGTTAATTATCTGGGTCAGGACACTGGTGAATAATTGCTCTTTGTAATTAATCATTATATTCAATAGACAATAACTGGTGTGTTATTTTTATGATGAAGTACTGGGAGTGATTCATCTGCAAGGAATGGAAGGAGTCAATTTAGGAGTCATTTAAAATTATCTCTGTCATCTGTGGCAAGACAAGCTTTCATTTTATAGAGCTGACAAAACAAAAAACAATCCATTGTAGACCTTGTCAGCATAGAATCTCTTAATGTTGCATTTTTTAAATGGGTATTATAAACAAAATGATTTGGAGAAAAATCCATAATTAAGCGTTTCAGTCATATTTATTTTTAAGGGAAATGCAGACAAATTCATTCAAACTTCTTACGATAATGGTCATTATTATTTTGAGCTTTTAGATTAAGTCGACATTTTTGTGTCCTCTGGACGATAACATTTATTGCCTTAATCTTCAGCTTTTGTGGTGTAGTTGGAAAAATACACATTTCTTAGGATAATATGCCTGTTATACAAACTATTGTTTTTTTTTTAAAGTAAAACAATGCATTCTGAATAAAAGCTTTCACTCAATCAAGGTTTTGAAAAGTAAATCGATTAAATTTTCTTCTTACTGTGTGAATTTTTTGTTTTCTATAATAGAAAATTTTTATTATAATATTTGCTATAATTAAAATGCTTACTCAAGAATAATGGCAGTCCGTTTGCCGGGGGATCACAGTGAGTGAGCGTAGAATGTGCAAATGAAGCCGTAGAAGTGACCACTAACATACTGGGGCAGGAGGTGGATGCAGGAGGGCCCAGAGGGCTTGGCACAGTGCCCACAGGGCTCCCGTCATGCCTACAGGTATTCTGAGCATGCGGGGTAAACGCTCCTGTTTACCCATGGGAACGTTTGTGACTCACAGCCTGAGCCAAGCTGATGTGTGTCTGCTTGACAACACAGAGAAAGATTGATTTATTTTCCGTCGCTTGGCTTCCCCACTCCATGCTCCCACTTTTCGGTCACGGCATTTACCTCTGTCAGCTCGCCCTAAATCTTATATTTCAAACTCGTAAAGCACATGTCTTTCCGCTGTGTCATAGGTCCCTAAATCTTACGCTTGACATGTTTTTTGTGTACTGTCTTAGAGGCTGGGTATTTTCTTGGCGATGTGTGCATATATACCAGAAGGAGCTGCTGTCAATTTTATTTATCTTAATCGCTGGTATGTGAGCAGTGCGTATCATGACTAATGCAGCTGGCTGCCGATCGGTGGGCTGAGCCCAGCAGACTTGTGGCTGTCGCCAATTGATGTCCATCTGTTGCTGTTTCAGATGACAGTGAAGATGCCATGGTGAACAGGATTGCGTAAGTGTACTCCGATTTCCCAAGACACCCCCCCCTCCAATCTGTTCATTTATTTCTATTTATTATTCTATCCACGGTGTAAGTTAGGTTCAGACCGAACTGGTCTTGGAGCACATGTGTATTTACAGGCATTTTTAATTGTAAATGTTCGTCTACGTGCTATTGAAGTGATGCCCTGTCTGTCTACAGCTTCTTGAGCCCCTCTGTCCTGTTTTGTTGCCCTTTGTCCCTCCACAGTGGCACCTACTCCCCTCCCCCCCCTCTTGCTGGAGAACATCCAGTGCAGGGACACAGATACCTGATAACTTTGCAGATAGTCGCCTGTTTTGTACACTCATTTCAACATTCCTCCCTGGTAAATCGCTGTCTCTCTGCTTCTCCCTCCCCTGTTCTTATCTGCCTCTCTGTCCCTCTTTCCTTTCTCATCGCTCCCCCAGGCTTTGGCTGTGCACCTTCACGCTCTCCGTCGCCGTGGGTGCCGTCCTCCTGCTGCCCCTGTCCATCCTGTCCAATGAGGTCCTGCTCTCGTTTCCGCACAGCTACTATATGCAGTGGCTCAACGGTTCGCTCATCCACGGTAGGTCGCCCCTCACCGCCCCATCCTGAGACCCAGGGTCTAGCAGGCTAGCAGGGCAGCTCTGCTGCTTGGCCTCGATACCTGCCACCCAGCCCATGATACTAGTGAACCTGGGCAATGCCGTCCACAGAAAGCCCTAAATAAAAAGACCATGCACCATATGAATCGCCGAATTACGGACCATCGTGGTGCCTCATGAGGTTTCCTGTCACAGTTCAATGAAGGACCCCTCCTCATCAGTGTCTTTGGGGTTGAGGTTGCTGTTAGGGGCTTCTCTGCTCGCCCTGAGGAACTCCTTGCCTCTACAACTCACTTCCTGTATTTTTGCACGTCGACATGAAATATCTGCCAATCACTTCGGGAGCTTTGAGAGAGCGGGATTAACGGCGTGATGTCACTCTGAGGCACAGCCTCGTAACTCGCTCTTTCCCATGACTGCTGGAGCAGACATCCCTGCTTTCTTGGCTGCTGTTATGAGGGCAGCTCTGCTTTTCATTTTCATGAAATGAAAACAATGTGTCAGCGCTTCTTTCAGACCCTCTCTCACACTTTTGAGTTTAACGCATGTGCTCCCCTCCCAGGGCTGTGGAATCTTGTCTTCCTCTTCTCTAACCTCTCCTTGGTGGTCCTCATGCCCTTTGCCTACTTCTTCACCGAGTCCGAAGGCTTCGTTGGCTCCAAGAAGGTACAGCGCAACCTCACGCTGGACATTCCTGTCTTTCTGCCTGGCGGTTCTGCGTGGGGACTTGCGTGCTTCACTTCGTTTCCCCCTTTGTGCCCACAGGGCGTGATGGCACGGGTCTACGAGACTGCTGTGGTGCTGCTTCTGCTCACGCTGCTGGTGCTCGGCATTGTGTGGGTGGCCACAGCCCTCCTACACCAAGACGCAGCCCGGGAGAGTCTGTACGGTGAGTCACACTCCACTTTCCTGTAGCTCAACAAGTAGAAAATGGCGCTAACAACGCAAAGGTCATGGATTCAATTCCCAGGTAGCATGCCCATATTATAAAGCTTCCCTCTACTGTAAGTTGCTTTAGATAAAAACCAGCAGGTAAAAATGTAAGCTGTGAAGTGACCTGGTCCTGTGTGAAAACAGCACCACCTGTTGGCATTTGGTTGAAATGACAGAACTCACTTTTTCCAGTAAGACTGCTCCCCCCCTCTCTCTGTCAGACCTGTGGGAGTATTACCTGCCGTACCTGTATTCAGGCATCTCGCTGTGTGGGGTCCTCTTGCTGCTCTGTAAGTACACCGCCGGCTCCCTAGCACTGCTGGGACGCCCCTGACTCCTGACATCACTCTGTCCCCTTCTGCACCCCTTTCTCTGCAGTGTGCACCCCCTTTGGTCTATCCCGCATGTTCAGCGTCACTGGAAGCCTACTGGTCAAACCAAGAGTGAGCTACAACCGCCTCTCTGTACTTTTTCATTTTCATTTTATATTTTGTATTTCTTATAATATACCTAAATAAATTTTTCACTGGTTTTGTTTTATTCATTTGTTCATTATATTTTAAATATATCTTTATTAAGAAATATTTATACTTAGTTTTAATATATATATTTTTGTTTCCATTGACGATTAGTCATTTATTTCTAGGGATCGATCGAAAATTGTAGAGCTATTTCATGTGTCTGATGATCAGATGAATTCTGCATGAGTGGACACATAATTCACATTATGTACTTATGTCGTCAAAATAGCCGAAACATTTTCTAGGTATTATGAATGGTTATTAAACAAAGCAAATCATTACTATAGCTAAATACTAATGTAAAAATGGTAAAGTATTTTGACATTTGTTTTTATTTACAGTTACTTTTGCAAGAAATATTTATAATTTTTGTTTTTTTGTTTTATTTTTGTACTTTATGAAAATGTCTTAGTTTTTGTTTTCATTAGGTGTAATACGAGTTTTACCCGTTCAGACGCCGCAAACATTTAATGCTTTCTCTGTGTCGCGCTCTCAGCTCCTAGAGGATGTGGAGGATACTATGAACTGTGCTTGGCTGGAAGAGGCCTCTCTCTCCAGAAAGCTCTCCAGTAAGTGTGTGTGCGACCGGCCGCAAAATGGATCTTTCAGATTGCTGGTGCCATATTAGGATGAGACTGTGATGTTTGTGTCTCACTGCAGACAGCCCCAGATCGACCTGGATGGCGCTGAACATGGAGGCTGTGAGAAAGGAGCTGTTTAGCACCCGCTCTAGGCGCGTCGCTCTGGGTAAGGATGGCGGCAGCCCCCAGGGGCACCAAGGCACATGGGGGGGGGAGAGAGACCCGAAATGTCTGTGTGGGGGTTTGTTTCTTTGTTTGTTTTGTATGCCCGTCCAATGGCCTGCTTTTAACTTACAGAGATGCGAAGGCGTGCATCGCCATGGCAGCGTAACTTGGGTTACCCTCTGGCCATGTTGCTGCTGTTGGCTCTCACGGTAAGGTCGCGCTGCTGGACCTCTTGCATGCAGGCTGCCATTGAGGCGAGGTCCTCAGTCTGACGCCATGCTGCTGCCTGTCTGTTCAGGTGGTGTGTGTGCTGATGGTTAGTTTCCACGTATTGGAGCTGCTCTTCGACGAATCTGCCATGCCCAGAGGAATGGAGGTCAGTGAACCTGCACTGACCTGCCAGCCATGCTGCTTAGTGTAGCCATTTTTGACCAATTTTAGCATTTTAAATGGGCATGCAGTTTGACCAAAGGCTTTTGTTTTCACCTCTGCAGGACCCCCTCCTGGGAGCAGCCTCCTTCTCCATGTTTGGCTCTCTGGGAGCCACAGTTCAGGCTGTCCTTATCCTGTATCCTTTGTGACTTGTCACACATCATGGCACTGGCTGTGTAGGTCTATCGTCATTTTTGTCCCACTCGGCGATCCGTCCCACGTGCTGCGTCCTGCCCTTGACTCAGCGGCTCAGGTATCTGATGTTGTCGTCGGTGGTGGGCTTTTATAGCTCCCCCCTCTTCACGGGACTCCTCCCCCACGCTCAGGATACCACTCTGACACAGGTGCGTCTTACAGCCTCTCGGGGGGTGGGGCTACATGACAGGCGGGTGTAGCGAGAGCCGTAAGATGGCCCGGTTCTCTGTCCTCAGATCATCGGGAACTGTGTGTCCCTGCTAGTTCTCAGCTCAGCACTGCCAGTCTTCTCCCGGACTCTGGGTGAGTCTAGCCTCTGTAGTGCTGTGTGTGTCTGTGTGCGTGTCCACAAAGATCTGTGAATACAATCAAAAAACAAAAAATTCCAAAAGTCTCATATTTAGTTTGGTTATTTATGGTTATGGTTATGGCCGGGTAAGGGTTAGGGTTATGGTTATGGTTAGGGCCAGGTAAGGGTATGGGTGTCATGTTGAGATTAGATGAATGGAGAGTCCCCACAGAGATATAATTACAAACCTGTGTGTGTGTGTGTGTGTGTGTGTGTGTGTGTGTGTGTTCCATGTGCTGATGTATAGGGGCTTTACCAGACTGCAGTATCACTATTCTCCAGTTGATGTCACTGTCAGACGTACGAAAGCCCTCAACACATAGATGGCCGACGACCCAGTGACTCTCAAGTTTAATGCGTGGGCAGCATTATACTGTAAAATCAAAATGTTCCTTTACTGTTTCTCTTCTTTCTGTCATGGCTTCTCAGGAATCACACGGTTTGACCTGCTGGGGGACTTTGGACGCTATAACTGGCTGGGAAACTTCTACATCGTGTTCTTGTACAACATGCTGTTTGCGGGGCTAACGTCCGCCTCCCTCATCAACACAGTAACCTGGGCCGTGCAGAGGGAGCTCATTCGGGCCTTTGGTGAGTCTCTAAAATGTCTCCTGTGGTTAACAGTCGCAGCTCTGCTCTTTGGCCTCAGTTTAGTCATGGCTTGTGGGAAGGGCGTCATTATAAATCTCACGCTCACATCGTTTGGTGGCCTCAGTGTGTCAGGCAGATCAGTGCTTTTTAAAATATCTTCCGGGGGGGTGGCGGGGGGCTGTGGCCGCAGTGAACGAGTGCATAACCCCCCCCCACATGAGAATTAGCCGCCTTTCTCGTGCTCTCGGACGCCGCTGCGTGCAAGAGGTGTTCCCCGTACAGGCTGCTTTCCCTGTGGGCTGGACTCTTTCCTCAGATAGAAAGTGTACAATTCTCTCAGGAAGGTGGGGGCGGTGGGGACCGGAGGGTGTAGGGGGGCCTCTTGGTGGAAGCAGGCCAAGCTATTGAGCCCCTTGAAAAGACGCCCTCTCAATCCCCACCTAAGACAAACACGACTCGGCTTGAGTACGGCTGCAGGCCCCTGAGCCTCGCTGGTTGTCGTCACGGCCCTTGGCACCCCCCCTCTGATGGGGGGGGGGGGGGGGGGGGGGGGGCGGGGGGGGGGGGGGGTGGGGGGCCC